>ML133427.1:2583246-2897317 GCA_003864495.1 Nemopilema nomurai
ATTTTTTAATTTCTGAATCATAATGATAGGATTTAATTCTTTGCATATTCTGCCCTTCCAAAACGTTTTTTATTGAAGTTTGTTTTTTCGAAATGCTTCATTTTGAAAACAAATTGTTTTGAATCATTTTTGAAAATTTATGGCCTTGGTGTCCCCAACGCGATAACTTGTTGGAAGCTACGAGCATTACAGGATTGTTTTCTTTGCCAACATCAACTGTGATCAATAATTTCGAGTGGTCGCTGAAAGTTTATTTTAAGAGATTTTGGCCAAACAGCAAGTTTTCATTTAAAGAATTCTCATTAACTCTCTGAGACAGGAAGTAAGGCAATCAATTAGTTTGCTAATGTCCGTTAGAGCCCGTCTACAGAGAAAGTGTTGAGGCTTTTTGGGTGGAAACCCGGTTTTTGGGGTGGAAACCCGGTTTTTGGAGTGGAAACCCGGTTTTTTAGGTAGGAACCCGGTTTTAGTTGTCCTGTCTCGAATTTTGTTTATGTCTGCTGCTTGAAATCTAAGTTCACAACTGGTTGACTTATCAAAAGGTGATATGGCCACGTCCTTAGATGAGAAAGTTTTGTTTCATGTCGTTTTGACAACAAACTAGACATTATCTAAAGCCACATGTGTAGAATATTCTTGGCGGAAACATTGAAAATGTCCTCTTACTTCTCCAAAAGAACAACGGACGGGTAGGTTTTATTGATGCGAATGTAATATTGTTATTGGGAAAGAACACGAAAGATTTCAGTTAGGATTTATCAGACTTTCTTTGAGAGGTCTAGAGGCGAAAAGACTAGAAAAGAGGCCTTCTTTACTATCATGAAGAATGATGCCAAGCCTTTCAGGGTATTTCGTCGAATAATCAGCAACCTAATGGTTTTGGGGAGGGTGGGAACAGGGGAGGGGGTGTTTGATGGCTTACAACGTGGATTTTCATGGCACGTGCTATTTTGAACAAACTTGTTTTGCTTATTACAAGAGCACTAAGTTGTCGGTGTAGAACATGTATTGGGTAGCTTATCATATGAAAACAACAATGTAATCGTAGATTGGGAAGAGCACGGGCTCATAAGCAGGTTGAGAGACGACGATCTTTCGATAATTTCCAGCACGCGAGTCAATTACCATTGCACACAATAACTCTTCTGCGGCAACATACTATACGAAGAGTTTGCTTGACCATCAACAACAACTGCAATATTTAAGCTTCTCCGGCAAGCACAGGGCTATTCTGATATGACAAATTCCTATGGTTAGGATATTGCGTTGTGGCATAAATAGTTTATGAAAGAGCGAGGCACATACATGGCAAACAGGGCATTTTAAGAAACACACTTCTGGTGCTCTGTTTGGTGATGAGTTGTTGAACTGAATTCCTACTACGTTTCAATTGTCAAATACCGACTTCGAAATATTGACATTGATAAGACGCATATAACAGTTTCAGAAAAGGGAGCACGAATTTTCGAAATAATATTCTCTTCAAATGGATATTATCTTTAATTTAATTTAAGGTTTATTGATTAATTTTAATTTTCAACTATGGTTAAATCCACAAATTTGATTTGATTTGTTTTTACCTTGCATCCGAAGGTAGTTTTAGGACACTGAGAAGCTTAAGCTTATCGCGCAGTGTCCTGGTCCTTCCTCTCGATGTGACCACACAAATCAGCAATAAACCCAGAGAAACATGACCAATGCACCTAGTCTTGGAAGCAAAGTTTAGGTTATGGTTATGATGTTGTAGTGTCATCGTGTGTGTTCGGTTTGAGACATTGTTTCGAATTTTCTTTCAAATCCGCTGTAATTGCATTTAGCCTGCTGGTTTATTCCATCTCTGCTTCATTGCTTGCGAAGCAAAGATTAGGCAGGGGTCAGAGAGAAACGCGAGGGGAGAAACGCGAAGGCAATAGAGACAGAAATCAGAGAAAATGGTTGGTGGCAAAGTATGGTGGTTAAAAGTCTTTGTTGATCCTTGTGGACATGTATTTAAGATTGCTAGAGATGACATTAAGAGCTTTTTAACTAACGTATATGAATGTCGTTTTGATAGAAGCGTTGTGGCCTGTTTTTAAGCGCCTGTTTTATTTGTAAAACTGCAAATATTCTCTCATAAACCAGTCATCATGGGATTTCTGTCAAATTCTCAACGTAGGGTTCCTTTCGTTGTAGATTTGCCCCCCTTGTCCCTTCTATGATAGGGCAGGTGGGGCATTCCCTGATTTCTTCTCAATGTTGTCAAAGATTTTCTAAAGGATATATTATCCGTTAATAAATATAGCATTAACGTAACAACGTGAAGGCAATGAAGATAGCGGTAGAGTTCCATGCCTCACTTCAACCGATTTCAATTACAAGGCAATGACGATACTCCTAAAAAGCAGTTTCACACGACACAAACGAATCAGAATTGCAATAAAAACAAATACAATAGCAAAAAGCTTAGAAATATATTAAGAAGCTGTATTAGCCGAAAACTTGAAAATGCAGTGGAAAGTTGTGTGCATTGAAGGGCCATGTTGAATGTTTAGAGGTTATAACTTCATGTTTTGCGTTTGGTGTTGGCCAAGAAGAGAATCGCGTTTTTGTCGCAGCATTGAAATCAAGCAAATCCTAGAGAATTGTCAAGCTTTTCCCCTTTTAATGTTTTCTTGCATACTGAAGCGGTAGACATCTCCTTCAAAAAGCTAACATGGTACATTATCTATAATTAATTTATTGAGAATTTTTAATCAACATCATAATCATTCAATCTTCTACCAGCTCGTCCTTACACGAAGTACTGATCAAATGGTCACCCAAAGAAATGGCGGAAACTCTAGAGGATATATTGGGTGGGTTTCACGTTTGATTTATCATTTTTCTTTGTCAACAGATCCGATTATGTTGCAATTTAGCGCAATATAGTTTGTTTGAAACATTTCTGACCCGATTTTTATCCAAACCTATTGAGGTTTTATGTTACATCATCACTTAGGTATATTGTTGCACTGTTTTTAATTTTGTCGAATAGGAAGTCTTTGGGTAGGAATCTTGTGTTTTGAGCCAGGTTGAAGTTTCGTTTGTAGCTGAAATCTCGGAACTTGAAACACAAGACAGCTTTGCTTTTACGATTCAGTCACTTTTTGACTGATTTCTTTGAGATTATTTAAGGAGGGACTGATTTGAAATTTTTTTCCAAGGGCTGTTTTCAAAAGTTAGATGTTATTTATTGTCACCAAGAGACCTATTTGTCAGTTTAAGCAACCGTAGTCACTATAAAACGAGTAAATAACCGCAGAGTTCAGGCTGTGGAAAAGAACTTAATTGGAATTTATGACGTTATATGTTGCTCTTAAATCCAATGAATAATGTATTTATAAGAAAACCAGATAACTTGAAAACAACCAGACCTGTTAAACATTCTATGTGAAAAAAGGTCTTAAAAACTTGGTGGCAAGAAATCAAAATGTATTGATTTAGATGGATGTAGACTGTATACATTTCCTACTAGACAAAATTCTGCAAAGTTGTTAATCCTTGTTAATGCAGTCACTCCAAGTTGATATTTAAGGTGCACATTAGCTACCCTAATAGCCTGTGTATAGATTACCCCTGGTTTGTAATATTTTTTCAGAGATAACAACAACTGAAATCCATGAACTTTGAACCATGAATTTCATCTTAAGACCATCCAAAGAGATTTGATCCCATTCTATTTGATGTTAGGTCCCATTCTTGTCTTGATTGAATAAGTCAACATTTTCATCAGCATCTTTGCTTCTTTGCTGGCCCTGATTGTTTCTATTTTATAACTATATTTTTATGTTAGGAAAAAAGGAATTTTTGTTGCATACAACAGTAGCAAGCCTCATTTTCTAAATGCGTGGGCCAAAGTCACTCCAGCCAAAATGAGAAAAAAATGTTGGTCTTATATGCAGGCCTTATTTACATTACTTACAAAGAAAAAACTAGCACAATATGCTCCTTGCAAATGAAGCAATCCTGAGCACACAACTCATGTAGGGTTTGGACCAACTGCATCAAAACAAATTATTTTATCTCGACAAATTTAGGCCAAATTTTGTGGAAACCTGCTTTGACAAAGCCAGAATTTCTTTGCACCAATCTCCACAGTGGTTTTAGGCCATGTATGATTGGTTAAACTATTTTCATTAAAGGCATGGATAGATTTTTGTTGTCTTATCTTCATCTTAGAGCACCAAGAATCTTTATGAAAGGTTGAATAAGATAAGGATCATATTCTGCATTTCATTATTACATAAAAGCTCATTTGTATTTGCCATTCTATAAGCAACCTATAGACCAAGGCATATGATGATTTCCCACAGCTTATCTGTTGCTTTGTTGAGTGATGTTCCATTTCATTACAGATCAAGCCAGCTATAAGAGTGAATGTTTTCTGAGGCAGCAACCACCTATGTTTCTGTGTTATCTAGGCAGCTAGCTAAGCATCAGATATCTGCTTAATTCTATTTAGATAGTGTTTTAAACAATTGTAAAGAGTTTAAATTTTTTGAATATGAAGTGTTGTAATATAAAGGAACATATTTTTAATATAACCAGGGACAATACCCCTGACTATAAAGAAAGTGTATTTACTACCACATCTGTAAAGTGGAGATTGATAAGCTATATAATAAGGTGGCATGTTGTCTAAGAAGATAGAGCAAGCTCTAAAACTTATGAAACAAAAAATTTGGAATCTTTATAAACCTTTCCATGAAGCAAGAAATCTGCATATTATCACAATAATTGTTTTACTGTTGCAGAGAAAGCCACCAACCCAAAGAACTTTGGTGATAACACTGCATTCGCCAATGTCTTTTCTGAGCAAATTAATAAAGAATTTGATGGGTATGATTCTCCCCTTTATATACATTTGATATCTGCAGAGGTATTACAGAATTATTAATAAGACCTTGTACAGAACGCCTTTTCATGTTGCTTTGCCACACGCTTCTGGTATGCAGATAAAAATTATTCTCAGTTATTACCCTGATTTTTGAACCTTTTTCAATCATTGGGAAACTAGCTGTGAATGCATGTGAGGCACAACAAAGTTAAATATACACTATCAGCCCCAGTTTCCAATTCATCCATTTTCCACTAGATTAAGGAAAACATGAGTAGATTATGTTCTACAAAGTCCACAGTATTTTGAATTGTATTCATTGGTAAATGTTTTAATCTTGCTTGGTTGTATAGAAGATGGAATTGCTATTTTACAACAAATAGACATGAACAGCAAAAATTAGCATTTCAATTTAGTTCTTACCTTTTATCAAATCATTACATCTAAAAGTTCTAGTAAATAGGAGATGATCGGATTTGTTACAGCATTTCATAGATTATTCATGTGTATATCTTGCACATGTTTTCAGGCCTGCAAGGGCAGTGAGGCTTCTTTCCCAGAAGTTAAGCCTTCACCAGGAAACAGTTTCTCTCCAAACTTTAACAGTGAGTTTTTCTAGTTATCAATTATTAATGAATACTGAATCTGATTTCTTATAATAGGTCATTTTAGTATTTTTCTTCTTGACTTCTTCTCTTTGTGTGAACTATTTCAAATAGAAATTATTATTCATATGTATGAAGTTGGATTGAATATACACTGGTTGGTTTGACAACAAATATTACTCCTTTTTCGATTAGGTTATAGAAATATGTGTAAAAAACTGTGGGCAGCGCTTTCATCAGGAGATTGGCAAATACAGGTTTCTAAATGAACTGATAAAGCTCCTCTCTCCAAAGGTTTGTTTTTATCATCCTTGAAAGTATTTTAAGGGATTTATATATTAGATATTGCTAGCCAACACCTAAGGTCAGAGACCTGGCCTACACAGAACCAGCAACTACCTTTTCTTCAGTATCACCAGAATCAATCAGTTATGCTGAGAAGTATGCACCTGCCCTTTTATATCCTGAAATCTTTCCTGGTTTTCTCATGCTGTTTTCTGAAAAGGAACCAGTGATTATGAATAATTACATTTCCTTAAAGTCTCATTTTGGGGAAGGGTTCTTTGTCTAGGGGTCTTTACAAGACTCAAGTGAGTGAAGTGTGCTCAGCACTCTAATTCAAAGGGATTTAAGTAGCCAAAGAATAACCAAAATCGGCAAAGGTAAATATCATTAAGTCTGCCAAACTAGTTTGCAGGAGCATAGAAAATATTCATAGAAGATCCTGACTATTAAATCAAAAGTCAAATTGGGCAAAGTGAATGTCGAATAGACCAATAAAGATAAACAGGATGCACCAAAAATTGGACTCAAATTCTGCTGATTATCTGAAATTATCATGGCATGAAAGATAATCTAGTTATCCTGGTGTCATTGGAAAAATTTTGAGTACTGAAAAAAAAACAATGCTAGTCCTGCTCATAAACTTTGGAATTAGAAGCATGAATGAAGAAGAGACAATGCAAAACAGGAACCAAGGAAATAAAGAATAGGTACCTAGCTCAATGAAGGAGTTTACACAACTGTGAAAGAGAGCTAATAAGCTGGTCATTCATTTTTTGGAAAAAATGATTAGCGTCAAAATTATGACTGGAAACAATAATCTTTGTGCAAACAATCTTTGTACACCATATGGTTGCACCAAACCAAAAGATGCCCTCGTTATCATGGAAATTTGATTTGCTGAAGGATGGAATGGAATGTGATCTGGCCTTGGAAGAATAAGGAATTTTTTTAATAAGGCCAACCAAGAAATGGTTTTCATGCTCAAAATGCGTGAGAAAGGAAGTGAGTAAGTAAGATGTGACAAAATGATTCTAAAGGCGCAATTAGAAAAGATGGAAATGAACACGGCAGCTGGGCTAGATAATATGCAAATCGAAGTGATTAAGACAATTTGAAGTTAAGTGAAGAAGTGAATAATATCAAAATGGTTAGAAAAGGCGGAACGTTTATAAGAGGATCTGGGAGATTGGTTTTTGTGGCCTAATTGCGTGTGGTTAACGCAGAACCATTAGTGACTCATGCGGATCAACTATAAATGTTCATGGCGAGAGCAATTACTATTGCAATGGCAATATGGCCCTGACTAGCTGTGAGGAAAACAAATGGAAAAGCAGGAGACCTGAAAAATTCAACAGCAAAGAAAGGCAGTATGTTGTTGCGTGATAAGGAAGCAGTGGTGGAAAAAGTATCGGACAACAGGACCATTGGTCTCAGAGAATATTTTGGCTCCCAGAAATAAAAAAAGCAGAAATCAAAATTTGTATAGTAAGGTACTAAAATTTCAGTTAGAAAGAATCAACAAAAGCAGAAAGAACAATATAAAAAATAAAGTTACTCTGTCAGCAATTATTAAACAACCATACCAATGATTAAACAACCATACCAGAAATTAAGAGCCTAAACACTGCAAGTCATTTCAAGTTCATGGAGACAACTTATGTGACAGATGAAGGATTAAAGAATCAAATTGTTTCAGTTTTGCTTCTGCATTATATAATTAGCTTTTATGTTAAAGACCTGCAGTAGGCAACAACCTTTGACCAGTTTTAATGACATTTTATAGAATAAACCCATATTTATATTGATAACATGAGATAGTTAGGAAAAACACCATGCAAGACAGGGAAGTTCTTATCTGAATACATGATTTGATGAATAGGAAACGGAGCAAACTATGTGATATAAAACTATATAAATCTGTTCGGAACTATACTATCAATTGTCATACAGCTATTCACGGTTGAAAATATTTGTGCAAGTTGTTGTTGACTTGTTGAGTCACTTTTGAATGCTGAAAAAGGTGCAACTTTGCATTGCATATTTCTGTGCTGTGTGTTTACGGTGCAGAAAATATTTGCTTTCTGAACTGCGGTCCCAGAAAGAAAAAAATATTTTCCACCCCTGTAAGGAAGGGCGCGGGACTGAAAGTGAGCGCGGTAAAAGGGACTGGAATATATTCAAAGGAAGATAGACTTTGGTGCGTGGGCTTGAGGTGTTGCCAAAAGATGACCGGATTTCGATTTTTTCATAACAAGGTGCTTTTAGTATGTGTAATGTACCAATTACATCTCGTAGTGGCTATAATTATTATTCTTCTTGTTGAACAGTACGATGGTGACATCACGGCTCAAGCCGTAAAGGACAGGGTGGCTGAACTGCTTTTCAACTGGTGCGTGGGTTTGCCATCTGAGGTGAAGATCGCAGAGGCCTACAAGATGCTCAAGCAGCAAGGTATTTATCTCTGCTCGCTTCTTGAGCTCGCACTCTATCTGCATTTTGAATCGAAGCTGAGAAATAGGGTCAGGATCAGAGTCGGAGCTTAACCATAATGACGTATAAAATGAGGTTTACAGAGCTTGATCTGATCAAGTGCATTAGTTAATTTTTTAGTCAAATGTCACGGCTTAATGAATTAGTATAATCTCAGAATCTACATCACCTTGTGCTCATGATTGTCATTTTGTTCATTTTTGCGATTCTAGCATGTATTATGTTCGAATTTCAGGAAACCCTAGTGATAATGATCATTAAAAATGTCAACAAAAAGGTCCTGATGCGTAGCTAGTCAAGCCAGATGGCTATTTAGATGAGAATGATAGATTAGAATTATTTGCAGTCTACTTCAAATTAAACTCAATTCAACTCAAAAATCTTTTTCAGTAAACTAACATTTTAATTACAGTATACTGATTTAAAATAATAGAAATTACTAGAAACTTGAACTAGGTCAAGAAGTTAGAATAAAAATATTATTTGGTATTTTGTAAAGCTGAAGGACGCAAGAAAAAACTCATGATGAGGTATCAAGTCAATGTGCTCTGTTTGACGTACCTCATAACATTATTTATAGATTTTAGTTTGGATTGAACAGAACAGTAAAATAGGCTGACCTTCTAATATCTTTTTCAAAGAATCTTCTAAGGATTCTCGATTCAATCAGAGCTTGGATTACGTTCTCTAAGTGCCAGCTAGTTTAATTTCACTATACGCAGGAAACATTTTCCTTTTGATAAGTCTAATTTTCCTATTTCAGGTGTCATTAAGAAGGACCCTGTCAGTGAGGAGTCCGCGGTAAGATAATTTCCAATTAATATTGATAAAAGTGGCTTTGAAAAAGAAAATACTTTTTACACGTTTTTGCCGAGCATTTCCACTATTACGGATAACCAGTGAGTGAACCAAATGGAAATGTTTGAAACTCATGTCCGGCGTGGACCAGAATTTGGTATCGGAAAGTAGGACCACTACTTGTAATTCTTGTCAACTCAGTCAGTGCTGCAAATCAAAAATATTTACTGCACGAAAGTGTAAGGGTTGGAGTGAACGTCTTTTATATGCACAAAATCAAAAACTGCTTATATTCACACTTTACTATTAGATGGGTGCTTTTAAGGTTACGGTAAATGTTTTCAACACGAAAATTGGTTTTTCTTTCCCTAAGGCCAAACTGTTCAAGGAATCTGGGTAAAATATATATCATTCGATGCACAAGATTATGTTGTATCTATCCAGATCAAAATTATCCGCAAATAATGTTAAATGTTTTTTTCCATGCGAATTTATTGCTTAAAAAGTGTACCACCTTTAAAAGCTATTTTGTACCCTTGCGTTTGAGGTAGAAAATCTGACTTATACCAGCAGGAAGTGCAGATCCTAAGCTACCAAAGCGTATCTCAGATTTTTTAAATTCCTCCTCTTCTTGAAACTATACCCTGTCAAAAATTGGCAAACAATTTTCCACCCTCCCGCAGCTGTATTTGGGTATAAAAGTTGGACCAGAGCAAATAAAAAAATTATGAGACATCCTTTGGTTGCCCAACATCTGCCCTGGCCGTGTGCAAATTTTCGAGCCATTCGATTGGTTCCTTGGGTACAAAATAGCTTTTTCGTACCTGTAAGTAGAGGAATTTCGAGTCCGGAGAAAACGGGATTTGACTGATCGCACTTGCGATGATACACATCGGGATCATATTACCAACAATGTAATCCGGGTCAAGTAGTTTAGGCTTTAAGATCAATGAGCGTCTTTAAATAAGCACAACAACCCATGGATGTGCCATACTCTCACACAAACCACAGGAAGCAGAACAAGGATAATCGGCTTAACAGGTCGAGGGATTTGAAAACCGCTGCTAGAAGCTTTGATAAGAAAATTATGGAACCTTCGTTTATATGGGATTTTCTCCATTTTCAAAACTTCTTCTAGCTTCAAACATGGTATCATTATATACCTTATTAATTCGGCAATCAGAATGTGAAGTAATCAAAAAATGGATGTTTTCGTCCAGAAACGTTTACCGTAACCTTGTTGATTAACATTACCGTAAGTTGAATAATAGGTTTGAAAGCCGTTTCCAAGCTGTCAGAAAAACTGTTTGCAATTTTGCTATTTTAAGTAAAACTCCATCAGATGCCGGGGAAAGGCTCACATTGTCTACTGCCCGCAATCTTTTTTTCGAAATGAGGCAGTGTTTCAAAATGAGGCAGTGAGGTAAAGAACGACCACTTCTACCCTTTCGACGATCTCACTTGCTTCTTCGCCATTCAATCATTATTTGGGTCATCAATGTGCTTCCTTAGTAGGGCATGAAGTTCTTTTGACAACACCACGGTAACTTAAACACAAACTAGATCCACAGTACCATATTGTATGGTCCTCAATTGTACCAATACTTGAGTATTAATGCGAAGTTGTTGTTTAAAGGCATTAAAAACTGTGCCCTTTCGGATGACACAAGTCTGCAGTTTTAAGTGATGGTGCTCCTTTGTCGTAAGAATTAATAAGAGGCATTCCTGGTAGCAAGATTGGTTTTCGTTTATCTTATTTCGTCGAACTCTTTTGCAGCGGTCAATGAGTCGACCAACTAATACAGCATTAGATGATGAAGAAAAATCAAAGGTAGATATTAGCTTATCGCTTGATTAGAATATTTTTGATTCATTTTTGGGGGTTTTATCTCTTACTGACTCCAATTTTTCTGAATTAGCCTTCGGTGCTTCTGTTAGTACTTTCATGTCGTTTTTCCATGCATCGAAGAAATATGGAGAGTTTAAAAGCTATGCAAAAGCAAAGGCCATTATTATTTAGAAAAGCATCGTTGTTAACAGAGTCATTTAACGCTATTCTCTTATCTGCACGTTTACGTTATAACAAGTGGATATATGAGTCCCTTTTGAATCACAGTAATTACAATTTTGTACGAAAATTGGTGAATTTTCCAACTTGAAGTTACTTTGGATTGCAAAGGAGGAGGGGGATTGGCTACAAATGGATTTCATTTCTTACATGAAAGCTTTTCGGAAGATTTATTTGTTCAGTTGCGTAACAGTTTGTCTGGGGGTTCATTTACCCTTTCCAGGCACATGTGCTCATCCAATTTTGACATTCTGTTTCTTTTCAGCTTCTAGCCATGCTGCTGAAGAGTAAGAACCCTGAAGATTTACAAGCAGCCAACAAACTGATCAAAACCATGGTCAAGCAGGTAGGTTTTTCTGTCTGCTTTTAGTTTTTTCCGACGTTTGCACACTCTGAGGAGTGTCAGACGAAAGAATACTTTGTGAAGTTTAGTACAGCAAAGCACATGTTTTGATTCACTGCCCCTTTAACTTTCTAGATACTGCACTTTCTCTTAATTTCTACACTCAAAGGTAAAAATGACTATTTTATGATAGAGAGCCACTAGATCTTACGTTGAGCCAAAAGACCGATAATCGACATTTGGTTTCTATAATTTATATAATTTTGCAAGTAGCACCTCACATTGCCAATAAATCTGCTCAGATAAGCTATATTTACTGATGTTTGTGAAATCGCCTTCGTAATATTTCCGCTTGAGCTACTTTTGATGCAGTGAGAATGCAGGTCCTATAAAGCTCTTCCATCGTCAATAATTCTCTGCTCAATCCCCGAAATAAACATGTCTATGTTTTCGCAGCATTGATCTCTAGTCACTTGCTAGTCATTTCCTGTAGAATTGCTAGCATTGAGCCACGCTGCTTTCGAACTTTGTTCTTTTCGAATGCTGACGAGCCTTTTATCTTGTCGAGGATCATGGGATACAACGGCCTAAATAGTTAGCCGCGGGTTATCGTACGACTTTTTATGGCGTATTCAGTGGGGCTTCATTGAAGAATTTTCTTAAAATTGAACTGTCTTTTACAGGAAGAAGAGCGTCTAGAGAAATTTTCAAAAAGAGTTCAAGAGCTGGAAACAGTCTCCAACAATGTGGCCTTGCTGAATGAAATGATCGACGCGTACACCCCGTCCATGACAGAGAGTGACCAGGTGGTCATGAGGGTATGTGACGTCATTGCCACCCTTTTGCCCCCCTCCAGTTGAAAGTTCTTTTGCGAGTGCAAAATTAAGATCAGTATAATTGATGAATTATAAAACGTTTGTTCCTTTTTACGTGGTTTTGACCCGATGCAACATTTTGCCAGCGAGAATATTCAATAACGAATTGACATGTGTGAGAGAATCTTTGGCGCATGGTAATAACATCAACTTGACAAATTTCAGTTTCAACATCAACCATGAATTATTAAGGTAGTCTGAAGCGGTAGGATTAAAAGGTGCAGGCTAGTAACAAGAGATTTGAGGAATCGAATGTGAAAACTCTCATTTTGGAAATGTTTTGCTAAATGTTTTGGAGATTAGAGATTTCTCGAATCAGTTTACTGTTACATGCCAATGCAACGCTGCTGGACCATCGATAACGCAGCCCCCGTAAGCGGGTCAGGAAAGTGAAATGTGGGCAGAAACTACCGAAATGTCGAATTGTTTCACCATTTTGTTACATCGTTAGAAACAAACTCCAATTTCATGCAAATTAAAATCAGCCTATTGTAGCCCTAGTAATTATTTTTCTCAATCGACCTGACAAAACATAACATTCAAGACATAACCCTTCCCTCCACGACCTGGCCCCCTCATACTTCCAGTTAGAAGTGGGATGTACCCCTACCAAGTTTCTGTACAGAGTTGATTTGAATTGAAGCAGAGTCTGTTTCACAGTGCATTTATTATATTTTATCAAAAGAGTGAATGATTGGTACCACAAAACTATGAAATTGCCTGAAGCAGCGAAATTGCCTGCATTTTAACAGCAATTTTTTCGTCTGTTATTTCTCTGAGCAAGCCAACATCTGTTTGCAACATACGTTCCCGCTGTTTTGCACGACCTCAAAATAACTTGTATAATCTTCCTGGCACCCTGGTCGCACTGTTGAATTAGATATCTCGTCGAGATTTAAAAATCAGAGAAACGGTTCTAGGTAATGCTTGCGTTTATCTAGTGTAGGCTGCTGACGATCGGAGTATTTTTCTCCCTTTATTTAGGACCTCTACGAAGCCTGTCTAAGCATGAGAACGCACCTGTTTCGAATAGCGAGTCAATGTGTGGAGGACAAGGATGACACTCTCTGTAAGTTTCGCTGCCTTTCGTTGGCTTTACTGCATCTTTTAGCGTCCTCTCTAGGCTTCTTCTTGTTCTTATGATTTTATTTGCCTTTTATTCACCCACCACTCTTCTTTTTGCATCCAACACTCAGCTACAGTACTCATAGCTGAGATTTAATGAAGTTTTTTTATGATTTTCAAGAAGAATCTGGTATTTTTAATTTCATCTCATTGATGTTATTTCAGATTTTTTAAGGATATTAGTCAAGTTTTATTTGTTTTGCGTACTTGTCACTATTGCAGTTATTACTATGAATAAACTGATTAGGGCTCTTCTAAAAAGTGAGGTGTAAAGTGATGGTGATTGGTCAATTAGAACCAATCACACGCTCTTCTCATCACCCTCTATTGGTTTCGATCCGCAACTGGTTACTTATTGTCGGACGAAGACGTACTTTTCATATGCAAGAACTGTTTCCGCTATTTCTTGCTGTTGTGAAATACAATAATTGTTAACAATTCAAAAGATGATTGTTCAAGGCCTATGTTACAATGATAGTTGTCTCATCAAGTCCTATGTTACGAAATGAGCTACCTGCAAAGAATTTCATATTTTTAAAATTATTGCATCAAGTAGTTTTCAACACTGTTTATCTTATGATTCCTATGGGTAAATTATGTCTTGCAGCTGAAATCTTAGCACTGAGCGACGACTTGACAAAGGCGATTGACAAATACAAAAGCGTGGTCATCCAAGGCGAACCGAATACTGCAGATGCGCAGGCGGAAGCTGTGCAGCCGAAGCATGGTATGTTTCTGCTGTCCAGTTCAGTTCAGTTTTATTTTAAAATTCTACTGGATACATACACTTGTTGCAAATTAGAAATAATCCAAGCTTAAAAGTATGAACAATGTAAAAGGAAGTTAATTAATATAAACGTAACATAACAATTACAGAGTAGAGGAGAAACAAGCTAGCATTGTACACAGGGAATTATTTAAAGGAGGAAACATTCTCAGAAGTTTATAAACTTAGAGGCGTTCTGCTTAATTTTTTTAGTTCTAAAGGTAAAAAAGATCATTTATAAGTTGTTGCGGGGTTACAGAAGAAATCCCCAAAATATTAACCAGTTTTTTCAAAACAGCCTGTTTGGGGTTTTATTTCAAGGCTATTTATCAGGAAAAGAGGCTATAAGGCTTCTTATAAAACGGATAAGAAACACATTTGCTGTCATTTTGAAGAACAGGAGTGAAACTGAGTTTACTATAAATACACTGTTGCACATCATAAACTGTGATTTAAGATTAACAAAAATGCAAGTTCGCTAAATTTGTATGCTTCTGCATGAATTTGTGTTGGAAAATGCCCTCATTTAAAATTAATCCGCAATAAAGGATGTTATATTTGGGATCCTTCAATAAGAAACCTTTAAATCAGGCTGATAAGCTTATTATGTGATGGAACTATTTTTCAAAAGTCCGAGGTTTTTTATAAAGTGGTTTCTATTTTGCGGGTTCTTACTGCAAGCGAGGCTGAATCGGGGGATCACAGTAGCTGCTTGCCCTCACCCTCGAATAACCACCCTCCTTGAAGGGTTGGACTAAAGCAACTCCAATTCAGCAGTAATGAGTGCTTCACATCATCAACATCATCATTGCTTCTCCATCTGAAGTCATTTTCTGAATCTATTAAAGTAACCCAGAAGCTTGATAGTTGTGTAATTTATCATGGAGATTCAACAATATTTTGCTAATGCAAGATTAACAGAACCGTAGTGTTTGATAAATCATACGTATACCTTGTAGTTACTTGCTGCCTTAAGACCTCGAATCTAGTCGTGTTTCTTGCCAGTTTAAATTTGTTCAGTTTTCACTCCAGTGAAAAATGCATGTATGTAAAGAGATCTCAAATAGAAAATGTGCTATGAGACAGGTCTCTAAACACAAGGGATGTTTTTGGAACTTTTTCCCCTAGAGGCATCACCCCTTCTTGTTCGGTAAATTTTATAGTTTTAATTTCTTTTATGCCCATGTTTTTCTTTAATATTCACAGATATATATACAGTCTAATAATAGTTCATTTTCCATAACACTGCTCTCCCTTTGTAGAAGACCCTTCCCAGGCTCAAACATCGGTAGACTCTTTGCTCGACATTGGCCTCGGTTTCAACGACCAGCCTCCTTCGAATGCCGCTGAACAACAAACATCCTCTTCATTTCTCGACGACCAGTTCAAATTGCTTGGTGCGTTGATGTCTTCAAATTATCCCATTGCAATGCACTTGGCGAAAGTCCTCATTTTGCTAGCTAACGCAACACACATTTGCACCTGGAACAAGCTGCTGAGCTCTTCGCAAAACGCTTTTGGCTGCACCCATTAATACGCACGTCGTCTCATAAAACACCCAATGCTACTTCTTGTTATTCGTAAGCCTTCTGCCCAAAATGGAGTTGTAAAACTAAGATTCAAACAAATATGCTACTACCGTATTAGAATTCTTTTGGTGGACGAGTAAGGCCGTTATTTGGTTTGTTTGCCTTTGAATTTGTTGTTGTCGCTTGTTCCTAGGCCTTGATGGTGGGACCGCAGCGCCAAGCAACAACATAGCATTTCCGGAGGTAAGGATGTTGTTGTTGTTGTTTAAACTATGTATGCTCGTTCTCTTCAAGTAGAATTTCCGAAGGTGTATGCAGCTGGGTTTGGAAAATTAAACCAGCTGATGAAAGCTCGAATCTCCGCTATCGTTACTGGTTTTCGAATGTATTGTATCTAAATTCTGTGTTTTGGAAAGAATGTTTTTTCTACAGACAGGTACGAACTCCACTTCTGCGTGTATTTTTGTTTGTTTGCTTTTATGAACCTACAAATCGCCCCGAATCAAGACGTGTTAATAGGCCAAACTGCAGCCAAATGTTAAGTTTTGTTGCTGAATGGTCGATAGCTCTTTTGGTGACTGATTGCTCGCGTTCTTTATTTTTAGGCCTCAACAGGGAATGAGTGGGGGGCATTCGGAAGTGCATTCACTCAGTCCCCACAAAATTCGATACCCCAACAGAGCAGCATGCCCCCACAAGGGCAGTTCTACCCCACCCCCCAGTTCAACCCAAATCTCGGTCATCTGGGTGGCATTGCACCCATGGCTCCGCAGGGAAAAGTGACATTGAAAAATTACAGCCTGCCCCCCACGCAGAATTCTAGGCCGACTAATTCACCCTCTGTTGGTGGGGCACAGGGTAAGGGGACAACGACAAGAGCACCGGCTAACGATCTGCTTGGGTTTGATGTTTTTGCTGATTTCAAAAAGGAAGATGTGAAGAAAACGAAGGAGGTGAACGAAGTAAAGAATGCTGCTGTATCAAAACCAACTCAATCTGAATCGCTGTTGGATTTGGATGACGATGTCCCTCTGAATGGCAATCTGTATTCCAGTAGAGGTGAGGAGTTACATCTTTGCTTCTGCAAATTTGAATCAGACATCTTTAGACCATCTTGATTCGGGGTTTTCGTTCAGAAAAAAATGACCAACTATACTTTCTTGACCAATTTTTTCGCCACAGAAAATTTGTTTACAGTTTAAAATTTGTCCAAAGCTCCCAATTAGCGTTAAGTTCCACGACCAACTTTCTGGTTTTTTTCACTTGAAACAAAGAAGAAAAATGTTGGTTACTGTTTATCCTTCTCCAACTCACACAAAGGAAAAGCCGGGATGAACCCATTATTCCCCGTTACATAGTTACACCTTAGGGGCTTTGATATCGAGTAAAAAGCTCCAACGTTTTGAGAGAAAGAAGAAGTTGTTGATGCTGCTTTAAGCTTTATATCAGTTTGTCAATACTTATAACATTCCAAGGTATGATTCAAATATTAAAAAAGATTTTACAAGCCACAGTTTCGCTGACTTGACTTGCAAGAAGCCCTTTGCTATAATCTAGCACTTTTTACCAAATTCTCTGTCTCCCGTTTGAAGTTATTTAGGAGACAGCATCTTACTTAAACCTTTTTTTCTAAGAAAAACCTGAGGAAAAACTCGCTGAATCGAAGACTGAAAATTTATCGGCAGTTGCAAGATATTTTGTACCATTAGAAGCCATTGAGCCCAGTGAGTAATCAAACTATTTCAATTCGTTCATTTTATTTCTAACATCATTACTATCGATAAACTCAGTTTAATGCAAACTTAAATATCCTATTCTTGTCATACGTTCATAAATAAGCAAAATTTGGGACAAAGATGTTGGGAGGTCAACTGCACTGGTCATGTGTGTGCAGATCATGATGATTTTAAATATTTAGGAATATCTCATTTTCAAGGCGCTATATTTCATATGCCTTCGACTTACAACTGGCCAAATCAGCTTCAACGAATTATAAATAAATTCTTAAATAGCTCAAAGATAAATAACTAGTGAATTTACTTCAGCCTCATCAACTTTATTCCAACAAGGTCACTTGGCCGTGTTCATTTGAGTTTGAACGCGTACTCGCCTGAATCCGGTCTTTTTCGTTTTTATGCGTATTCTCACCGAATACTTTTTGCGTCACACCGAATACTTTTTGCGTCACACCGAATACTTTTTGCGTCACACCGCCTTTGGAAATACGTTTTTGCGTGGGAAGAAGGAGATTTAACTCAAATGCATGCAGACCTTTTAGAATCGGTCTCGTTCATAGCGGGCCTAAGATTCCGCCTGTTGCTTTGAACTGCAGACGAGGGGGGCCAAAGGTTAAAGACAAGCGGCTTCAGCATGCCGCCATCCATCAATGCGGGTCTCATGGGTGCGGCCACTTGGGGCTCAGGGGCCTCAAACATTGTGTTTTGAATTTGACATGCCCTACTCGGCATCCAACGTGTATGACGTAATGTCGTTTATTCTCTACGCTTCAACCGCTCGTAAAATAGTTTGGTGAAGCACAATCAATGCAATGCGATTCTTAATCCGAAATTCAACACTGCAGATGGTATTTCTTGTGCCCTATAGTTTCCGCAAAATCTCTTCGTTGAGCCCTTTCAAATATAAATACCACTAAGAATACTTTCGTTACCAAAGATGGAGAATTATCCAGAAATTCACATTGTTTCTTCGGAGGTGTCCTTAGCCTTCCCGTGGTTTATGATAACCCTTGCACTGTCGTTTCCAACTGCGTACGCATTTCGTCGAAACTTTTTACACAGTACTATAGCGACTATTGAGCGTCGAAATGGGCCTAGCCTTATGGCGCAAACAAATGGATTCATAGCACTGTTTGCACTGACCAGAATGAACTGTAGATCTCGTAACGTGTGCCGTAAATCGCAACTGCATGTTTTGCAGAACTGCAGGACGTAAATCATGACGATTGCGGGCAAGTAGCAGCAAATGAAAAGGCCGAGGATGTAGAGAAATGCTCGAGTTACTTTCTTTTCAGTACGCACGCGGCGCAACTCCGCTTGGTCCACGTTTTGCGATGCCGCATTTTGGACATTCGCCGGGTTGTCAAATGCGCGCAGCTCGTTGGCTTGTTTCCGAAACGCCTTGTAGACTTCTCGGTACGTGACGACAAGGAGAACGAACGTGACCAGAACGGACAAGTGTACGAACACCATCAGGTAGTTGATGTAGCCGATTTTGAGGTAGATCATGGAAACCAGGCCCGCGAAAAGCCATATGGCGAAAGAGAGGGCCACGCAGCGAAGCATCGACAGCCGCTTTCGATACCTGATCGGCCATCGAATGGCGACGAAGCGGTCAACACTGAGCGCGCCGAGGCTGAGGACGCTCGCTGTGGAGGACACGAAGTAAGAGACGTGGATAAGGGTGACTTTGTATTGGCGGATGCTGCCGCTTGCTTCGTCCATGTGGATGTCGTAGGAGACAGGCATGGTGACTAGGCCCACAATCAGGTCGCTGATGGCCAGGTTGACCAGGAAGTAGCTGAACGGAGTGCGAAGTTTCTTCAGCGGGTCCACGATGACCGCTAGGATGACAAGAAAGTTGCCAATCGCAATGACGAGGCACAGGACCAGGGACGCGCTGGCCGTGAAGTGAGAAAGACTCTTCGGCGCCCAGGTGTCCGGAAAGCACTCCACCATGTT
The DNA here is from genome assembly GCA_003864495.1 of Nemopilema nomurai. NCBI lineage: Eukaryota > Metazoa > Cnidaria > Scyphozoa > Rhizostomeae > Rhizostomatidae > Nemopilema > Nemopilema nomurai. Next base: position 2,602,684 of record ML133427.1, read on the forward strand.
TCACAACAAGCTATCCGTGTGTCTTGGCCTCTTGTGAGCAAATAAACCTGACTTTTCTTGTTCCAGAGACAGGGAAACCAAGGAAGCGTAGTCCGACAAATGCGTCATGCATCGTTGTTTGTGGGATTCTGTTGTCGTTCGCTTGTGAAGGAAATTACATCCGATTTCAAGTCATTTTAATTCGAAAGAAACAAAGCGGGAATGTAGTCATGATACGCTTGGTCGAGTTTGATACTGGCTCCTGTTTTCTTTGTTTTGGGAAAACCGCCCTGTGACCACATTAACATCAATCGGTAGTGACCCATGGTTATCATCATGATCATAATTTTATTCAGGATGATAACCAGAACCCTCTAACATTGTCAACGAATTGTTTTGATTGTTTTCATTGCGGAAGTTGACGGCTCGCTGCGGGGCCTGCCTTCCGTTCGCATCAGAGTGATTTGATGATAACAAAGCGATTGTTTATCGTTGTTTATGATTATAGTCACGTTTGCGGCAATCAACATTCAATGATCATCCGAATTATCATCTTGTCTTGTATTCATCACTGTCAACATTTAAATCGCTCAATTTGTGATCCAGTCTTCTTGACTCAATTTTCTCTTACTCCTCTTTGTTCTTGTATCATTTTACTTTTCTTTCAAAGCTTTTATTGGCATTTGAGCCTATTTTTAGTACCAAAGTAAAATTCGTGTTTCCAAGTATTTACTTAAGATCTAATTCGTTTTATCAGGACACAATTTTTTGTCAAATTTTCATGAACCCAATTTTCCCATGTCAAATTTTCATGAACCCAATTTTCCCATGTCAAATTTTCATGAACCCAAATTTCCCATGTCAAATTTTTGAATTAGCTTTTATTCTTTGTAGCGTCACACACGCCAATTAATGTTCTGGACAAAGATGGGTTGAAAATAATTCTCAATATAGTGAAGGTAAATTCTTGTTTGATGACGCATTTTCAGACCGAATTTCTTCGCCCCTGAATACTTGTTTTGATTTCATAATCTCATTGCAAAATTTCCCATTGTCTTTCATTTGAAGTGAGGATTCCGAGGTTATGGAAAATTAATAACATGCTAAAAAGCAGGTTTATTTTGCAGCCGCGTGTATATTTCCTCTTCCGTCCTTGCTTCAAAGATGACGTCCCAGATGAATAAAATTATTATGTCGTGACGTAATGTTGTGCAGTTGTTTTCAAATAAATTCGATTAAAAGTTACAATAGACTACATAGAAATAACCTACAAGACGATAGTACATGGAGCATGGAAATACATTGCAACCCTGCACCTGTTGTGCAGTTATGAGAGCAGAAAAGGAATAACATGAAATGCTATCCTCGAGCTGTGTTCTTATCTTGCCTGTTTGCCGCCTGCAAATATTAGGAATGATTCAATGCTATTCAACAAAGTAAAATTTTGTGGCACCTATAAAATATTCGTGCCCCATTTCTTTTTCCAATGGAACTAACGGGGGTTCAGTTTCCGGTACAGGGCATTGGTGGTGCAGAGGTTAGGGTCTTTCTGCCAAAAAGCTAACCCAGTATAAACACTATGAATATTTTTATACTAGTGCTATTTTATTCATTAAATGCTTTGTAATTTATAGTGTACATAAAAATGCTTCAGGAGTAACACTCAGATCTCAATTTGGTTAACAATGACCTTGTACTTTGAGTTTATGTGCGAGAGTAGAGAATGCAAAATAAATTAGTTAAAAGACTTCATTAAACGCTGCTCAACTCTTGAATCTGAGCTGTTTTTTCGTTATCATGGTTTGCCTGAAACCTAAAGCGTGAAAAGAGCAAGTGAAATTTTGAAGAATTTAAAATCTTCAACGACGCGAAGTTTGGAAGTCAGAAGAGGCTTTCAATGTTGAACAAAAGGGATTTTTATGAAAGTGAATGTCAAGTTTCAAATGAGTTATGCATTTTCATGAAGAAGCATATAGAATGCAAAATTTAATTTAATTTAATTTAATGGACGCTGGCAATTTAATTAATGCAAAAAAGAGGAGATTTAAACAATGTCACAAAACATTTAAACAATTTCAATTTGTTTCAGAAAGCTCGTTATTTAACTAATCGTAATATTTAATTAGTTTTTCTTCGACTCTCTACACCCTGGGCTTAAAACGTTAATTTTTGTTTCTCATAAGTATCCTAATTTGGGTATTTCAATAGTTTTCTGGCCTTTTTCTCGTGGTGTTGAAGTAGCATTTTAAGGAAATACAAAGCTTCTCCTTCAGAAACTATTTAATGTGTTAAACGTCAGTCTAAGATTCGCCTATTTGCAACGCCAACACATGATGGGCATTGCACTGATCGGCTGTCAATGCTTGTTGGTATCTTTTTAGGGGTATTCCGTCTACGATCCTGATGTAGGCAACTGCTGGCCAATATTTTGTTTTCATTAAAAGGGGATAAATATTTATTAACGAATGCTGCTTGCTTTGGTAGGACAAGCGAGACGAGGCGAACCCTAACGTCACTGCTGTCGTATTTACCACCATATCAACGAACGTCGCGCCCATTTCAGAGTATAAAGTCGAAGTATCCGTGCCCAAGGTAAGCATGGTTCTCTTCTTGGTCCTTTGATCATCTCTTTATTGAACATCTCTTCAATGATCATCTAATTCACTTAATTACGTATGAAAACGAGTCTCAATTTAAAGTGGAGGCTATTCCTATTACAGTACATAGGGAAGGGGGGATCCCTCTCAATGTCTTTCTATCTATTTCTTCTAAATCTCCTGGGGTACCAAGGAATGGGGTAGGATCTTTTGCAAAAGTTTTTTCTACTTTATTTGTCCACAGGGGATCTTCACATTTAGTAGTGACTGTCATACGGTGAATATGAAAGTATCATGTTCTGCCTTACATTGCAAAAACTGTGGCTATAAACTTAAAACTTTTTATATTACATTTCTCTCTGATTACTTATCTGTGTTCTTTGATGATTTGTATTAACGCGACAATTTACAATGTCAATTTACCATCAGCAAAATGATTTCGTCAGCAATTTGAATGACCCCTTTTCAAGTGCCAATCTTTTATTCCACAGTCAATGAAAATAAAGCTACAACCCCCATCGTCGACAGCGTTACCCCCTTTCAACCCCCTGCTCCCACCGTCGGCAATCACTCAGATCATGCTCATAGCAAATCCAACCAAGGCAAGCAAATCCAACTTATTTTTTTCTTGCAATTTGTGCTTCAGATTTTTGAAACCTGTCCAGGTGCATTGTCCAGCTCGTTATTAATTGATGTGTGTGAGGATTTCCTTTTTCAAGAATAATTTTCCAGCTGAAAGATTTCATGAATGTAGAAGTCGGGTGGGAATTGCTGCCGAAGACCGCATGGAGTCTGTTGGATTTAGAAGTGAATGCTTCACAGATGATGGTCAATTTATAGTTAGCACAACCATTCTTTTCATAGGAATAATTAGTTCTTTTTCTTATGAAGTCATAGAATGAGCTGCCTATTAGAATTATCCAAGGGCAACTAAATTTATTGGAACTTATGTACACAGTAAACGCAATTTAATTCGGATCTTAATTTAATTTTCTCAACTTAAGCACATTTTTCAGACCTTGCCCGCTACTATTTGGTCTTTAAGGAGACTCAATACTGCGAATATAGCGCTGAAGACTTTAGTGAAGACATATTTAGGTTGAAGATATAAAATTCAGTCCTCGTTTCAGCCTAGAGTTTTTTAAACTCATTTCATAAGGATGAAAAATCTATAACTGCGCAGAAAGAAGGATTCTTGCTTTCAACTTTGGATTTATTAGGTTAGTCAGTTGCACTGGAAATATCGATGACTTGAAACACGGGGTAAACATAACAATACTAATGCATTTTTGTTGTTCGTTTTGTTGTTTATTAAGGCGTTTTCTTGCACCTGCCAACTGTTTGCCTAATTAATGCATTGTTTTGTTTTCGTAGGAGGCCATCCACCTCAAGATTAGAATTTCCTTCAAATCTGGATCTGAGCCCAAAGTAGAAATAGTGACTGTTGATAGCTTTCCTGTCACGTGATCAAGCCATGCAGGCCTAAATCATATATCGAATCAATATTCTGAAAGAATTACAAAGCTGACGATGACTGCCTTAAAATTATACCCAGACACTACTTTTCAAAGAATGTAATTTTGTTCAATTAGGTGTTTTGTGTATGACGTCTCTGAGTTAATCACGTGATTAAAGGTCTTCTGACCTTTGTGTTTATTTCAAATTGCCAATACTGTTTTCTTGTTGTTGCGAAGAATTACAAAGCGATGTTCTACGGGATATCATGAGAACGAGGTAGCATATTCAAAAAAGGGTCGAAGCAATAGGTTTGAAAGACTTGGGTGGGGGGGGGGGGAGCTACTACTCTCTGGTTACAACTTGGTGCAAAATTTGTTCTCCATTTCTTGGACCTATTAACACAACGAGTTACGCAGTTTAATGAATTGTTTTCTACATTCAGCAATACAGCCCCTGAGCTTGAGTTCCTTGCATAAGAGGCAAAGGGGTGTTCGGTTGATATCTTTATCACTTTCCAGCTCAATACCCCAAACCCACCACACTTTTAGGCCGGTTCACTAAAACGTCCATTTGATGCGGTCCATTGTGCAGGTCCGCCAATCAAATTTCACTTTGTTGCAAAATTTACATTCAATTGCCCACAAAGCAAGCAAAAACGAAACTCGTTTCGCAGCTTGTCTTAGAAAAACTATACCCTGGGTACCAGACTCACTATGTGACATCAGCTACTGATGGTCTCCAAAAGCCCGGGCCATTAGGGTGTTGGGGAACACTGGGCAGAGGCCTTGGGGAGATTGATGACCGTCAACCTGCAAAACCCTCACTTGACGGATTTAAAAAGAATGAAAAATGTTCTAAACCATAGCTACATAGTGGTTGTTGCAGAATTTTCAGACAAATGTCAAAATCAATGTCAGAAGCATGTTTAGTTAGCAGCGTATACACAATGTTTATTTTGTTTTAATGGTCAAAACAAAGCTACTTTATGTTTCTTTAGACGGGGGACTCCCTCTGCGAGGACTGCAATGAAGATCCCAAATAAATTTTGCCCACTAACCCTGTCCAATACCCCCGGTTCCGTTACTGCGAAGTGGAACTCTTGCTTCTACGAAGCAGAAATAAACATTACGATATTGTGCAAGATACCTCACAAGTGTCTGGTTAAAAAATTATCTAGAACCATGTCTATCAACAAAGTTCAGTGCAATAACGGTCGCATAACACTTCATGGAGATTTGTAAGTATCTTTTGCTCTTGATTTTTGTTTAAAAGCCTTGTATATTTGACGACAAAGTATTTGTGTTTTTCCACTTGTTAGGCCCATTTAATACCGTGACGGCATCCATGATCTCTTGAAAGTTTAGAAACATTGCGCCAGTAAGGAAACGCAGCAAGTTAAACTTATGCTGTTCATAGTATGAAACAAATTCATTGGAAAAGTTTCTTGTTTATGCTGATCAGAAAATGATGTTTATTAAAAGAGTTTGAAAAATGTGTCATAGATAAAATGGCACTTGACATAGGATAAAGTTAGCTAAAGATCAAGGTATTTCTGGTAAGGCTGAAAGCAACTAACACATATTTTTTAATTGGATGCGAAATTCAAGGTCCCCTTTCTATTAGACTTTCGTAAAATAAACCTGTAAGCGTTATGAATTTTAAAAATGGTAGTGTTTTAACTTTAAGGCGCATTCGCTGTGCTGGACAACTCAGTGACTTATTGCTGAATGAGTTATGCATTTGGGTTGAAAGTAATTTTTAGAGCAACATGACAGTAAACAGAATATTCAAAAAGAGAGAGATATTCTCAAATTAACATGAACAGCATGATTACTGACTGAAAATGTAAACATTGACTGGTTGGGAACTTGTGAAATATATTTAATATCTATAAAGATATTCAAGAAATCCTTTTGGCAAAATCTGTTAGCCTCAAAGCTATATGCTACCGTTTTTTCTTGAGACCCAAGCTTCAATGTGCGGTTGAAGTACGCAAAACTTGTTTTCGTTAGAGAGTTCAACTACAGGACATTGGTTGTCTCAATAAGTGATTTATACCCTTAACTTCAAAGAACTGCAGAGAGTTTTAAATTTGAGAGTTTTTGTTGACAGTGTTGTACATCACCAAGAGGATGTCAAGTTTGAGCTTCAAGGTGATAGACTACCAAGCTATTTGAAAGGCTCTATAGTTGGAGATCTTTTCCTAACAAGCTCAAAAGTAAGTGTGACCGCATAAGTGGCATAGCAAACAGCAATGTTTATTATCTTCTGTATTGAAGTAAAATATTTATACTTAACTATTTAGATATTAAATTAGCTCCTATGAGGGTGATAAGAAGAAAACTCCAGAAAATATTTTCACAAAAGGGACTATTGCTTAAGATCTTTTATGTAGGAAATGCAGGCCTTTGTGAATGGTATGCAATCGCTCTTTCACACCTTGATGGACGTCTTCCTTTCCCAAGTGGAATTTATTGCACTCCTTGATCTTGCATTAGTGAGGTTCCTTTATTGTGGTTGTCCATGGGACCTTTTAAAACTCCCATCATTTGTCCTTTGATAATCACAGATTTCATCTTGTTGCATGGTTGCCAGTATTCACAATTTGTGTCTTCAATTGAGCTCATGATCACTTAATATGTCAATGGAAAATAAAACAAACCAAAACTTTTTGATGAGGTCAAGAAAATATATATGGTTGACTCATACTCAATAGTTGTGAGCTGATTTTTTTACGGTTTTGAATAAAATGGCATTGATTGCAAAGCTCTGAAAGAACTGAGCTCTCTGAAGTTGGGCAAGGAGGGTATTATTGGTCATAATATCGAGACATTTGAAACAAAACAGTTTGTAACAAAATTCTTTTTTGAAGAAAGTCTAGTAAGTTCTTGGTCAATATCAGACTGAACACCACTGTATGCCTGACATTCTCAAGGAGTGCAACTTAGCAGACACTTTCAAAAATTTGGCCAGTACAGCCACAAATGGGTCTTTGTTGCCCTCATTTATTATTTTTACTTTTTGATTCTTCACAATACACTTTATTTTGGCACTCTTTATAAGAACTTAGAAGTGCAGCCTTGTCAGCACTTGTAAAGATTGAGGATATAACTTCATTGTTAAACCAATTTAGAAGAAATCACATCAAAGTTTCATGTTTTTCCTCTTGACCTTTTTCAGAGGTTTTAAGAATTTTGAAGCTGAAGCTGTTTATAGAAGTTTGTTGTGCTGTACATTCTCCCTTCATTTGGACATGTACAAGGGCAACATTGTTTTTGAAACTTTTGATTTTGATGTGCAAGTAAAGCTTTAATGTCTTATAAGCATTATTATCAAGTAGAATCTTCCATTGTTCATATGAATTTCTCTGCTTCTTTCTAGCTGATTTTTGTCAACAAAAACTCAACTGGAAAATACATTTCATTTTCAATGGAGTTTCGATCTCTCAAAAATATTGAGGTAGGTTGCTGGATCATATCATCATACCTTCGAAATATTCCTTTTTTAAACTTACTAAAATAACAAAAGTCTAATCATCTCAGATAAATCCGCAAGAAAACCATTACAAAGGTTGGGCTGGTATGGGATACAACTTCCAACAAGCTTAAAGGTGAATAATGTCCAAGAGGAAAGAAAGATGAGTTTAATGTGGTTCATGGGCTCACTCAATTGCTAGCAATTTTGCCATCTTTTCAGGATGTTTAAAGCTTGCTTATATTGCTTACAGTTTATTAGTGCCTTCCTTATATTGGGATAAGTGAAAGAAAAGAATTTCAACCACTTGCAATTGCGTTTGTAGGTGAAGCAGCCAATCTTTGGAGCAAATTACTTGTCAGGCTTTGTTCTGGCAGAACATGGAGGTAGAATGCAATTTATCTCATTATTGGCATGTTTTCTAATGCTAAAAAGGACATAAATATGGCAATCATTTTTGCCTGCATATGCAAGCTGCCATTTGATTTGTTGCTATGATCATTGTGGCTGTCATCTCACTTGCGGCATGGGCACTAGCTCCTCCCCACGTCATCGTCGTTATCGATGGACTGCTAGAGAAGAAGAAGATGATCATTGTGCACCTGCTGATTTGCTGATGATGCATTTACCAGGCCCCCAAATTTAAATGCTTAACATGTTTTCTGATTTCTAGGTGGATGGGAAGGAAATGCAAATTTCAAAGTTGAATTCAAAAGTGGAGGTGCCATTGACTTTGCTGAGCAATTAAAACAAACTGCTGGCCAAGGTACAGATGAATTTTAACCTTGTTTTATAATTTTACCTTTATTTATGTTTTTTTCTCACCCATATTTCAAAGTTATATTTTAAAAAATATTACTAAAGGCTCTATGAAAATTAAATATCAAAAATTAGGCTTGTGGATGTAAAGACATTTGTCTTTTTCATTCAGTATTAGAAGGTAATTTCTATTTTTTTCATTGCCTTGTAGCAAGGAGTGGTCGCCAGCCTGTTCCGCCCATGCCAGCGGCAGGCTATTACCCACCACCCCCACTTGGGGGATATTACTATGCCCCCTACCAGTCTGCATATCCTGCTCAAGCCCCTCCAAATGGTATGATTTCAGCTTGAATATTTCTATCTGTTTTTGTAACAGCAGTAAATTTCATGTTGATACAAATTGTTAAATCCTCAAAGAAGCGTAAGGAATAATTGAAAATTCCCACTTTGTGAGTGCGAAATTGAATGTAATACTAATTATATCCCTGGTGGTTTAAGTGTGTCAAAAAGCAGTTGAATTGCAACAGCAAGAAAGATTAACAAGATCCTTTGAAATTCAAGAAGCTGTCAATAGGAATCATTGAAACACTGTTATGTAAGCTCACCTGAGTTGGCATGCTGGACCCAGTTTCATATCCTGAGACAAAATTCTATCTCTGTTTTGATTGTTTTGTGCAAGTTGTCCATTTCATCCTTGATTGTGTTTCATCTTACTTACAACCATTGTTTATAAGGCTCTGGATATATATCAGTTATACCTTGCTCACAAATTACACAAAGCCTTTTAAGAGCTTATATGTTAGTTCTTTTGTTATTTTAAATTTGTAGACAGATCAGGCATTTCCCTATCAATCAAAGCAGTTGAACATTTTGAATTTTGAAATCTTAAGATAATTTCAATGCTATGATTTCTGTTTTCATTATTTTGATTGGCTAGAAGTTTTTATTGGCTTTCAGTAAAGGCCTTTAGTTTTTTAAGTTTTCTTTTTATCTTTTGTCTCCAGGTGCACAACCATACTTTGTTCCACCTCAACAGGTACTTATCTGCTTTTTTTTGGTGCAGACTTTTGCGTGATAATTATACCTTTATTGATTAACATATTTGAAATGGTGCTTTATTTGTACTCTAGAAAAACTGTCATAATGGTTTTGTACCTCTTTTGGCAATTCATACATGTTATTTTTCTTGTAAAACCTAATCCTGACATCGTCTCTGGAGATGTGAGAATGTGTTTAAAAGCTGTTGCAATTCTTGAATGATTTGTTTTGTCATTTCAGAATCAAGGTGCACCACCCCCTTACCCCGGGCCTGGTGTTGCAGGACCCCCACCTCAACAAACTGGCCAGAATGGTAAACACTGCTAAATGCTTTTTGATTCACTGGCCTAACTAAAGGTCTCTCTATGATTCAGATCAAGGACATATTCAGATCTCTCTACTTCCAATTTTTCCAATGTCATCAATAGATGGATCAAACAACATCATTCAAAATTGTGTTTTTGTATTTGGCAATTGTTTAACAGAAAATATAAAAGTATTTATCAAGTATAAAAGATGTGCTTTTATGTTTTTTGTGAGTTTTTGGAAGATCACTTTTTTCATATTCAAAGATATACGTGGAATGTACAATGGGTACCTCTCTTCATTTTTATGGCATGTTCAAGTGTCACTCTTGTACAGCGGTTGGGGCTACAAAGAATACTGTATGAGCTCTATATGCCATGTATCGATTTCAGACAAAGCCTGTTGTTTGTTTCTATTTTAAAGTGTCACTGTTAGTCTCTTCCCAGTGTTCATCACCTTTCTGGTCATATTAAATTAGTCTGGTGCTTCTTGAGAGCCCCTAGGATTTCATTTTACCTGCCAATCTCTTTGTGTTCCACAGAAAAAGAGAGAGAGGCATACAGCAATGGACCCAATGTTTTTGTACCCCAATATGTAAGTAAGATTTAATAGTGCTTTATGTTCCCTTTTTCATTTCATGTCTAGGGATATTATTAGATGCTAGAAGCTTTATCAATATTTTTGGCCATACTGCTTCCTCAAGCTGCTGCTTTCAAACAAAGGGTGAAGGCAGCTCAGTGTAAACAGTGAGCATTATGTAGGGCAGCATAGGCGCCGACTTTTTTTTCCCAGGGGGGGGGGGGGGGCTCAAAATTTAAATTAAAAAAAAAATTAAAAAAGTTAAAAGGCAGTGAAATTCCCTGTCACTTTAATAACGTAATACAACATATTGTAGTGACTCCTTTGTCTACTTTTTATTGTCACACCATGTCATGCTGACACATCTTTTCTCGCTCTCCAGCCTAGACTTTTCCATCCTCATTACATCATCATTGCATCATCCTTTTTCATCCCTCGTCAGCAAATTTATTTTTAGATTAGTTGGTATAAATAAATAAAAAATTAAAAAAAGTTAAAAGGTAGATAAATTCCCTGTCACTTTAATAACGTAATACAACATATGTAGTTTATGTAATAACAAAACAAAACATTTAAATAAAGCAGATATAACATCATGATCTACCGTATCATCAGTTCAATTCTTTGATTGATTTCAAACTAAATTCCCAGGGGGTCTCGAGCCCCCGAGCCCCCACGTAGTCGGCGCCTATGTAGGGCAGATGCAAAATTTCCATTCTGAAAAAATTCTGAACACGTGGGAGTTTAGGACTGCCAGTTTTTTCTCGGGCTAGTAATTCAATGTCCTTTTCCTTCTCGTTCTCATACAATGTCCAAGATTTAAATTCAAAACTTGTGATCATCTTGATAGGATTCACAACTTATTCATAATCACCCTGTGTCAAGTCACTTTTATGATAAAAAGCTTTGAACTTTTATTGATTCCTGTTGAATCCTCATTTGCTTGCATTGACAATTCACTGTTGCTTTTATATTAGGAGAACCCACCGCCATACGCTCCAGGTTACAGCAACAACAAGAAGAATCAATAATAACATTTACTGCATGTAGAAAAGAGCGCTTGTTGGGAGTAATTATTGAAATATTTCTAAGAATGCTTTCTAAACGTATCAATAATTCCTCTGCATTCTCAAGCGGAAATTGTATCTGATTGCTAAGCGCAATACCAACGAGTAGTGATAAGCCTTTGTTCTTACGCGTATATGATATCTGTGTTTAATTTGTCATTGGAAATTGGGGAAATCTGGACTTGATGTTTACGAGCAGATGTTTTTTCTTATGCCTTTGTTGGCTAAGATTTCGCAAGTATTTGCACGGAACGCCTGCCAGGGGGGGGGGGGTAGCATGATGAAACGGGGGGGTAGCATGATGAAACGGGAGTTTCCGTGAGGAAGTTTACTTCGTTCACTTCGCTATTGTTTTGCCATTTTCTCAATTAACCCCCCCCCCCTTGCTTGAAGCACATGTAGGCATCTCTACAAAGCATTGTTTGCAATATTTTTTGATGAATTTTAAGCAAGATTGCGAAGAGAAATTGCTAGACAAGCGGTTTTATAGATGCAAAGTTATTTTATTGACTTTAAAAGAGTTTTACTACGGTAGAGTAAAGTCGACACCGGGGTCTGTTGAGGGAAGCGAGAATCCAAATCGTTTCTGTGAATGCAAGATTGAAGATTATGAAAACGTCCTTCAGCAGACCTTTCGCCAAAATAGGATTTTACTGCCCGAAATCTGAAATTTTCGAATTGACTGCTAGTATCTTAGACACCATCTTAGATTACTAATACTCCGTTGATTGCTAGAGCCCACTCTCGAAGCTTTGCGTAATGTAAAGGCTGTGTGATTGGTGGAAGTTTTTGTTGCCCCTTCATATAATGTAGTTTTTCTACCTTTAAACACAGTCTATTGAAATGATTAGTTTATGTTTGTTGAGTTGCAATTCCCGTTGCAAAATAACATCACTCTTTTAATGTCATTTATTAAACTATGTATCAAAGTAGATGATTCTGTTTCGTTGGTTAGGAAGTAGATAAAGAGTGTTTCTTTTGGTGTGGGACTCTAATTTTTGGCATCTGCGCCATGATATTAATATGGTATTTGCTGTCCTTGGGACGAATAGCTTTGTGTAAATTTTTAAGTACCAATTCATGTATAGTTTGATCATTTCACATTTTCTTTCATTAATGTATTTGCTTATTATAATCGCAAGCTTATGAGTATGTCATTATATTGTCATTGGCTTTCCAATTGAACTATAACATCTATCATTGTCCTCCAATCTCTAAAGCTCAGTCGCCTTGGCTTGTTTTCTCGAACTGCATCTTGGGTATCAGCTCTGCTTATCTTTACCAGAGCTACCCCGTGTGTTTGAATGCGCAGTTTTGCTGGTTATAGAGCACTAATTAATTGATGTCCTTGAATTTGAAATTAAAACAAAGTCAGATTATGGTTAAAATATAAATTATGATCTGTTTTCGATCCAATGAAACATATTCGTATGATTCATTTCACGCAGCACAACTTTAACAACAACAAATATAGCTAGTTTAATCTTTAAAAAAAATTCGCCAAAAATCTAGATGTGTGAAAGCTAGAGTTCAAAAGCTTACATTGCAGTCTAACATTCTTGTTACTCTTATGTGCTTAATTGTAGGGTGGGGTCGAATAAAGAGGGGGGTGGACATTTTCCTAGATTTTCATAAAGCGGAGGGGTCATAATAAAATGAACTACAGGGAAAATCGTAAATAAGCATCTAAAATGGGAGGGTGAAAATAAAATGAGGGGGGTGAGATATTGCAAGTGCACTTTTGGTCAGAGTCGAAAACATGTTAGCTGGTGAACGGCAGAGGCATAGAGATCAAGAACAAGAAGCAAAACAATAGAGATAAAAGACAATTTAAATATGGATGATGACAATGAGTAAACGCTTTTGAAATTTTAGGGTCTGATTTATTTTTTCTTTAAAAGGGTTTTAGATGGAGCCAGGCCATTTTTTTCTGAGAAGTTTAAAATGTCTAATATGGGGGTTGATAATAAAATGAGGGGGTTGTTCGTCCTTTGGAATTTTCATAAAATAGGGGGGTCATTATAAAATGCTATGAAGGGTAAAAAATTTTGAAAAAAGCAATATGACCCTCCCCTACAATTAAGCACACAAGAGTATGTTACTTGGGATTAAGTTGGAGAGTTGTGTCATAACCTCGGATTGAAATTGAGGCTTCTACAAGTTCCTTGCATGCATCCATGCTGAATGTGGAAGAAAGTTTGTCGACAGATGGCGAATGAAATCTCGGGCAGTATTTAAACTGCGAGTAAAGATAAACACGAAAAAGCCATGGACGAACAAATTACGTTTCTAGAATGGCTCGAGCAACCCCGACAGATAGTCCTCACATACGTCTTTTTCATGGTCTTGTGTTGGATAATAACCAAAGTTTGCAGACGAAAACAAGGTATTCGAGTTCGAGACCCTCGAAAGGGCCATACTTGGCATCACAGCGACTTTCTGGTTAAGCCGACATATTGCTCGATCTGCGAAACTTCGTGTGTCCGAGGTGCCTACTGCGATGCCTGCTGGATTTGCGTGCACGATGAATGCGAAGAAAATGCTAATAACAAAATTGCTTGCAAAGTCACCAGTTTTCCAAGGTTAGTTTTGTTTAAATGCGATGTTATGTCGATCATGTCCTGGTCGATGCGTTTTCTCCACGCAAGATCAAAAACGTAATTGGGATTTAGGGAAGCTGATGTGTTGTTTTGCTGATATGAGTACATACTCATTTGCTAAAGTTGCAGAACTCAAGGCAATAATTTTTCCTATGTATTTCATTCAAATGAATCTGGAAGCATCCATTATAAGTCCTATCCATTACTTATTAAAGAATCAAGCCTGGTTGCTATATGATGTAAAAAGCACAAGGCAAAGTATATTTGAAGTTGTCATCTATTCAACTATTGTTCAGTGCAGTTTAATAACATAAGCCAACTAGCTAATGCTAAACAGAGATTCACACAATGCAGTGAAATATGTTTTAGGGCAATTTTGTCTGAAAGACACTGTAAAGAGCACCATAGCAGGGTTTCTTCAGTTTTAATATTTTTAAAGAATATGAGTACAAAGTTGTAGTGACTTCTTTGTCTACTTTCCATTGTCACACCATGTCATGCTGACACATCTTTTCTCGCTCCTCAGCCTAGACTGTTCCATCCTCATTACATCATCATTTCATCATCGTCTCTCATCACTCGTCAGCAAATTTATTCTCAGAGCATCCTATAAATTATGATTGTATAGTTGAGTTGAATCAGTCAGAGTCAGTCAGAAACAGAGCTAGAGAATACAACAGACAACGCATTGTCTCGTTCTCTTTCTCTCCACCTGGTTCTGTGTTCTCTGCATGTTAAATAAGACAACCTTGGCTCGGATCGTCCATAGGGGTTGAGCAATGCAGTCAGTAGAAACCGATCACAACTTGTTTCTATACATTCCTTCACAATCAACAATGGCTTAGTGTACAGTTAGGCATGAAAAGTTGGCACAATGTCTTGGCACTTGTTTGCTCTTCCCCGTGCCCCTGAATAGAAGTTCTCATTCAACAGAAGATAATGAACATTAAGCGTTAATGAATGTTAGCTTAATTGTTGTATACCTTCAACCAGCAACTTTATCATCTACTCTACTTGATTTCAAAATATCAACAACCTTCTTTTACGAAAACTTATGACTAATATTGTGTTTGAAGAAGCTATTTAAAGGTATCCTTGAAACTGTTCCCTAAATTCAGTGTGATTTCTCTTAGGGATTCTTTGTGGTTAACTTTAATCGTTTTTTTGCCAGGAGCACAACCATGTATCATCACTGGGTTAGGGGTAATTTGCCACTTTGCAGTTTGTGCGAAATATGTGGCAATGAATGTGGAACCGAGCCCAGACTTTCTGATTACCAATGCATGTGGTGCCACCGAACAGTGCATGAAAAGTTTTGCTACTGCAGACAGCACCATGAGTGTGATTTTGGCAAGATGCAAGAACTAGTCATTCCTCCTTATAGCTTGACTTTGAAAACTGTGGGTTGGAGAGGACAAAGAAAGGTTGTTGTCAAAGAAGTTGCAGATCCTGGGTTTAAGAAATGGAGCCCGCTCCTTGTTTTCTCAAACCCAAAAAGTGGAGGTAATGAGGGTAATAATCTGCTGAAAGCATTTAGAGGACTTTTGAACCCAGCACAGGTAAAATTTGTTGCATCATTTAATTCCTAGATTTTAGTTATTAAAATGTTATTTTGATTCTGCAAAGGTTATTTACTGAATGATGATACTGACTAGTAGAACTATGTGGCATTAAACTCCGGATTTTAAAAAATGTGTAGGATTTATCTAAAATATATACCGTAAATCCTCAAATAAGCCCCCTGGGAGCTTATTTATTTTTTGACATTTTTGGGTGGGGGCTTATTCGAGGGGTGGGGGCTTATAAAATTTCCTGAAACATGACACATAAAAAGAAAATTTTGAATTTTTTTTTTCGTAATATAAAGAATAATCTAAGTATAAAGTAACATTTAATTGAATTATTAACAAAAACATAAATTTTTATGGTAATTCACTAAAATGCCAAAGGCAACCTCAGAAGTCAAAAATCTACAATTCAAGGGGGGGGGCTTATTTAAAGTTTGTAGTTCTAGAGTGGGGGGTTATTCCAGGGGGGGGCAATTCAAGGATTTAAGGTACAGCTGTTTTAAAATGCATGCAGCTGTTGTTTTTGTGTTGTAATAAAATGTTTCATTTAACAGGTCATTGATTTGTCAGAAATCAATCCAGAAGTTGCTTTGGAGTTTTGCAATCTCCTTCCTCAAATTCGTTTTCGGATATTGATATGTGGTGGGGATGGAACAATCGGTTGGGTTTTGAATGCAATAGAATCACTCAAGCTATTGGTATGTCATTTTTGTGCTTTTTAAAAGATATATACAATGTCAATTTATGTTAAGTTTGTTTATTATTGGAAAGTTTAATTCTAGAGTAAATAGAGTCAAGCAAATGTGCTCAGCCAGTAGTCTCTAAATGTGGTTCTTAATGGCCTGGTTTTAAGTAGCTAATGAAAAGCCATAATCCTTCAAGAACATACCTATTAACAATGCAATGATGTATTTCAGCAAGAATCAGGGATATTATGTTCACATAAAAGTAGTGCTCAGTTATATGTTAATAAAATCCTTGCTGACGAACTGGTTATGCTTGGCCAAGTCTTGCTGATTGACACTAGCAGTCACTCCAGAGTATTTAATCGTTCATGGAAGGCCATAGACTCTGTGATGTTTCACTCTTTTTATTTGGGAAATCTATTCAATTTCTTGTCAATACCCTGTAACATTTAAACAGGGTTTTTCTCTGTTTTTCTTGCTCACTGGATATGTCTTCCTCAAGTTGTCACTTGCATAAGAGAAATCATGCGATGCTGGCCATGTCTGTTTAGCTAAAACTTTAACATGAAATATTTTTCATGTTGCCTTTACAGCCTAATTATATACCTCATAAACCAATATTATTTGTTAGCCGAATTTCTTATGAGAACCCTTGCAATTATTCAATCTAATAGCAGAATTTTAAATAATAATTATAGTTCATGAAGCATTTTTTGATAATCTAAACATTTTTAAAAGGATTTATTTTACCTAGCCATTCTAAAAATTTTTTCAAACAAGAAGTTAATAAATCTTCAGAATTTTTTGAATGCTTGAAAATCCCTTTCAGAAAACACCCTACACAGCAATTTTGCCACTTGGGACTGGAAATGACCTTGCCAGGGTATTGCATTGGGGTACAAAGTATATTGGAGATGTTCATGAAATTGAAGATGTCCTTTGTGACATAGAAAAGGCTGATTTGGTCGAACTCGATAGGTATTGCATCATCTTCAAATTTTTTGCTTTGCCTTCAAACTAAATGGGCATTTTAGTATCTATATGTTTTGTAGGTCTGACTTGAAGTGTTACATACCTTGGTAAAGTGTGTTCATTTTTAAAGTGTGTATCAATCATAGTTGCTCTGAATATAGCATTTTCTGGGAGCATTTGAGCTATGTAATTGAAAATCATCTCAAGACTCAATCATGAGCCCATTACTGTTCTCTGTTTATTGTTTCTCTATTCAACTGCAACACACGTATTACACCAGGATGATAACTATTTTTGTAAATAACGGTATTATTTCAAATAATTTCCCTATTTATTTTAAGTTCTTTGTCTTATACCTTTTTTGCTTCAAAGATGGAAAATCAGCATTCTCAGTGAGGGTCTGTTTCATGTCAAGTCCTCGTCAAAAGTAAGTTGTTGTTCACAACACATAACTAGATAGTCACACACAATTTTGGACAGTCCGTTTATGATTATATGGATAATTTCAGACTTTCTAGTACTTGAAACTATGCCAACTTTTCAATTGATAGAGCTCTTTGAAAGAGACCTTTCGGCTTTTTATTACAAACCATCAACCTCATCTATAATCATCTAAGTTTCCACTTTTGTGAGTTTTTATTCTCAATTTTCAATCTCGCGATTTTCTTTATCTCAATTATCAATCTTGCGAGGTTGTTTCGCCCTCGAGGGGGCCTCCAGGTTTCTTTCTCGAGATTAGTATCAAATGATGGCGTGTCAATCATTTTAAATTTCTTCCTTTACTATTACTTTTGGCATCCTATATAATGTTGGCATGGCCGATATATCATGCTTTCTTTTTCTTCTTGAAGAAGCGACAGTATTCATTCATGCCATTGCTGCTGCTTCTTCAACATGTTGTCTTTGCCAGACTTTTCTCTTAAAAGAGTGAATGTATAAGCGGTTTTGTTTCATGAATTGTATTTTTATTTCCAGGAATTTAAGATGAACAGCTATTTATCGGTTGGTTGTGATGCGCAAGTTGTGCTGAACTTTCACAAGCATCGGGAGAGCCAACCATCACTTTTCACAAATCGAATTATAAACAAAGTTTGTCACATTTTTTATTACTTTGATAAGTATAAGTAATGTATATGAAATGTGATTTTTATCTCGATGATTCGTTGGTTTTTGCCCAAAGTGGATAGGTGATCTAAATATTTGAATTTTGCGATTAAATAGTTATAAGGTCACAGAGAGAAACCATAGGCAAGGCTAGAACCAGCCAAAATGGTTATTAGCCTCGGTCTTCTATTGAGTCACCTTGGTTATGCTCACTTCGAGGCGTCAGCGAACTAGCCAACTGTTCTGTCTAGGAAAAGGTAACAACCTCACCTAGACTAGTCCCTTAAGTGTTGCTTATTTTCTATCGGGAATAACGTAAAGAACAAAAAGTCTCGGTAGAATCGCCATCTTAATTGTATTTTTACCTATCTGATGGTTTATTATTAAATAGACTTAGTGATAATTTGAGATGAAGTTACATTTCAATAAGAAATAAAGTAGTAAGTCTTACACCTTAACTTTGAGCTTCTGCTTATACCGAAAAGTTTTCATTCCTTTAGATCTGGAACATGATCTGCATCCCATTTAGAATCCTTTTTATCAAAGATCTGTAGCACCACATCAAGATCTTCTGTTATCTATTGGTGCTTTCGTTTTCTCGAACCCTCCACCCAGCGAAAATTTCGTTCTCTCGTAGACTGTAAATTAATTTCACTGACATTGAACTTCGAAATTTGTTTTTCAGTTGCTGTATTTTATGTATGGATCGAAAGACGTTCTCGCACAAGAATGCAAAAATCTTCACGAGAGAATCGAACTTGAGCTGGACGGAAGGAAGATTAAGTTGCCGAAGCTCGAAGGAATTCTCATTCTGAACATCGAAAGTTGGTGCGGAGGCTGCGAGGTATGGAAGAGTATGCCCGAGGATGCGGTGCCCAATGTCAGGTAATCCCCTTGCACCCGGAAGGGAGATAACACCTTTCGTATACAGCATGTTCGCTATGTTAGTCGGGAAAAAGCGATGGGTGTATCTTTGGGTTTAATAATGAAACATGGATGATTATCTAAGTTGTCTATATTATCATGAAAGGAATATGTTTTTTAATCTAGGACTTGTCCATTTTGATTAAGAGTCCTGTCTTATCAATCACCTTTATGATAGAGCAAGATAAATTTTTTTTATCATTAACAGCCTATGCTAAACGTGTGAAAGCTATATTATCCCTCTATGGTGTTTGCTATGTAATCGCTTTTTATTTTCACTGAATAGACATTTAATCAACTGACTTAGTCTCATCCGGTTTCGAATTTCAAATTTTGACCCAGTTTTCATTCTTCTTATTTTAAAATTTTTGTTGTTGTTTTTCAACAGCTTCAGTGATGGCCTACTTGAGGTCGTTGGTCTCTATTCGTCCCTCCATATCGCCAAAGTCCGGGTCAATTTAACCCCGCCAATCATAATCGGACAAGCAAAAAATATCAAGGCAAGTTGCATTAGGCTGGTACTTTGTGATGTAAATTTTATCTAATCCAATCGAGGGTGCATGAGTTAGAAATGCATTATGCATGAGCTACAACCCCAAACAAAATGGTAGATAGCTTACACGAAAAGTTCACATTTCCCTTTTTCATTCAAAATTTACTTCCTCCTCCCCCATTTCAATGTTTAATGGATGTTTTTGAAGGGTACATATATTATTGAACTATGATTCCAACATCGATTCTGAAAGAGAGATTTGAATTTACAGGGGAGGCATAAAGCTCAAATTTCAAAATTGCATTTTGTCTTAACAATTTTGTCTGGGATCGTAGTGATAACAGGACAGTATCTTCTTTGTCAGCCATTAAATCGCGTGTGTGACGTCATTTGCGTCTTTCCCGTAGATTACAATAAAAGGGACGAAGCAAGCAAGGAATGTGCCAATGCAGATTGACGGAGAGCCATGGGAACAAAAGCCATGCACCATTAGCGTCTCGCATCACAGTAAGGCATTAATGCTGCAGCGGAAGAATACGGACGTGTGATTAGAAGCATGCATGGTGTAGCTGCTTTTCCAAACCTTGCACATTTCTCACTATCGCGTTTATTCGTTGCTTTTTGCGGCCCAGGGCATAGGCTAGGGGCACATGCTCTAGATGCATCGATTTGAGTGCAGTTACAGGGCTGCGGGCGGGGCTCTTCCTTTCAGTGTGCTGATAAATTGCTGTCTCCCGCGTTTATTTTTAATTTTCTATCTGCATTCTCACGAAGACGTGTTAGCCTTCAAAATTATCATTTGTGCTACTGTTTTTGTCATCAAAGAATTTGTGTTCATACAGTCTCACGACTTGCCTTTACAACATTTGATTAAAAATAATTTTTGAGCTGTATAAATTAATCAACTTGCTGAAATGCAGTATTTATTAGTAAATTATGCAATAAATCTTAGAAGTTTTTAATAATATTCAATGTGTGCTGCCTGGTGTTATGCCAGTATAAATAAATTGTTGTGATCAGATTATGACGATCATTATTATTATAATAACAAAAGCATTCGCCATGCTTAGACCATGACAAAGATTACAAGCATTAGCCAAGAACCTCTAGTCTTAGAGACTGAGAAAACATCTAGGACCGTAAGACTTCGACTTATTACAATGACGTAGCCTTTGTTTCTAAAAATGTCTCACTCATAATTGCCCTTTTCATTTAAATCATTGTATCAGCAACATTTGGACCCAGAACAATCTTATAAACTTAGGATGCATTCACTTTGCTGTAGTTTTTTGTTCGTGATAGAACTTCAATATGCGTCGTAAACTTCAATAAGTTAACGGAAGCAGTATATCGTAGATATTATGAAATGTGTATCAAAGTATATATTATCTCAATCTCTGTATGTTTCAAATTTGTGACTATATTGATTTAGAACATGAACAATCAGTTTATTCTCATTACATTTGATTGTCTGAACAACTTTTGCTCGTGCTTTCCTTTATTTTGTGGCCAATTTTGTAGAATTTACCCTAAATATTAAAGGGTAGGATCCAAATCTAGGCAATTTTGACAACATTCTAGAGCTATGCAAAAAGCGAATAAGGTTAAATGTAGAAGGGGAAATATTTCAGCTTAAAATTAGTTTGTTTTCAGCACTTTTGTCACATCGCTAATATTTACTTCCTCTTGATCTTACCTTTCCAAAGTTTCTTTCAACTTTCAGATCTGGTGCTTCAAAGTAAGAAAATTAGCAATGCATATTTACCTGATTAAATGATAAACCAAAACTTTCAGAATTTGAATCCATGCGTAGGATGTTGAAGGAAAGATTTGAATTTTCAGATGGGTTGGTTGCGCTAATGGCTTTATTCGACTTAAATAAGTTCGCTTTGCTTATTTTCAAGTTGTTAAAATCGATCAGTTTTTTTCAATTCAAGTTAAATAGCTAGAAAGCCATCCTGAAATTAATTGATAATATGGAAAAGCGAACTGCAAGATATGGTTCATGTCACATGAGTATTTTTGTCTATTAAATCGGTCTAAGAATGTCTTGAGGTTAGTAAATAGAAGCCGGCTTAGGGCCTTATAAAAAGATGTTCTTGTAAACAACGCTGTCTACTAGTGTTTTCTGTGTTTCGATTTCTAAATCTATTTTTAGTTTATTCGGCTTAGACAAAGCAGAATTAAGATTGATCTCGTCTATTTTAAGTTGGCTCCATTAATTCAAGAGGGATTTAAAGACAATTTAGTCTTGGACTTTTTTAAGTTAAGACCAACATGAAGTTATTGACTCTAAATAGAGCGTTTGAACCAAGGGATCGTGCAGCCTTTCAAGTTTACATATCACTTAATTCTTTTACGATTTTAAAAGATAATCCATAAGCATACTCTAATAAAATCAAGATATGAAAAAGAAGTCTTGTATTTAACGACAATGTTTATTACTAATGACGGCCGGGTTTTCGAACAATGAAATCACTTCCCATTAAAGCCGTAGTTCAGCAGTGAAGAGTATTATCAGTTACCGGAAATCCTCGAATTGCCCCCTCCCCCCTCGAAAAAGCCCCACCCTAGAACTACAAATTTTCAATTAGCCCCCCCCCCTAGAATAAGCCCCCTTCGATTTGTTGATTTTCGACTCCTGAGGTCCCCAGGGGGCTAATTCGAGGATTTATGGTAAGGGATTCAAAATATCTTGTGAACGAGGCTACCATAGCGAGGCTGTATCAAAATTGGCGGGAAGAAGGACCTTGAAGCGTGGTACTGTCTGAAGCGAAAAGTTTATTGCACAAAATGACGGACAGAACAAGGTACAACAGTCCCTTAACTGGAAGGTATGCAAGCAAGGAAATGGCATATAACTTTTCAGACGAAAAGAAGTTCACTACTTGGCGAAAATTGTGGATAATTTTAGCGAAGGCTGAAAAGGTTCTCAAATATTTTTTGGTACATTTTTATAAATGTGGTCCAGCTGAAAGTCAGCACTGAAAACTGTTTGAATTCAACTGAGGACACGCCCATTCTGTCTGTATGTGTATCTTCAAAACAAAGTTAGATTTGGCTTGCTCTAATTCCTAAAAAATGACGGAAGAGAATGAAAGTCAAAGAAATATTGGAGACATCTTCTTTATTAGCTCTTACTTATGTGAAAATAAATTCAAAAAAAGGTTTGAAAATTGATGTTATTAAGTACTCTATGATAAAAAGGCTTGAGTTGTTAAATGTGTGGACGCACTAATAACCTGAAAATGAGGGCTTCTTGCTGCACTAGCAGAGCAGAATCTTCTACCAGTTGCCTCTAACGGAAACCCAAAATTTCAACCATGAAAAGATAGCTGTGTTTCAATGACTAAATTTAGAAACTTTTTTCATAAAATAGCAATCGTTCATGGGATGAATGCTTTCTCTTTCAGGAACTTGGCTTGTCTATCACAGATGATCAGATTGCAGAAATGGAAACTAATGTTCAGAATATTGATTATGATTTAGCTACGAAGGAAGAGAAAATTAGGAGACATGATGTGATGGCACACGTTCATGCATTTGGGGTTTGCTGTCCAAAAGCAGCACCGATTATACATCTAGGTGCAACATCATGTTTTGTTGGAGACAACACGGTTTGTATCTGTGTTTACTTTTCAAGTACTTTAATTGATGAAGACATTATTGGTTACCGGCCTAAAACATTAAGCAATAGCAATAGTGAAGATAAGAGTGTCATATGAGTAATGAACATACTTGCAAGGACCTGATATTTGTTACAAAAGATGAATCACTCTTAAATCTAATGATACCCTGATAGAATATTTATGTATAGTTGCACCATAGAAATGGCTGTATAAAAGAGAAATTTTTACCTTTATTTTTGGATGGTTTTCTAGTTATTGATTACCAGAGAAAAAGAAGAAATCGAAAAAGCAGGGGGAGGCAGATAGAAAAGGAGAAAGTGACCACTTCCTCAATTGTATTTGCAAGGGGCACTTTTGGTCTTTGTAGGGGTACCATTGGGTTTTGAAGGGTACAGCGAATTAGGGGGGCTGGGCATGGCCCCTGATTCCTATGTTAATCCTGGTTTCAGTACAGTGTGCCATACTAATTTCAAGCTTTATTGATATTTCTAATGTGTCAGTTATTTCATGGATCTACTCCCTCCCTTGCAGTGCATTAAAGCAGTGCCCTAAATCCACTTCCTGTGACTTTCATCAAACTTCTTATTCCTCCCTTATTTCTTGCATGTAATGGCTAAATTTCATTTCTATTAACCTTCAACTTATTGCAGGATACTGTTTACAGAAGTTTAATGCAAACAAGCAATATTTAAAAAAACAGCAATCTTTTTATTGCATCAAAATGGTTAATCTTTTGGCAATTGCTGTTGCAGAAATCTCTATATTTAGCAGTTTATTATAGTTTTTCTTCTCCATTCAAGGATTTGATTGTTATCAGAGATGGGCTTGACATTTTGCTACCAAAAGTAAGTGTTATAATAATTCACCTTCTTACCTTGAAGTATTTTAGTCAAGATACCATGCTACAAAAATTTTTTACTGGTTATGTGCCAGAAGAACTCAGCTGTCAGAGGTGCAAGGCTTGAGTCCCTGGCATACCAAACTTATACACAGGGCAAGGAGAAACATCAGCTTTATGTAATTCCAGAAATAAGGAATCACAAAGTGTGGTCACATTTAGTGGAAGGATCAAGACCAGAAATTCTAAAAACCATCTTCAGATGCTAGGTAGAAAACAAACACTAGAATAAAAATACTGGCTATGGTTTAAATCCAGTAACACTTGATGTCTTTGTTAGAAAAAAGTCTTTGATCAAGTAAGCAACAAAGTAGGATGTATGTTAGTCATAATTTTGGCTTGCTTCCAAAAGTTTCAGAAACAGCAGCATTGCTTTTAAAAGCTCTGTATGAGATGCATTCAAAATCTGTTCACAAGGTGTTCAGAAAGAAATGTTGGTCGAAAGCCATCCTCATACAGAGGGGCCAGACTTTGGAATAGCTTAAGTAAGGAAGCTAAAGTGACAACTTCCCTCAGTGCCTTCGAACGACTATCAAAAAGGGATGTTAATAAATTGAGCCAGATTGAATGTTTTCCTTTGTCTTGTTTTCTTTTCTTTGTTTTACACAGTGATTGTATAGGGCTACTTTCTTTGTAATGTGATATTTATTAATTTGTTCTATCAATTTACTCTATCAATTTTTAACAATATATATTGAAACTTTTTACATATCTGAATGTTGTTGAAAATATTATTAAAATTAAAAATATTTGAATTTTTGAGGAAGGATTCATTCTAATGATTTGAATATTATCGAAATGAAAGCACCTTAAACTTTTAGTTGTACAGATTTTCACTTTTTATGTGTGAAATATAGTTTCAGTTGAACAAAATTTGATAGAATTTTACAGAGCTTTGCTGCCAATTAATTGCAGTGAAAACCACGATTGATATCATGGGTATATTGATATATTGTTTGAAGTTTCCAAATAAGGCAAGGCAACCACTCTCTGATTAATGGAAAAATGCTGCATGTAACTTTTTCAACTATGGTTGCAAAGCACTGAGAGCAGCTGGCTGTGTTTATCAGCTTTTAAACAACAAGAAAACAGTTGTTTAAACAGTCTTTACCTTCATGATATAACCAAATCCTCATTTCTTCACTAGGCCTAGTAAGCTCTTGATTGACTCGTTTGTGTTTATATATAGAAACTATGTTTTAAAGCTAATAAATTTCACTCTTTTCAATGTATCAATTTGCAGTTTCAATGAAGTACTTTGTGCATTCGCCATTTTCTGTACAATTTGGTTTTTAGCTTGCCAGATGCATCCATCGCCTATCGAAATTTGCAGAGGAACAGAAGAACTTGCCTTGCCTTGGATACACTCATCTTCAGTAAGGTTCTTCTGTGTTTTAATTTCCTTGTATTCTTCTAAATATTATTTCATCATTGGCTAAACACTTCATTTACCTGGAGAAGACTATGATAGCTAAGAGTACAAAGCAGGATTTATTTGGATTTACCGTGCAGAACCCATTTGTTGTATTCTGGCCATGATATGATGGGAGTCAAAAGGGTGGCTCAACTGCCCCTTCCTCATTTTGGAAGTATATTTTTTTGCCAAGCAAATTCTTCTCTTGTAGGTCACCTTTGTGACACAATGCAGTTGAAACAGAATCATTATGCATTTCATTGTTTTATTTCTTAATTTCTCTTGTGACAAAAATTATTATTGCAGAGCAAATGTATGTTTGGTCATTATTGTAGAAGTCAGGCCCCCTGAGAATTTTAAAAATTTATTTTTGCAAAGATGCTAGTCTTGTTGTGGTCCCCTTTGTAAAATGGGCCTATTTGACAGGCCAGCTCAACTGACCACAGTGGGAAAACGAGCCTGTCTTTGGATCTCAGATTTACTCATGGACCTTGAAAACATCACCAGAGTGAAGGAGGATTTGAAATTCAGAGGTGCCAAGGGAACGACTGGGACCCAAGCGAGTTTTATTGCATTGTTCAACGGCGACCATGATAAGGTTTGTTCATTTTTCTACGGCAGGTCAAAAGCCATCGATTTTGCTTTTGTTCAAAAAGCAGTCCTGATTGGTCTACATAATGTTGACCGACTGGTCTCTTTAACCAGTAAAATTAATTGCCAAGATGCACGTGACTTGACACATGTTGAAGGTTCATCATGGATGGGTTTGTTTGTACGATATCAGTCTTTCCATGTTTTGGTAACTGTGATAAGTCTGGTGTCATTGCAATACGCAACGCTAGCCCATTGCTTTGAATTTGCCCTAAAAATAGATTACTGTTTAGCCATGCTTTTTTGAAAAAAAAATTTGTTATAAAGAACCGAAAGCTTTGTACAGTACTTTTGCGAATGGGAAATCATCTGCTTTAGAAAGAGTAATAGACCAGAGTCATCGTTCAATTACTATATTGGCCGAAACCGAGTTCCTTGTTACCACGTCACAGCAGCAACTGGCAGTCACGAGAAAATTGCAAGAGCGATGGCTCGAAATCCAGTCTCACTTTGTGTTAAGCAGCCAATCACAGTCGTTTCTGAAAACAATTGAAAAGCAGAATTGGTGTCAATTCGACTCCACCTTCCCACCGGTAAAACTTGACAGCTTCTTCGTGGAATCTTTCGCAACTCAAGACTTTGATCTTAAGGACAAAAACATTTACTGGGGTTGTTTTGAAACCCCCTTTTATCTTCCTTTGATTCCGAAACGTCTTTCTCAATCCTTATTTAGGAAAAGTCCGTTTCGCCGTATTAAAACAAATAGAAGCGAACGTCTATTGATATTAAGATAATTTCTGTTTACAATCAGGTGCTTTGACCTCCATTTCTCATCGCGTTAATTTGAGTTTTGTATATCCTTAGGTTTTGAAGCTCAACGAACGCGTTACTGAAATGGCTGGTTTTAAATCTTCCTATTCTGTCACGGGACAAACATACAGCAGGAAAGTCGACCTCATCCTTTTGTCAGCGCTCGGGGGACTGGGCGCTACGATTCACAAGGTATGCTCCTTCCCATTACCGTTAGCCTGCTCGTCTCTCACCGAGGCTGCTGGATTTGGGTGGTAAAATTTTAAGCACTTATCGATTTTGGTAAGGTGTTGGGGACATCAAAAAAGTACTATGTACACGAAAATTAGGCTTTGATCTTCAACGGAAATAAAGTGGTAACAGGGATTCGTTTATTCCTCGTTTAATTATTGATAAATTGATTCTTTGATTGCCTACCATGAACCATTGACGTATTATATCCCTGGTCATTCAGTAAATTGTTCTGCACTGTTTTGGCCAATTTTAACCTAGAATTTCTTTAGATCATTCTTGCACAGAAAACTGTAACAAAAGTTGTTTTTGTTGCTTTTGCATTGAGGGCCTACTTTCGTTTCCCCATGATTTTTTTTGTGTCAAGATAAAATGAAATACTTGGAATAGACAAAAGAGGCTTCTTGTTCATGAAACAACAGATCTCCGTCTGGTTTATTGTTTATAGTAAATCTAGAGACCAAAACGTTGTGGAACGTGGTTTTCAACTTCCCGTGGCCACCTGACCAAAATATTGATTTTCCTTTCTTTCTCACCTTTCCATCCATCAATTCAATTCCTCAATTGGAACGTGGCTATCTCAGTATTAAACTTCCCTTGGCCATCCGAACTTTCCCTCCATAATTTCAATTCAGGGTTTTGACTTATTGGCTAAAACACAAGTTTTCAATAATCAGTCCATTTCGTGTCAGCAAGGCATGTGGTGAAATTGCTCGGAGAATGTGATTCGCTTTAAGAGGTCCTGTTTTGAAACCTGTTTTGGTTCTTGTGTAGATGTGCACGGACATTCGTCTGCTTGCCAATTTTAAAGAGGTGGAGGAGCCTTTTGAAAAGAACCAGATTGGATCGAGCGCAATGGCGTACAAGAGGAACCCAATGCGGAGCGAAAGATGTTGCGGCTTGTCCCGACATTTGATGGCTCTTGTCGCCAATGCGCAGCAGACTGCTGCCACGCAGTGGATGGAAAGGACACTGGATGACAGCTCAAACAGGTGAACGAGCATTTAACTTAAGTCTATGCAATTTGTAATCCGCAAAAGTACAAATCTAGTCAGTTTTCAAAGTTGACGGAAGAAATTAGTACTGCATTCAATCAAAAGTTATCGGCAAGGGTCACTTTATTTAGTAGAGTGCTAAAGTAATGACGTCACAAATGTCTATTTTAGAAAGTTTTTAATATTAATCCCAAGCTTTAAAAAAGCATCATGAAATACCTCTAAGTTATTATGTTATTATAGTTATTATAGCAAAATTAGTCAATTGTGTTACAAATTGGCAAAATGGCAGAGATATTTGTATTGGGTCTTTCCCCATCAAACCTCTGTATTTTGGTCTCTGTTCATAACTTTACGAACAGAGCCAAAATAACTTTGATTCTGTAAACTTGGTTCCCACTAGACGATTAAGTTTGTTTAAGTGCGTTTATCTCTTAGCTTTAAGTCAAACGCCAAGTTGGAATGCTCCGGGCATTTAACTTGAAGAAGATGAACGCACTTAGACGCTCTAAACAGTTGAAGGCTCACATCAAAAGTTTTGATCTGAGCATTTAAACATAAAAGAAGCCGTAGAATCAAAGGAACGTTTCATTCATCAACTTTACAAAGATCTTGATCAGTTAACAATTAAGGGTGCAAATGTAAAGCAAAGATAACTTAATTTTAACCATATCACCGCATGAAGTTGATTTTGTGACCGATAGCACTTTGAGATAAAAAAAACATTGCCAATTAACAGATTTCTGGTACATTGTTAATTTTGAAAGGAGCTGTTCCATAAGGATTACTTGAAATGACTAACGAGAAGGCCAGTTTTGCATGTTTGGAATTATTTCGTGGTGATTCTTTGTATTATGGGGATAAAAATTCATAGATTCTAAAAATAGGCTTTAGTGACGATCACTTAAGCTTCGAAGAACCAATGTGTTCCATTCCGATAAAGCCAAGGAGAAGACACTCTTTTCTCCTGGCATGGCTTACAGGCCTTCGTCAACACATATGATTCAATCAGATTTTTGGCAACCACAGCAGATTATCTGGCGTCGAAGCATAGTCGATTGAAAAAGCTGACTATGGTCCAAACTTCCTCGGTTCGACATTATTTGTGAGGTGTTATTTCCAGTGGTCTCTATTTCCTGACCATGCAGTGTGAATTAACCGGATGTGTAAATCTTTAGACAATTGAAAGCCTTATCTTATCAGTCAATACTACTAGGCAATCACAATAGCTCCACCCCCCGTCAAACAAGATCCGGTATGGTTAATTGACCTGCACTTGATATCTAGTTGTTGTACTGGTTACGTAACACTGTCTCCAAGACTGTCTTCAAATTTTCTTTTGTGAAATAAGGAAACACCAAGAAATATGTTAAAGCAATTAATTTAAGCGTTTTCACCTCAGTAAAAAAGGAACGTAATGTTGTCTTTTTTCTGTCCCAGTCTCAATGGAAATTTAATGGTAAACAGCTAACCCCTCACCCATAAATGATATAATGTTTGTCGCTTTGTCCCAGATTTACACAATAGGCTATTCATGCAAAATGTTGTCGCTTTTAGAGCGTGTTTAATGGTCTCTCGTCCGTGAATTTGGCTCTTTTTGTCCCCCCATTATCTACAAGAACGACCGAGACTCGAGCCTGTCACGGCTGCAAAAGCTAGTTTGCTTTTTTGCAATTGACCATATTATCCAAATTCATGACGTTCTAAACAAGTCTAATCCTCTCCAAACAGGAGGATTTCCCTGGCTGAAGCTTTCCTTGTCGCGGATATTATCTTGAACACGGTGCAAAACATTTCCGAGGGGCTGGTTGTCTACCCAAAGGTGATCGAGAGACACGTCAATCAAGAGCTGCCTTTTATGGCCACGGAGAACATCATAATGGCCATGGTGAAAGCAGGTGGCGATCGACAGGTTTGTAGCTAAACATTGCTCAGTATTTCATTTAAGACACAACTGGACTCAGATAGAAGTCTATTTTAGTCCTTCTAATAAACGCCCTTCTGTCTGCTTAGATTGAGAATAAACTGAGAATAAACGCCACTTCATTAAACGCCTCCCCGTAATGAACGCCTGTTCTTAATCTCAAGAAATTAGGCGCCGAGTCTCTTAAAGGAGAATAGATTCTGATTTTTAAAGGCGTTAATCAGTCAGCAAGGTGCTATTCCTTTTAGCCTTTCTTCAGCTCATCTCCAACCTGCCATCCTTCTTTCCGTTGCTTCTTTCCTTCATTCTTTCCTCCCATTCTTTTCTTCATTATTTTCTTCATTCTTTACTTCATTCTTTTCTTCATTATTTTCTTCATTCTTTACTTCATTCTTTTCTTCATTATTTTCTTCATTCTTTACTTCATTCTTTTCTTCATTCTTTCCTTTCTTCTTGACTCACCAACGCGTTTACGGGATACGAGGAAAATGTGGACATTTCCAAAGCCTTACCCGTGATGCATATTGTTTAATTGCTAATCCATTTGTGTTTAAACAAGAAAACAATAAAAAAACCAACTCTGGAAGACTATTGGCCAGTTGCTGTCTGATTTTGAGCTACTGCTTTTGAGCTACTGCCTTTGAGCTACTGCTTTATTCGCCCACAGTGCAACGATTCTTCAGCGTATTTATTTTCATTCTTTACCTTTCCCCTGATGACGTGATAAAGGGGAACTGATTTGTGCAGATCTAGTCTCTAAGTGAACTGAAAAACGCCCTTGGGTTTTCACCTCTTGGCTCGAAGGTAGCCTAGCCCGCCTGCAATAGAATCCAAGAGGTGTCTTTTGATTAAATGAGTGGCATCTTAATCTATTCTTTCTTCGTATAGTATTTTGAAATTATACGAAGCAAAACTTTCACATTACTACTTCACCTATCAATAATTGTTTCTAGATTGAACACATATTAATTGTGGGATTTCAGATATTTTTGAAATTTTGTGCATATGAATCAGGAGCCTTCAAAATTCTTTTCAGGCAGACATCAAGAATCTGTTTCGCTATATTACCCTATCAAATTTCAATCTACAGAGCCAAATTTTAATCTTTCACAAGCCTATCTGTTTTCTTTGAACAATATTTAATGCAATTACAAATTGGCCTTAGGTGACTCGGCCAATCTCCGAAACAAAAAAGTTGTTAACTTGTTTCGTGTTTGTATGTTTTGTATATCTCACCTCAGACAATAGTAGCTTGTTTAAGTTGATGCTGAAATTCGGTAAAATGGAGGTTTTGAGAATTCCTTTTTGTGCAAATAATTGAAAAGGGTAAGGAGTTTAAAATTAATTTTGTAAGCGTCCCAATTCTGTGCTCTTCATATAACGCATAAGATTTTCATTTTTTCAGGAATGCCACGAGGAAATAAGAAAGCTCTCACAAACAGCTGCCGCCGAAGTGAAAGAAAGAGGAAACGACAATAACTTGGTCGAACTAATACAAAAGTCCGATTACTTCAGGCCGGTACAAAAGGATTTGGATAAATTGCTGGATCCAAGCAGTTTTGTGGGGAGGGCACCACAGCAGGTATTTATGACGACAAGGTCCTATTTGTTTTCGCAGCCTAAACACCGGAGTCTTGTGAATAAGCAGTTCGTGTTTATCAACATGTGCATGAGATATCTTATTTATTAAGAAAGGCTTGAAAATACAGAATATCGACATATGCTTTATTATTAATTGAACCAGTTCCTCGTTCATTTGTCATTCAATACAAGGTATTCCTCATGATATCAAGATAATATCAGGAAACTGACAGACTATTGACAACTTTGTTTGTACGGTAGATATCAGAAACGTTGGAGTAATTCACTTGATTTTCTTATTATATGATGTGGGATTCCAATAAGATACCCTTTGAGTACCCCAGCTTTATGTAACAAGGAGCGCAGTTGTCCGAAATGTTGCCAGCTTTGATTAACGAAGCCTAGGGTAAACTATACACAAGAAGCCCTTGCAAGCAGAGCACCTTATGGGTACATGATTTCATATTTCAGGATAGCATTTTTCAAATTTCCATCCCGCGAATTTTGAACGTGAACTTTGACTGGAATAGTTTTCAATTAAATTGAATTTTATAAAGCAAGGCCTTATAGGTACATATTGGTAAGCAATTTAGACGACCTTCTCTTAAGTTGTAAGTAAGATTTTAGTTTTTTCATTCTCCTATTTCTCCAAAACAAACAAACTGTCTTAAACAAACAAGAAAGCGAATAAAATTATATTCCTCCTTGATAAATAAGCTTTTATTCAGCTTATTCCATTCTATTTGCTTTAAACCCTCTAAGAGACCAATTTGAGCGGGGCTGTCAAAGACCATTCCACTCTTTTGCTCCATTGTTCGAAAACAAAGGCAGTCGGGCTGAACTGTCGTGTGATTGGTGCATTTCGATCGGGAGTTTCTTTCGTAATTTCTCTCATGTCCCGGCGAAAAACCCAAAAATATTTGAACATTTTAAAAGTTATCTTTGTCTCAAAACATTTCATTTGCATTTTATGGGGCAAATATTAGAAGGTTTTGCTTATAGCCGATAAAGCGAACATTTATGTCCGCCGAGCGATAATTTGCAGTATGTTACTTTCTTTTATTTTATGCTTGACAAGAACTGATCTGTATACATTAAACTTTTTTCGTTTTTCGAGAACATTTGATAGTAGAGGACGTTTTCGATGATACTGCGGACTGCTTTCACCATTTTTAACATTCTCTTAGGGCAAGTCAGGCTAAGGTCTAATTTTCCAAATTGGGTTAATCACTTGCAGACAACTTCAGGGGGTAACATTTTGGCAACATTCTTCAGGGGGTAACCTCAAGTTTTTAATTGAAGCTGGAGACTTTACCTACCAGTTCTATTAAGATAACATTGATCGGGTGTTGATTTTGATAACATGATCTCATGTCTACAATCTTGTGCGACACGAAAATCCTTTCAAGCTGCCTTGGGTCTCTTGAGGGGCAAAACGAAATTGATTGGACATAGGAAGATTGGATGGGGGGTGGTTATAAAGGGACGAGGTAGACGAGGTGACAGTATTGGGGAACATAGAGAAAGTTTTGAATTGAGAAAGTCAGTGTAAGCATACGGGATAGAGAATATTCAGTACAGAGGTCGCCATTTGTGGTCCTCATTGCAAAGGGAAATTAAAGATTCCAACACACTAGTCGAGTTCAAACGAAAATTAAATTATGACATAGAAATACTTGCATCTGCAGATTGCGCAAAATTTTCATTAAAGATATAGGGCTTTTATAGGTTTCGTATGAACATTGTAAAGTAGGTTTTAATTATTTTGTTGGCGTTAATTAGCTTGTTAGCTATATGAATTTTTTGTTCTCTCTTGCCAACGTTAAAGAAATTGTTAATAATGAAAAATAATAATAAAATAATAATAATAAAACAATATTAAGCAGTTGTTTTTTTATAGAGAGATTTGAAATTTCCAATATCAGTGAAATTTCTACCCCAATTGAGAAGGTGAATCATGGAAGTTATTTGCTGGTGAGATGGGAGACTACGAAATAGGAAATGGTAGAAAGAAAACTTATTGGACTGATAATATTGACTGAAGAGAGGAAACGGTCTTGTAGAAGATTCATTATAGGGACGCCATGCTTAAAATGCTGTTGTCTCTTGGATCACTTTTGAGTCGATTCTGTTAATCTGACACGCATGTTTCCTCGCTTGCTATCCTGTCCATTGCTCCATCTTTTAATGACACCTTTTATGCCTTTCTAGTAAGCTGATGGACTCATAATATTCGATGTTTTTAGATAATGATAATAATGATATTGTTTATTATAAGTGGGTGATCTGCACTAATTAACAAAGTGCTAGTTATCTTCTTACAGTAGGCCCTACTGAGATGTAAAAGTAGCTAAAAATATATTACAGTAAGAAGTGGCAATAGCATTCTGCAATAGCAATAGCAATAGGTCGTGAACCTCTCCGTTTCATCAATCTCCTCCATTCAACTTGCGCTTTTCTTTCCATTTGTACCATCGTCAGCCCACAAATATCTTTGATGCTGTTTCTTTGTCGTGTCTTCGGTCTGCCTCTTCCTCATTTTTCGATGACCATCTCTGCCAGCAAGTTCTTCCCAAGATTTTTACTTCTCATCGCATGACCAATAATCTTTCTGTTCAACATGTCCAGCAGCGTCTTTTCAATATTTTCAATATTCAACAGCGTCTTTTCAATATTCCGGTCTTTTCAATATTTTCTTCTCATCATAAGATGACAATACGCATAATAGTTGTGAATTAATAGTTATAATAGTTTGAAGCCTTTTCCTTGCGTTTGGCAGGCATCTTTTGTGGCGCTAATAGCTGCATATCTTTACATTCGTTTCCAAGCTTCTCCCGTTTTTATATATATTACTTTGTTTTCTCAGGTCGACGAATTTATCCAAGCTGAAGTTCGTCCGGTGTTGAAGGCATTTGAGAAAGATCTTGACGTTGTTGCGGTTGTGAACGTGTGATGAGACAACAGACATCGAATGACGTAACAGGAACATCAAATACTGGCAAATAATGATCGAAAATAGAGCAGCAGACAACTGTTTGGTAGAAATTTTAGAAATTTTAGAAAATTGTAAACGAACTTTTAATTAAAATATGTCAAGGATGCATATGGGTTTTGGACTCTTTGTAAACATTGCTGATGATTTAATCAAGTCTCCCTTGTTACTCCAATCCAGTGATTGTCAACCATTCAATCACGACCAATTTTGATCAAGCCATCACTAATCGTTTGTTTGGTCTGATTGCAATGGATTCCTCTCGTTTGCTCAACAGTTTAAGTACTGAGCGCTATTGTGATGACGGTGAACTACCATCTCCCCGAACACTTTCCCAGCAGTGTTGAAAATGCTCTCTGCCTTAGTGTTTAGGACATTATCTTCTGTGTTCTTCCATTTTCTTATAGAGTTGTCAGGTGATGACGTCACAAAAAAATTATTTTTAGAATTTTCGAAATTTGTTCCTATAACCTGAAAGAGCATCATGAAATGCCTCTCAATCTGCAAAATCAGTTAGGCTGAGATGTGACCAGATGAGCATAGGCTCTGGCTCCATAAACCTCTGTAATTTGGTCTCAGTTCAAAACTTTTTAGCTGAGCCAAAATAACAGTAATTCGTTATCAAACTTCGAATCTTTCATTGGCCATAGCTCACCTGATTTTACATATATGAGAGTAATTTATGGTGTTCTTTCATGTTACGTGGTCATTATTCGAAAATTCTAAAAATAGTTTTTGTGATGTCACACTTGAGAACTTTATTCTACCTGTTTCGTTTTTTCTTGAATAACTGTTCACTCATTTTTTGAAACAAAGGCCGAAAGTTTGAAGAACATGTCTCTGTCCATAAGTAAAAAAGCCTTAATTTTTCCTCCCTGATCAAAGACGATTTGGAGGTAAACCGTTTCTTGATCGTTAGCAACCTGAAAGAGTCCAGGAAAATTTGACGGCTCCACGTTTAGGAGCCGGAGGAAGGTTTTGCCTGTTAATGTCAAATTCGAGGGAGGTGCAGTAGTAATTTTAGTTGTAAACAATGAATAGAAAATTTAAGTTGTTTTGAGTTGGAATTGAGGTAGGTTTGAATTTTAAAAATTCCAGCCAAAGGAAGGTTGAAACTATTCAATTGCTAGAAAAAGCGGAACCAGTTTTGCATACTTAAAGTACTTTTTCGTCCGACACTCCTCAGAGTATGCAAACGTCGAAAAATAACCAAAAGCTGGCATAATAAATAGCCAGTTGCGGATCCAAAACACTAGAGGGTGATAAGAAGAGCGCGTGATTGGTTATAATTGACCAATTAACGTTACTGAGAATATAACATTTAGAAGAGCCAAAGGGAAAGACGAACTCTTTCTGTCTACAAAGAATGGGATTTTCCATTGAAATATAGACAGACTCCAAAACACCTAGGTGAAAGGACGACCTAGCTTGCCCAATTATACGAAAATTGTCGTCACTGCATGTTTTGGCGCAATCTGGATTCTCTAAAAGATGTTGTCCTATAGCCGAATCGCAATTAATTTGGGCATTGCGTCTTTTAATGCGGCTGCTCTCTTTCTGCAGAGGTTTTGGTCCTTGTGCTCGTGGGAACATGCTGTTTATTCTTATTGTTTTATGCTGTTTTTATATTATTCGTATACGACTAATACTTTTTTGAGGGAAGGAACGCAATCCTTTTGGGTGAAGGGAAACGTGGTCATAGCACTGTAGACCACACGAGGATTCACAGCTAAATAGCAGACATTTTTTGTTTTCTTTATTCGGTTTTCAAATTTTAGAGAAACATCACTAATCTAAGGTAATTTGAGGTCCTAAATGCTTGTCAAAGATGAAACTGGCAACTTTTTGATTGAAAGACTTGGAGATGACATCATCAGGGTAGCCATTTTCAATTAGGATACGTTTTATTGTATCAAGTTCGGAAGTGAGCTTAGCTTTGGAGCAAATCATGAGCGCCCTGTGAACTAAAGTTTTGATGAGACCAATTTTCCTTTCTTTAGGGCTAAAGGAATTCCAGCGAATATATTGACCAGTAAATGTTGGTTTCCTATAGACACTGGTGAAAAAGGAATCGCCCTCCTTTTGAACCGAAACATCCAGAAAATTCAAAGGGCTCCTTCTATAGTAAATTTTAGGGCTGGATGTAACGAGTTGAGTTTTCCATGAAAATAGTCACACTCCAGCTCCGAATCAAAAATGACGTACGTATCGTCAACATAGCGAAAATAGACCACTGGTTCAAAAAGGAAAAAATAGTTTAGTATGCAAAAACTGGTTCCGCTATTTCTAGCCACTGTGAAGTTTTGTACCACAAAGCACTTGTTGAAATTCTTCTGGGCTCTGCAACTGGGTATCTTGATGTTGGTACGTCATCCTGCTCAGGTTAAGAAACTTTCGTGGGAGGTAAGTTTCGCGTTTTTGGCATTTTTCGCCTACTTTTTCTTCCAAGCTCGCATAATCTGAATTCTAAATTCGCGAAAGTTTTTACTTGCGAAATTATGTAAAATTCCCAGCACGCGATAGAATTTCGTACAATTTTTTTCAGAGTGGGAAAAAGATTTTGAAAGGGAAAGTAACAACTAACATTAATTATATGTTGGAAGTACTGAAAATTGATGCTAGAAAATTGTTTTTTTACCCCTAATTTTTCTTTCTTTTTTCCTGCGACAATGCACTTTTTCTTGATCCCGAAAGTTTTTGTTAATAAAATTTGCAGAAAAATACATCGCGAAGTTCTTGCCCTAAATTTCGCCCTCGAAAGTTTCTGCCCCTAAAGTGTTAATTCTTGCCGTTACATGTTCAATTGATTTAGCCTTCAAAAGTCGACAAATGTGGATGATGGAAGAGTGAAGGTGTATGGGACATGAAGGATGTCACAATGTTGTCTTTTGGTAAAGACTCGGGTGGGTAGAGAACTTTTATTCTTGTCCGCAAAAGGTTTTCGATAGAATGTTTTAATATGGTCATTTGTTATCTTGAGCACAGCCAAGATATGTTATTTTACCCATGGGTGTCCAAGGGAACCCTTTGTATAAATTGAGCAGTGTATAAGAACTTTTCATTTTTACCTGCATTAACTATTGACTAATTGTTCTTTATGAAAATAAGTCGACGTTGAAAGATAGAGCTCCTCAATTCCTTCAAAGAAGACCTCCTCAAGTCGGAACACTGTATAAATTTCCTTCATGAAGGATTTAAATAGCTAACTGGTTTATTAACAAGCAGTTTGAATTGTTTTGTTCGAGATGATAAACAACTTGAATTTGTGTTTTCTGATTTAACCATTTTCGTGACCTGATTCCAGAAATTGACAATTGAGGAGACAATTCTTTTCGAATGTCGCGGTACATTTATCTTATACTCCTGAAAAATGCTACCTTCAATCTATTCCATTTTACTTGGGGTACCGTAAGAAGTGGTCTCGATTCTTTTTGAGCCCACCCCCATATTCAGCTTTGAAGCATTTGCGATGAACAACAACAACAACAGCTTTATGTCCCCCACGAACTGCAGCTAAACGGAGGTTTGCCAATTTTATACCCTTGGACTATTTCCCATCCATAGATGCATCTTGGTTACCTTTCTTGACTTCGGCTCGCGTGACTTGATCAACTTATTTACCAACTGTTTTCACGAAATGTAGTATTCTAAACTGTCATAGACATACTGCAAGTGACTCATGTTACAATCCAATTTTGTTGGCACCAGGGAACTTCGAATGCGTTTGATCCAAATCAAGTCCTTCAGGCTGCCTAGGGCTTAAGATGTACCAACCATTACATACAATCATGATAAAACAGCAACGAGAGGGGGATCTGTTCCTGTCACTCTCTCGAAAACTGTTCCTGTCACTCTCTCGACAGCCAGTTGAATTTGTAATGAATTTCCATCCGAAATTAGCTTTGGCCTTATTACAACTAAGAGCAAATATAGCGCGTTAGTCACCGATTACTTCCTCGCCCTATTCTCTGCGCCAGTTTCTCTTAGGCCAGGTTGTATGGCGCCATGCCCTAAACACATTCCTAAAACCAGCCCTTCTCCATTCTAATTTAGAGTTCGTGCTCATGAAAGTTTGCCATTATAATTGTTTTCTACTTTCTTATGATTTTTGTTCGCTTTTCTTGAAATATAACTTATATCCGATTTCATTTCATGCGCCATGACTCGAAATATAAGCTTTTATGCTCAGTTGTGGTTTGGTACTAGACTAGGAATTACTTGACTAAAAATTTCCAACTTTTTAATTCTTGACGATTTGATGTTGATCTTCTCTTATTCATTCTCGATTGAATTCTAATTATATTTAGATTCATTTGCCCTTGGCGGGCACTTCTCTGTTTCTCTGATTGTTGCCGCCATCTTGGCATCTACCCGCCATTGGTCAAAGTGTTTGCGCGCCAAAGTCAAAAGCAAGAAAAACTCAATTGTTGGCTTCGCCTCTGAGAGGCCACTCTAAATACTCCAAAAGAAATATGCGGAAGGCCGTTTTTACGAGTTAATTACAACTAGTGTCGGCTAATTAACTTCTACTCTTGTCATTCCCCAGCAGATATGCCTCGACGGTCAAAAACTTTAAAATCCTTTTTAAACAAAAGCCAAAATTATAAACATGGCACATCTGCTGAAAAATGCCAAGAAAAACTAGCATGCATGTTAAACGAACTCGGAATAAAATAATAATGCATATACATATTGTGTAAAAATATTATTTACAGGTTTCTTATAATTTTTACGTTCGAAGCGTCAAGTTTTACTTCTCATCCCAACATCTCAGTTTCGTTTGTGCGTTCAGCGTCCGTCACCAAAATTAAAACTACCATGTCCGAATTTTATACACAGTTCACCTTCTTACTTCTTTGCCGCCTTCTTCGCCGCTGGTTTCTTCGCCTTCGATGCTGGTTTCTTGGCGGGCGATTTCTTTGCTGCTGGCTTTTTCGCCGCTGGTTTCTTGGCGGGCGATTTCTTTGCCGCCACTGCCTTCTTTGCTGCTGGCTTTTTGGCTGCCTTCTTTGCTGCTGGTTTCGCCGCCTTCTTCGGTGACTTGACTGCCTTCTTCGGGGTGGTCTTTGCCTTGGGCTTCTTCGGGGACTTCTTCGCTGCTGGTGCCTTTGGCTTGGCGGGCGCTGCCTCCTTCTTCACCAGTTTAAATGAACCTGATGCGCCGACGCCTTTCGAGTGAACGAGTATGTCTTGCAAAACACCACGTTTGAGCGCCAACTTCAACTGGGTATCTGCATTGTCTCCAACTTTGTAGTTTTCTTTGATGTACTTGGAAATCGCTTGTCTTGAGGTTCCCTTTCTGTCCTTCAGCGCGTTTAATGCCGCTGTGATCATGTCGATGTATTTTGGGTGCGATGCTGGAGCTGCTGCTTTCTTTGCTGACATCTTGAGTTTGTTGGTCGATACTTTCGATGAAGATTAGTCTTTTTGAACGGTGAGTTTTAGCGCCTTTTCCGCTTTCAAAAATTTTCCACTGTGAAGCTCCTCACGTGCAGCCGCGTTAATATAGAAGTTGATCGGACGTACGAGGAAGCACCGCTTCTGAGCACACCTCCAACCAAAGATGGCCTGTGATAACAGCAAGTTGTGCTTTCCGTTTCTTTTTGATCGCCGATTTCTCAACAATTAGAGGAGATTTCTACCAAATTTTTATAAAGGTTTGTTCAGAACATATTGTAGTTTTAGGAAATTAATAATTTTACTCTTTACATTCGCTTACTTCTTCGGAAATAATTATTTTCTGAGTATTTGATGTCACGCAGGAAACGAAGTGTCTAGAAAGCGATTCAATTTTTCACGAAGTTAGCTTGCTACAGACCTGAAATTTTGTGTACTGAATCTCAAAACATCTATCTCTTTGGTCTGATATGAATGGCTTTCATGCCAGCTTTGCCTTTTGCAAAAATTGAATTTTTATTACACCAACAAACACAGGCCTAACTGACAACCGCCGTCAGCGAATTGCCGATTCTTTCTTTACTTCTTTGTGTTACCCTTAAAAACCCTTTTCGGGCAAAATCTAATTTTTGGGATCACCCTTCAATTCCTAAGAAGCATTTTGATATAGTTTTGCTGTGAATTTATGTGTTTTTGCGTATAAATGTGCGAAAAAGACGCGGTGCTATTGCTATGTCGCAGTCATCTTTCCGTGCCCGAAACTTCAAATCTCTGCTCGATCTTCGTCAAAATTTGAAAATTTATGTACAGAGTTTGAGGCGTTATATCCACGAAAATGAGTTTAAACTTCGAATATGGCTATAAGGTTTTCTCTTTTTTATCTCAGGTTTGAAAAAATCGCTCTAAACCTACAGGAAATCATGGAAATTAAATCCATATTTTGCATCCTTCGACTCGGGTTTTGGAAACCAACCGCCATTGTCCAGTAGAGTTGACCCAAAGTTACGACCAACTTTCTTGCCCAAAATGCCCCTAAAGTTATAATTTAACTTGGAAATAATATTTATTTTCATTAAATTTTGCTGTTGTAAGATCTGGCAGCCCCATAAAACCGAATTTGTTAATGTTTCTGACTCTCTTGCCAACAGTTTCCTCCCCACGGTTTCCTCGTTAGCAAGAATCAAAGCGAATTACTTTGCGAAAAATTCTTGCAGTTCTTGATAATCTTGTGATCAGAAACATGAGTTTTCACTGGCTTTAAATAGGAAAACCATTTATAGCTTCTTTATGGTAAAAAACTCATCAATTCCACTTCAGAATTGATTTTTTAATCGATTCTCCCCGTAGCCCTTCGTTGTCGTCAAATCGCCGTCGAAGGCACGGAAAGATTTTGTTATCTGCATGTTAGTTTTGTGTTACTATCAAACAAATGTCAATGAAAATGCTGTATCTTGTTTTTAAGGTTTGCTTTGAATGAATTGGGATACTTTTGATCGAATTTAGTAGGCTAAGACTCTCAGTTTCTTAAAGATTTCTTCTCGTCGAATTTGTTAACATGGCGCCGTTGTTGTTTCTGAAAGCCTAAGAGTAAATCCGTTGTTGGCTAAAATCTATAACAGCTAGCATGGATATTTCCTTTAGTGTATGACAGTCGTGAGATTGATTGGAGAAAGTGAATATGTTTATCACACGTATTTTGATAAAATTTCACAAAGCACAAAGTTTTATTAGATTCCAGACTATTATGTCAAGGTTTGCTACAAGCCCCCTATGGCAGTTTTTCAATGAACAATAAATGATCTCATTGGCATTCATTCATGATTCTCCAACAAACATATTGATAACTGGCTGCAATAATGCAGCAGCTAGGTAAGGATAATGCTAATTTCTCCATTATCTACACATTTAAGTAACCTCCAGAATTATCTAGCATTCTATTAAGCAATTGAAAAATTGACCAACAAATTCATGATTCCCAGATTCTTGTCAGCTCCAGCCCAAATTCAATCTTTCTTTTTGAGGAAATTTTCTAGACAATCACTTCAGAAAATTTTCATTAAAGTTGACCTAAAATCTTGTACTTTTCACCTCAATGCATATTTATTGTATATGTATATATATATATTTGATATCAAAGTTTCCAGCTGTATGGCTCTAAATGAAAGCGCAAATCATAGAACGTGTTCACATACTGTATGTGGCAGCTTACTATATCGGATGAATTAAAAATCAGTTCATATGGCTTACCCCAGAAAGTTTATTTGTCATATTTAATCTGTACCTAGGTGGTGCTTTTAATGTAAATTACCTCATATATTTTCAACTGCTTTTATATTTTCAACTGCTTCTATATTTTCAACTGCTTTTATATTTTCAACTGCTTTTATATTTTCAACTGCTTTACTTGAGGGAAATCAAGACAGATAAACAAGAGAAGTCAATTTGACATGGACTTGATATCTAGATAGTTTACACAGCAAATCAAGTTCCATAATAAATAAGAGCATTTATTTAAATACACAATTTTATTAAGCAACTTTAAATAAACAATTACTAATCTCAGATTGTATTGTTGTAAGCATCCAATTTATGTAAATTGTTGGCTTATACATTGCACATTATAGTTTTGAAACCCAGTCACCTCTGACAGCAACACTATGTGCATTGTCTTGTCATAGTTCACCAAAAAGATCATTGGTTTAGCAACAGTTTATGGAAACAGCTCTTCTTGTGAAATCTGTTGGTTTAAGATTCAAGAATGGTATGTGAGATTTCATCCACATTTTGCAAGGTTTTCTCCACCCATTCAGTTGTTTGTGTCATTTTATTTACAAAGTCCACCTCTTTGTTCAGTAAATCAGACATCATAGAACTTGGTGTCCAATCTTTGCTCTTGGTTGACAAGTCTTGTTTGGTTGACCTTGAAAAAATCATGTGACTTGTGTTTCCGCCATAAAGGATGTAAGCGATGAATGCGAGAACTGATGTGATCGCCATTGAAATAAAAATTATAAGTGCAATTGTTGGCAGAAAGAAAGACAGCGCTGTTGCCAGTATCATAAACTCAAAAATAACACCTCCAATCAACAAACAGGTATTTGCAAACACCAAAAATCCAACAAGAAAAGTTATTGGGCCCAAACTCATGGCTCCCCCTAGTAGGCAAAATAGCCCTGCCAATGGGTGTTCTTGGCAAAACTGCAAACAATAGGTTGCTAGCCTCTTCAGCCTTGGATAGGGCAAGTTATCCGCCTTCTTTTCAGCCCAGCTGTAGATTCCAACACCAACTCTGAATGGTAATCCTGGGAGTGTGCCCATCTAGAATTGAAAATTTAAAAATTCAGAGTAGTTTTGGCAAAATATTGCGCAGTTTTGTGAGAAATTTAATCTCTCCACATGAAGATTGTTGCTTCAATTAGGTTGGAATGCATGTTACCCCAATTTTAAAACTTTCAATGAATCACTTGACTTTTAAGAATAACATTAATATATTGTAATGCAAGAAATAGAAATTAATTATAGCATTTGAATAAACAGGTCTTAAAAACATATGCTCCGATTTGCCAAAACAAAACCTTATTTATTTCCCACATTCTTATCCAGGCTCTCTGCATGAGACTACTTACACAACTTTGGGCCTTTTAAACCCCTTTCAATAAAAGGGACACTGGTACTTGCTTTGTCCTCGAAACTTTATAAAAGTGTATACTATACCAGAATATGTTCAAAAAATGCGCCAAAAATGCATAACTTTGTTTCGGGCACACATGTACCATGGAAACATGGAACGTGGATACTGCAACCCTGCGAATAGAACTGTATCGTATCATAACTATAGTAAAAATATGAAGTAGTTAGTTGCACTTACTTTGGTCAATAATTTTTCAAGGTCCCAGACAGGAGCAATCCGAAAGTCTGCTTACGCAAACCTTGAAAACAATGCAAAGCATTGTGGGGGACATGACTTCTTTGAAAGTTGGTCTGTGCGAAAGAGAGGCTGAGCCAACAGACCTGCCAGTCGGCATCAAAACACAAAAATTATTGTATTCAGTCTAAGCGAAGAATAACAAGGACAGCAATAAAGTATAAATGAACTTATAATAAGATGACGAGGTGGGTTATGGCAACATACTTGATCTTGACGTATTTTACGGGCAGTCATTATTGGGTATCATACTCTATGTTTTTGTTCTGAGTCATGCTGCTTGTTGCAAATTTTGCTTCTTGAGAAGTTTGTACCTTCGCAGCTTAGAGTTATTTTTCTATAAACTATGATCTAATTTATTTTTTCAATATTTATCATCGGTTCTTGGAAATTTCGTTCAGCTTTTAATGAGTCTCCCTGAATAATTCAATGCTATAAATTTGATTTCCACTGGTGTATATATTTTCCATATTTAGTAGTCTCAGGATAAATTTCCTGAGTTTAACTTATCATATTTATTTCCTGGGAGCATTCTGAATTCTGAGTTTTCACGTAGGGTGGCTAACATGTAGATTGTTACGGGGAACTCGCTTAATTCACCAAGAACAGCTAGTGTAGGACGGGTTCGTTTTAATCCCAAGATAGTGTTACAGAATTTTGTGTGTACCTTTTGGCTTCTGATTTCAGGTGAACAGGGCATGTATTTCTGACCAGTACGTCATTATAGGGATAGTAAATGATAAGAAATAAATTGATTTTGCATCAATCGGCCAAGTTTTGAAATTATTTTTTGTAACACAGGTTTTAAAGTGTCATCCGTAAGAGTTGGGAAGATTGTGAAGATGGTTTTGGAGGGTGACGAAGTGGAATCACGGATTGCGCTGTCAATTAAAAAAAGCAATAACAGATTTACCAAACGGGGGGGAGGGGTGCTGTGCCTGA
This sequence comes from Nemopilema nomurai, assembly GCA_003864495.1. Taxonomy (NCBI): domain Eukaryota; kingdom Metazoa; phylum Cnidaria; class Scyphozoa; order Rhizostomeae; family Rhizostomatidae; genus Nemopilema; species Nemopilema nomurai. Next base: position 2,647,617 of record ML133427.1, read on the forward strand.
TTTGGTTGCAACCCTCGAAAGCATTGACAACAACCTACGATTGAAGATATCTACAATGGCGTCTTAGAAGAACAGATCAATTGAGGCAGGATCATCGTATTATTCGCTTTCGCCTTGGAGGTGAAGAAAAAGATAAGTAAAGATTCTGGTCAATACCTAATTGTCAAAGAGGGATTTATAAACATTTTAGTCACTGGTCGCAAGTGGATAAATACCCACGGTGGCTTTGAAGGACTTTGCAAATTTGTGGACAATGGTAGAAACACACTGAACCATAATGTAATTAAAGATGTTGTGCTGATATCTATTAGTAGCTCCGTTTTAGCTGCTGTGTTAACATATGCAGGTATTAATTTAATTAAGAGTATGATGAAGTGAATATCTCCTCGAACAATTTTTCTCTCTCTGTGTAGCCTCGGAACGATTCCTTGTAACGCCTTCGAATTTCGAACTCCACAAACTTATTCAAAACTAACTAATTCATAATCTCCTTAATTATACTCTTGAAGGGCTGTGCGTAATTATTAAAACTCAAACCCCCGCATTATACACTTGAAGGGCTGTGCGTAATTATTAAAACTCAAACCCCCGCATTATACACTTGAAAGGTTGTGCGTAATTATTAAAACTCAAACCCCCGCATTATACACTTGAAAGGTTGTGCGTAATTATTAAAACTCAAACCCCCGCATTATACACTTGAAGGGCTGTGCGTAATTATTAAACTCAAACTACCGCATTATACACTTGAAGGGCTGTGCGTAATTATTAAACTCAAACTACCGCATTATACACTTGAAGGGCTGTGCGTAATTATTAAAACTCAAACTACCGCGTTAAAATTAGAACTCAAGAGCTACCATTCAAAGTTTCTGCTGCTATGGTCCAAGTTTCTAATGCTAGCACAAAATACTGCACCAGGACCATATACGGGACAATTACATGCATTTCAACCATCTCCAGCTTATAATCAAGGATACCAAGACCAGAAAACATCAACAAGCATCGACATTTAAATTTGATTATCATGAATATTTATAATTTAATTTTGTTATAATTATTTGTACGGACATATGTTATATGCCTTCACGTAGTTGTGTTGTAGTAGTCTATTGTAGCTTGGATTATGCGCGTGAGGGTACTGTGGATTTTCCCAGCCCTCTCGTCCGCTTTCTAACATTTTGCTTACAGCTAGTTCCTTATTAGCCATGCTTACGCAGATTTCACAGTACGTGGTATTATGCTTGCGCTATTAAATGCTTAACTAGAAATTAGTCATTGCTCTTTTACGCAGTATGTATTAATATAAGCATTCACGTGACAAATTTACGCAAATTGTAAGAACGCTTGCTGTTGGTTGGTATTTTAGTGATTCCTTGTTGTAACAAATAAAAAACGCGAAATTATCAGTAGAATATATAGTTAAGCTGAGAGAAATGAGCATTATGGGGTGATAGAAATTGCCGAACGCTAAAAAGATTTCTTTTCTTGGCTTCTTTTCTCTTGGACACATCGACAACTATCCGTAGAACTAGCGAAAGATAGTCGAAAGTCTTAACAAGTACTCTTGTGCACGTGATGTATTGGAGATTCTTTAAAAGGGTGTGCTTATCAAACGTACGTTTCTAGTGGTAACCAGACCCCTTCCACGTCGGCATACTCACGTGTCAATCAATAATCATAATCGTATATAAGTCGTATTTTAGTGTTGAAGAGAGAGAGTACCGTAAATCATCGAATTAGCCCCCTGGGGGCTTATTTATTTGTGGTACTTTTAGATTAGGGCTTATTCGAGGGGGGGGGGCTTATAAAATTAACTGAAACATGCCACATGAAAAAATAATTTTTTTAATTTCTTTCATTTCATAATATAAAAAATAATCGAAGTATAAAACAACATTTGATTAAATTATTAACAAAAATGAAAATTTTTGTGGTAATTCGTTAAAATGCCAAAGGCAACCTCAGGAGTCGAAAATCAACAAATCGAGGGGGGCTTATTGAAAATTTGTAGTTCCAGGGTGGGGGCTTATTCGAGGGGGAGCTTTACAGTAGTACAATGTTCCTTGCGAGCATGTTAGGTAATTTTGAGACTAAAGTATAATGATCAAGTTTGTTAATAAATTATGAGTTTATGATGCATTCAAAAATGCTTTCCTTCTCTGACTCACACACTACAACAGAAATCAGCATAGTTAGCAACTTTCGATTAAAATCTTATTGTCGTGGCGGAGTAGAAATCTTAAAGTTCGATTTTCGGCTTTTTAATAAAGAAATTCTCATGACCGTATCTTGCTTTTTAATGTCGGCCGAAATGAATTCCAACAATTCATCTCGAATGTTCCTGCGTTATTCGCAAATATTTTCTCTATACTCTTCCCCTTCTTCAAGACGATGCTCGTTCAATAAACTTTGCTTGTCTTTGAAGCCATGGTTCTTTCCTTCTGTTCTGAACCTTGGGATTTGCTTGGCTTCAAGGCCTGAACTTTTTGCGTTTGATTACAAGACTAGTTGTCTAGTAATCTCCAGGTTCTAAAGACGAGTTTTTATATCCCTAGCTTGAATTTCTGGAATGTTTTTCAAGCCTTCTTTGATAAATACACTACTGAAAAAATTATTCAGGACTTCAGTCTTCCCTTTATCACCAAATGTATTGGAACCATCAGGCTTCTCTAGATCTGAGACTGATGTCTTTGACTTAAGTAAGTCTCTAGCAGACCTGAAAAAAGCTTTGGGATTTTCTTTAACCTCATTTGCAATTTTTTCTCAAACTCTATTGTAGCTCTTCAAAAAGCCCATTTAGTCTGGTTACGCACCTCTGTGTACTCACTATAGTCTTTTCCTTCTCTTGTTTCCATGTATCTTTTGCTGCAGATTTTCCCTTTACTTTTTTAAGTGCTCTCGAATTCATCCACATAAAATATTCTCATGAAACAGTCAAGTATTCTCATAGAAAACTTTTTTCTGATTGCATTGGTTACAGTAGAATAAAATACTTTCATTGTTGAGGCCTTCCACGTTTTGAGGGATTTATACAGGGGTGGCGTCAGAAAAATTCCGAAATTCCGGCTGATGCTTCCGACGAGGGGGCTAACTTTTTCCGTACCAGAGCTGTTACGAGGCAGCTTTTCAGTTGATTGCGTAGCGATAATCGAAGGATAACAAAAATGTTACAGAATATGTTAGAAAACTAACGGAAACTACGAATTAAAGCTAACCGGTCAAATATAAAAATAACAGGAACTGAATAACATGAGATTTACGTAAACTGAGTAAAACGAACCCTATTCCTAAGTAATAATTTGATTAAATGAATGAAGTCATAAAAATCCTAAAAAAGCGTGACAGAGCCATGGTAGATGCAACTAGCGACAATCGAAATGTGGCCAGTGGCGGATCTACGGAGGGGGCCGGGGGGCCATGGCCCCCCAAATGGTATGATTTCACATCGAAAAATTTGAATAAATACTTCAACTTGTATATCAAACTAGCAAGGCAACATCTCCCGCATATTACGCTTCATGCTAGGTGACACTAAATAACATATGAGTGCTTTGATTGGATGATTTTGCGGAAATCAGAAATCTCACCTGATATCTAATCTATCCGAAAAAAAATTGAAAAAGAAGCAAATCAGAGCAAAAATTCCAGCTATATCCAGCCCGAAAATCACATATTTCATCAGACAATCAGAGTTACTCAGTGTTGCCCAGACAATTTTACCTTCAAAATTTACCTAAAATCTTATTGGGGATTTTGCTCTGAAAAAAGAGAAGCTAAATGCAAACGTTCAAACCATTAGCGCGGAATACGTGGGACATGGGGCTAAAGCACCTCTCGCAGGGACGCAAATCCATTTCATTTTAAGGGGGCTTGACTTTCAAAGAAAGCGATTTTTTGATGAGAGCCTAACTTTTTGCACAAAAAATTTGATCTTAGAAGAATGCAATTTTGCTAAAAGCAGACTAAAATCAACAAAACAATAAAAAAATTGACGGAAGAATTTGATTTTTATTGTCGCTTTTCAAATTGCTTCAAAAAGGAAAAAATTGGCAGTGAAATTGCATTATTTTTCAGAAAACCTCGAAACGGGACAGATTTTTGACAATTTGCGCCCTTGCCCTTTTGATTTTGATTTTATTCGGATCTTTGTCTTCTTGCAGCTTTTTGGTGCCAAACATTATTCCAGGGAAAGCAAAATAGTGTCAGTACACTTTTGCAGTCTATTTGAAGGTCAAAAGATGTGATTCATCATTGACCAAATCAGACGACTTTGAATCAAACAGTATTAGAACCCGTATTAGAATTGAATCTGAGGAAAACCTTAAAAACTTCGCAAGTATGATAGTGATGGGGCGATCTGTAAAAGTTATGCATGTGGCTAAAGATGTAATTATCGACTTTTTACTTAGACTAATTTACATTCAGGCGCAAAATTGCTAAAACTGAATAACAATTTAGGAATGATGCCAGGCTCAACCTTCATCAAGACTAAAATGTTTCTTTAATCTATGTTTTTTCCAATGCAAAACAATTTTCACAGGATTGAAATGATGCCTTTGTATTAGCATCATATTCGTATCATAAGGTGTTACATTTTAGCATTAAATTTGTTGTTTTGGTTTGTTGTTGTTCTTGATGATAAAGCGACATACCAAAAGAGATTTAACATTTTTCTTTGATCTTAAGGCGAATTTACTTACACCTTGTGTTGGGCAAGAAATAATTTAAGAATAATCTTAAGCTCAAAATCAACTGCTGACTACCAACAAATGGTACAGTTGTTACTTGCATTATGGCATCCTGTCAATATGATTATTTTATTATTTCGTTTGGATATTTGTCGCAGTAATGAATTTTCCTAATTTTCTAGTCCTCTAAGAGAGAGAGAGAGATAATAGAACGTAATAGACATACTCCCTCAAATCAAGTGAAGAGAATCAGCCTCAATCTGAAAAATAAACTTTTCTTCCTGTCAGAAGAAAGATCTTAAGATTTTATTCCTAAAGTTATGAAAAAGTTTTTTTTCAAAGTTTGCTGAAGTTCGGTAATTTTGCTCCGACGGGGAGCGGTAGCCAACCCCCCTAGCCCTCCCCTGGCGCCACCCCTGGATTTATAGTATAATATTCGATGAAAGTTTAGGTCCTGCAAAAGTATGTGAGACCTTCAACTTAATAGTTGGGCATACGATGGTGCTTTTTTGTTTTTCACTATTGTGGTTTCTAAAACACATTGTCTAGGTTATTCTCGAACACACGTTATACTAAAGTAGCAAAAAGCCACTAACATGAAACTTTGTAAATTGAAGTAGATTCAAAAAGCAACTTAATAAGATGAAATCTAGAAGAAATACAACGGTACAACGACGCGTTCTTGACTGCTACCATTGCAAGGGTTAACGAGTCTCGTTCTGGTTCCTCGAGTGAAGGTCATTTCAGAAGGACTCCCACCGACCATGCTGCAGTAGTCGTTTTCTTGTTGTGTGCAAAAGAGCAAAACATGCCTTCAAATGTATCCAAGTTTGAGGTAGTCTTTTAAGCATTGTTTTTTGGTGTAGTCACTATCGCTTAGGAACATGCATTCTTCATTTGCTCCAAAAATTAGCTCCAAAACACACGAATTTCACCTGACTTAATATTTGTTTATAATGCTATTGCTATACTATTGTTATCAAGTACAAAAGGGGATTTTTAGAGAAAACAAATTGATTTACATATATATTCATATTTGCATATTATATTAGAGAAGCTAACGAGACTTTGTTTGGGCACTCCTCTGATTTTGCTACCACCTCTCAGTGCAACTTAATTTGCCAATTGGCAATGATCTGTCTCAAGTCAGATCATCGATGCATATTATTTTCAATCTTTTATTTAAGGATGTGAGGCAAAAACGCACTGCATTGTATACAACAGTTTTCAGTCAAGTCTTTTCACCATGTGGGAAGTATCTGGTCGCAAGCAACAACTTTGGAAAACTTGCAGTATTCAGGTAAATTGCTAAATCCTTTTAAATTTAGGATATTTTGTTTTAGATATGAGAAACAAGGCTTTAGTGTCAGTCTTTTGACATAAAACTTTGCTAAGCAAGGCAACTTGGTATTAATATGAAGTAGGAAACAGGTGCTGCATGCTACATAGAGAGACAAATCCAGTAGACTTTTTAGACACTTATTTATTCTGTTTTTTGCATTTAATCAAAGTTCTTTTCAGAAATTGTTGTTTTCTATGTCTCATGATTTGTGCCATGACTATCTGCTCAGATATTCTTAAAGAAAGACACATATATGCCAGGATCAGGGCCTCTTGTTCTTTATTATTCTTGGCTCAAATTCATCCACATTCCAAGTTGCCTTGATCTGAAGATCAGTTGTTTGATCAACAGTTCTGTTTTTTCCTTAGCCTAACCAATGCCTTGAGTCTCAATGCAGCAGAAGACACTAGGCTGCCAATCAATAATTTTGAAGGTATCAATGTTCCTATATGCATCTATCTTTTATACATTATTTGTTGTTAGATTTCCTTCATTTGTTTTAGCTTTGTGAAACTCATCAATCCAAACTATGCAGCTCTTGATATAACAGTAAATTAACCATTTTAGCATATAAGTCTTTTGAGAATTGAGCTTTTGGAATCATGAAATTGATGCATAATTTCTAGTCAAGCTCTTTGTTTTTGAAAATGTCAGCTAATGAATTGTAAAGCTGATTTTCTCTTTTGTGTTTACAAAACAATATCTTTGTTTTAGTATGGCACTCCAGAGCTTTTTTCAATGAATAAAGAGCCATTTTCTTTTTGCTACTTTCAAAATTGTTGTTTTTACATATAGATTGATATTGGTTGATTACATGCATTTAAAAAGGTTTAACACCAGTTAAGGCAAAAAGATTGGGCAGCTCCATCTTGATCTCAAGTTCTTCTTCTTTTATTTATGTTGTGTGTATTTTCCAATTTCAATGCTTGAATTGTTAGTATTAGGGGCAAAAGAACAAAGCATTAGGCCTCATTTTAAGATGTTTATGACTAAATGTCTTTATTGGTTAGCCTTGAGTGACATTGAGGCCGTTAAATGAGCAGTTAAATGCTATGAGCCCCACACTATTCCGTTCTTTGGGCCTCTCTTAGAAAGGGATTTTAACGCTAATTGAAACATGAAACAAGATAAAAAGAAGTGTCAACTGGAATTATGGAAACTTTGCAGTTTATGTTCATCATTCTGTCTACTAAAAACAGGGCTTTATTGTTTTCATAATTACTTTCCTTCAATGATTTCATTTTTTACTAAAGTTTCTGATAATTATCCTCTCTCGTAGCACACAAAGGCAGTATTTTCATATTGCTGTCAACACCAAATTTTCTTGTCAGGTAAGGGTGGTGTTTTCCTGTAAACTTGATTGCAGTGGCAGCCATTTTGGATCTAAATTTGTAAAAGCCTTTTAGAATCATTTTTGCTTCAAATCAAACCAGCCTTTCTGGTTTAGAAGTACTTTTGGAACTGAAAGTCAAGGCTGTCAAGTTTCTAAAAACAATTGCTTTGCATCATGATTATTACATACAATTTTTTCATGACATTTTCCAGAATTTCCTCTAGCAGAATTCGAGTCTATTGATAATTTGGAAATGGCTTTTATAGTAAAATGATTGCCTTTACGTAATCACCCAAGTAAAAATCATTTTATGCAACTGTAGCCACCAATGTTTTTGTCATCTGATGTTGTAAAGTGGTAAAATGTTCACTTTTGGTGCTAAGTAAGCATAACTTGTTCTTTTTCTTAGTGGTGGAACATCAGGGATCCATGGCTGGAAGTGGAAGGATGTCATACACAGCAAGGTTATTAGAATTATTACATGCTGTTGATTCCATGTATGACAGTGATGTAAATTTCATCAGTAGTTAATTTGAGTGTTGTACTGTGGTAAAATTAATGGGCCTAGTATTTTTCTCCATTCTTGATTTATTTATTCTGAAATTTCAGAATTTAGAAATGTTTAGATTTTCTTTTAATAAAATGACATATTTTGTATCATGCCTTTTCAATAGACTTAATGGGTTTTAAATAGTTCTGTGCCAATCATACCGGTATTCGTTTTTAAAACCTTTCTTTAAATATTTGTTTGAAAAGTATTTATCTCTGTTCCTACTATTAATTTTCTTTGTTACTATTAATTTTCTTTGTTACTATTAATTTTCTTTGTTACTATTAATTGATCTGTCACTACTACTATTAATTAATTTTCTACAAAACTTTAAACTGTCCATATGAGCCACTATATGAGAATTAAACTTAACAAATATTTTTGCCTGAAATGTTAAATTTTAAAAAATTAACTCATTTTCTAGCTTTTTGCACTGTTAGTTTTTCATTTAAAAATACAACTAAGCACCTTCATGTTTCATCATCTGAACATTTATTCTTAAGTGACATAATTATTATTCAACTATTATTTAATAAAGTACCCACCAACTATTTTTCATGAATTTAAACATGAATGATACACACTACACAATCTTGCTCCAAAGTTGTTTGCCAATGCACCTTTTTGTGCTGACATTGTTAATTCTGAAAACTTCCCTTTGTTTTGGTTGCTTCAAATGAATAATCTTTAGGTTTCATTAATTGCGTATTTTTATATTGCAAGGTGAGTGGGGGTTTCAAAGTTAAATAATATAATACTGTTAAAACTTTTTCTCAGGATCCAAGACCCAGTTGGACTTTGAGACCTTCAACAAGGTGAATTACTTGTAACAAATTTTGGATTATAACTATTTGCTCTGTCTCTTATTCTCTCTCACCCCCACATTGGAAATTATTTCAAGCCTGAAAGTTTTTGTCCAAGTCCCTAACTTGGCTAATTTTTGTGTTTCCTAGGCGTGCGGAGAAATTCTAACTAAATTATTTTTTTTATCATATCATTATTATTATTATTTACTTTGTATGTATGAAATTTTTATAAGAATTTGTATGAAAAAAGCTACAGAATAAAAGCTAATTCAAGCCTACTACAAAGTAGAAGTGTCTAACTGTCTCGAGTTTCAGGAAGAAACAGGTCCAACGTCTCAATTCAACCCTCAACAAGAACGTGAAATTGACATTTTTGAAAAAATATTCACTATAGCTCTGGGCAGTTTATAGTCAAAGAAACAAATCGTAATGCACGTGAAAAGCTTCGCGATAATGAGCAACGTATTCCGCTTTGGGAAGATGTCACTGAAATTGCGGGCCTACTTTGGGGTTTTGATTGCAATGGGCATAACAAGTCTGCCAGAAGTTCACATGTACTGGTCGACTGTCCAATGTATGGGAAGGAAGGGATCAAAAAAGTGTTTTCTCGTGATCGCTTAAAGGAAGTTGGACGGTTCTTACGTTTTTCAAATTCAGCTGAAGAACCGAAACGCGGAGAGCAGGGATATGATCGCCTTTTCAAAGTTCGTCATATTTTGGAGCATACACGGGAAAACTTCAAGAAAGCGTACAAACCGGGAACAAATTTGTCAATCGACGAGGGAATGATTGCTTACAAAAGAAGAATTGGTTTCAAGCAGTATATGCCCCAGAAGCCAATCAAGTATGGAATGAAAGTTTGGCTTTGTGCGGATCCACAAAATGGCTATGTCTTGAATCATGAAGTTTACCTCATTAAAGAACGAGAAGGCCAAGACTTGTATGCGGGGAAAGGATTGGGATATTATGTTGTCATGGATATGACCGAATCTTATCATGGCAAAAGTCACCACCATACCTACTTTGACAATTTTTTCTCGCCTCCTGAGCTGATGGAGGATTTGTTATTTGATAAACAAACTTACGCTTGTGGCACGGTAAGAAGAAACAGGAAGGGCCTACCAAAATTTGATGGAAAGAAAATGGGGAGGGGGACATAATTGTCCATCAGAGAGGGGAAATGAACCTAATGTTGACAACATAGAAAGATAAAAGGGAAGTTAATGTCCTCTCTACGAATTCTTCCCCCCTTGAGCCTCCTAGAAACATTATTCGCAGAGGAGAGAAAGGCGTGCAAGAGGTAGTTGAGAAGCCGGCCGACGTTTGCCTGTACAATGCCTATATGACCGGTGTCGATCTGTCAGACCAGCTTTGACCGTATTATCCACTTGGGAGAAAAGACCATCGATGGTATAAGTATACATTTTGGTTTCTTGTCGATGTTTCGGTTGGAAACGCAATGGTTTTGTGGAACGAATTCCAGCCTCAAGAAACGATTCAGCGAAGGAGTGGTCTGAAATTTCGCCAATCTCTTGCGATGCAGATGATCGGAGGCTATTGTGGAAGGAAACGCGCTATGAAAAAGAACATTGGCTACAACAGATGCGACCCAGGAACCATAAGGGAAGAGGCAAAATATGGCCACTTTATTTGTAAATATGACGGCAGAAAAAAAGAGTGCATTCAATGCAAACGCCTCGGCAGTAAAACACCGAAGAGAAGGCCGAGTGAGACATCCTGGAAATGCAGCCACTGTGACATCCCTCTGTGCAAAAAAAATTGCTTTTTAGAGTACCATTCCTCACACTTTTTTATTAACCAGAACATTTACCTACTACCAGTGTGCTATTAATTGTCATTTTGTTTGTTATAAAGCTTGTTTATTTGGGATTTATGATGAAAAACGTTGACCTGTTTTTTGTTTTCGCTTGATTCTACCGCTTGAAGAAAATATTGAAGGTTATTTTGCAGAAAAGTTTTGAAAGTATGACACTTTGAGATATTGCAAAACAAATTAAAAAGTCTTTTGGTAGTTAATTAAAAAAAGAACATGCATATTTATGTAACATAAGAAATAATTAAGTATAGTAAGTATGCAATGTTCTTCTCTAATTTAAAGAAATGATTTGATATTGCATACTATTCTTGAAAGAAAACTTAAGTTTATTGTAGTGTCAAATGACTCTTGTTTCTCTGAGTCTGAGCACAGTAAAGGCTCTACTCTTGTCACATGTTAGAAAAAAAGAAAAAACTGCCTATGATTAGAAAGTTCCATTTGAAAATTGATTGCGAACAGGTGCTTTTTTAAATGAAGCTCTTTTTACATTTGTTTACAACTGAACCCCAAAATGTAGTGTATGTGAATGCTTCCCCAGATTTTGCATTGATCATTTTAAAATTTGTCAGATTTTTGCAATGATACAATATTTCTTAATTTCAGTTCGCCTTTTGAGGTCCCAGAGACAAACGGCCTTGCATATTTGTCTCAGGTAAGACTAAATGTTTCATTCTTGTTCGCTTTGCTAATCTTCTATACTTAACATCGGTTATACTTTCATTTGCTTGCTTTTTACAGATGTTCTTATCTGGTTTAAATTTAAACAAAAAACAAGTTAGACTTCCTAGTATTTAAATACTCTGGTGTGTGCATGTGGCATACAAACTCCATTGACTTACTGGTAGAGAACGTCTAATCAAAGCAATACAGTTATATGGCCTAACTTTTCCTTGTTCAGATTGGACCAGCATCTTGAAGAATTCCAATCAGTAGCTTCTCTTTGGAGCTCTTTCACATCTTTATGCAAATGTTTGTCATGATGTGATTTTAATGTATCTAGTAAACTTTATATAGGCCATTTTATTTTTTGAATTTACAGCACTCAAAGCAAACATCCTTCCGTGCAGTTACTTGTACGCTTGAGAGCTATGCGAGTTACTTGTGCGTTTTGTCTTCACCAAAGCATCTCTTTTTTCCTTTCCATATGTAACTCTATTTCATTCAGTACTTGTGTAGCTCCTACAAGGGATTCTTAACCAACCTAATACATATTTTTGGTTTTTTTATCTTTCATTCTTTGTGTTTTGTCAAATACTCATATCTTTCTTCGTTTTCAGTAGAAGCTGTTTTCACAAATCTGTGCTGAAAATAGCTTTTTCCGCTGCTAGATCACTCTCCCTGCAGGTCCTTTTTATCTGATTCTGTTTGGTTCTAACCAACATTACGTCTTGAGTGCATTGTGTATGTCATGTCCCAGACGTCTGTCAGCATCAGATGGGCGACGTTTTTAAGAAGCGCTTGAAAAGAGGAAACTCATCATCTTTCTGAAAAAATCCTTTATTGCTGTTAAGGACGGCATTTCACCAAAGTTAATGTTATTTTTTGCAGTTGTTCATGACAACCTCTGTCCGTCGTTTTCGAAAATCTTTTAATTCGGAAATTTTATCATTTCTTAATGCATACATTTGCATACTCGAGGAGTGTCGGACAAAAAAAGTACTTTTAAGTATGCGAAAAATAGTTCCGCTTTTTCTAGCAATTGTGAAGTTTTGTACCACAAAGCACTTGTTCACATTTCTTAATGACAACCCGCCAATTAGCATGACACTTCCAGTTTACTCTTTTGAGTAGTTGTCTCTTGGAAAGGTACAGCTCATTTGTGAACATCTGTAAGCTAATGATGGATCGAAATAGGCCAATCGCGTTCAGCGTATTGTTTTCTTCTATTGTGTCTCAAACTGTAATCTCTGATTCGAAACAATATACACAGAACCACAGGAGTAGATCGCTTTAATGGAATCTCAAGTGCGGAGAATATTAAGCTGTTTCTGCCGTCAATATGTAACTTTTTCATAAATAAAAATTAAAAAATTCTCAGCTTTGGGTTGCAACAGGCAATGAATGTGTCATTAAGCTAGGCCTGTGTGAAGTCAAATATAGCCATATTTTTACAAGAGCAGTCAAGACAGAGAAAGATTTTACAAGTTAGTTTTTACAGGGCGCTGAGAGTGCGTCAACCAACAATTCTGGGATCCGATGACACAACATACTTTCACTGGAAGGCTCGAATAACGGTGTCTCTATGCTTGTCAGAGGTGTTTCTTTCTTAGGCCAAACTCACTGCTTCATTTTTCTCTATGCACAATCGCCCGGATTTCAAAATGCCCAGTTTAAAAGTGTAGTGGTATCAATTTTAGTAAAATCATAATTATAGCTCATAATAGCCAGAAATAATTTAAAAGTACAATGATGATATGGAAGCTTAATGCAACTTTAACACAGCACTATTTTATTCCACAATTTCTGCGATTCTCTTCAAAGATGATGGGAAATGGAATGCGTGACCTCGTGACTCAGTTCGTTCCATGTTTTCGACCCAGTCCAAACAAGAACGCTTTCTGTATTGGAAAACTGTCGTCAGCAACCGTTCCCATGACAACTGGAGCTGCTAGTGAATATGCAGGCCTTGTCCTTGACCCCTTCGAAAACGAACCAACAAACCGCAGAATCGGCTGTGTACTTATTTTCGGTTGTTCCCAGTTGTCCAATGAGATTTACAGGGTCGCTATGGGCTATAAGCGCCCTAGTTCTTGTGGAGAACAATATTGAAGCCATTTTTTGGTCGCGCGGTACGGAAAATCCAGCGAATCCGCTACCTTGGCCTAAAAGCCGTGCTTATGATGCAGGGAGCTAGGCTTATAGATTTGCACGCGAAGGAGACGGCGCTTGAGTGAGTTGCGCTCGGCACGGCAACAGAAGTTTTGCGACACGACTCCGGTACGACTCCGGTACGACTCCGGTACGACACCGGTACGACACCGGCGCAACTTCAATTCGAGTTGGTTTCAAAGGTCGAACTTGTCCTGTGCCAAACTTAATACTGAATTTGTTTTGTTACAGTTTCCTTCCTAACAAACATGTACTGCACGACATGTTCAAAATAGTTAGCACACTTTGGCAAGGTCGGCTGGTGCGCATTTCACTGTGCTAACCTTCCTTCTATTCATTTCTAGACTAACACACTCATATCAGGGGGCGGAGGCAATAGCATCCACCTTTGGGACTTGGAGACCGGGCAATGCAAAGTGAGTCGAGAAACTCGAGAAAGATTTGGATCTTTCTTTAGGCATTGAGTCATGATAAATGATAAGCGTATACCCAAATTGCAAAAATTGCTGAGTCAATATGATAGCTCCGTTAATCTGATTGGCTGTCAAGCAAGCTGCACACATGATGCTATATCATCGCAGTTGATGTCTGATCACATGAAAGCCAATTTATCACATGAAAACAGACAACAGCCCGTGGAAAACCTTGACTCAATGCCCTTAATTAAAATAATATTAGGGTGAGAAATTCAAATTAAGAAAAACCTGTTTTTCTCTCCTGTGTTTGTTTATCTAACTTTGAGCATTTTCCTTCCCCCTCCCCTTTTTCCTTCCCAGCTTTCATTTTCTCGTCTTTTAGACTTTTCCCGCTAGAACTCCCTTTTTCGAATTCATATTTAAGTATACATTTATGAAATGTTTTGATAAATTTCGATGTGGGTCTTGTTTGGTAGAAAACGTAATTTCGATATTGTGATCTGTGATTTTAAAACTTTTTCATTTCATAATCTTTGTTTTTATAATCGGCTAAACACTTCAAGTCTGTGATCATATCGCATTTGACATGTGGATCACTGAATTTGTGTGATCACTTTGATTCGTGTGATCTGTTGATTCATGATTTGTGATCGCACACAGGCATCGCTCTCTGGGCACACTGATTACATCCACTGCGTTGCGGCCTTGGAGAAGTCCAATCAATGCGTCAGTGGCTCAGAAGATGGAACCGTCAGGTTTTGGGGTAAGGACACTATATATGAACCAAACTCTAGAGGAGATTGTCAATGTTTTATACCCCCCAACCCCCATAGTCACTCCACCCCTCCACCCTCTATCGTTGGCTCTTCACTGTTGCGAAGCATCTGGTCAGTTAATTACAGCCGCGTAGAAACCGAGTACATAATTGGAGGGAGACGTGTAAAAAAATGAACTGCATACGAATTGATCTGCTTTGTTTAGAAAATTCAACCTCCTTATCTGTTTATGTATTGAATATGCATTGAAAATAGAGGGGCATATGCTAATTAATCATTGGATTTAGCAATGAATTCTACTGATGCAAACTTATCCCCAAAAACTAATCTCTCTAACTTTCATCATTTCTGTTGCTGTTGTAAAGTGAGACATGATTGCCACTGTTAATTGGTATTTCTGTTTTGTATTATTGATAAGTAAGTTAACCAATATTTTCAAGCTAATTACATTCTTTCAGGAACTCTAATAAAAGCTAAGCTAACCTCAAATGTGAAAATTTCAATTAAAGTCGACTGCTGAGCGTTGAATTCTGTAATAGCCCTGCTAGGCTAATTAGAGCTAACACATTTAAATAAACACACAAACTTTGAAGATTCTTCATTATCAATTTCGATTACTAAAAACACTACACATTCGACGTGTTCACGGTTCGCCCTGCTATTGTCAGTCTTGTATTTCGAATCTCATTTTTTAAATCAGGGGGTTGCGTCTAGAACAATCAATACGACGTTAAATTCTACATGTCCACAATGACTATGTATGTTTGAATGTAGAAGTAGAAATAGGCTCGGGCTTGCTTATAAATTTTAGCTTAGGGGCGTGTTGCTTAGTATGGTATCGATTATATAGGATATTGCAGGATATATCCAAAGTAAGTAACTCTCCAAAGCATGATACATGATTTCTTTAGAGGATTTTCTCAATGAGAAGTATTTCCGAGATATCCGTTTTTAATTTAGGATAACTTTACCCAATTAATTACAAATTTTCACATGCGAATCATTTCTCAGATTGCCGAGCAAAGTACCCTATGACGTCATTGATCCAGCCGAATAGAAATCAGGTTCGTTTTTTCTGATGTGTTCATTCTTCAAACTGAGAAATGTTTTTTCCATATTTGCCAACTTCTTTGCTGACGATTAAATGTCATCTGCCTAGAGGCGCTGGCCTGTCTGTCACATATTCTTAAAAGATCTCTTTCATTACGATAACTTTCTTAAAGTAAACATTTCAAAGCCTTTTGCCTAAGTATGTTTTTGGTTCAATTCTCTGTAGATTGCTAGCTTTCAAACTTCGATTGCTAAAGCCAACATTCATCCATCCCTATCATATGCCCTTATTTGTATAACAAATATATAGCGTCAGAAAGGAGGCAACCTAACGCTCAGTGTAGGTAAATATTTGTGCGATTCCTTGGATGCGAATGCATAGCTACGCGTGTTTGCATTTGTTGTGATTCGTTTGCCTCGATTTCACTTAGGACGCGAAGCGACCGGACGTGGGCGGTTGGATCAGCTGCGTAGCCGTCGATGATGCTGAGCAGTGGCTGGTATTTGCTCGTTAATGTCTCCGCAGCACAGTCTTGATTTTAGTCATTGGGATTCAATCGCCAACCCTATCGAGAGAATCATTACAATTGATCTCAACTAGTCTTTATCGAATCCAAACTGGTTTCTCAGAATGTAAAGGTCTGCAGCACGTGTTAGAGAACACACCTCTTGTTAATTCGCTTGCAGCGGCTCAAGGACGCCGTTCTTTCAATCTTCAAGCTAAAACTGCTGCAAAGAAATTTCTAAGCACTCACACGTTGTCCTTTAAGTTTCAAAAGGATAAAAAGGACTTCACAATCGAAATGTGAACTCCGGGTGGTATCCGTCTAATATGAAAACTGACCATTCCTGCCGTCAATTCTAATTTCTCAAAACTTCGCGTGCTTTTATCTCAGAATGCTCGAACATTCACTTATTAAGACATATTTATTTTTATTAAGATAAATTGGATATGAATTCGGGCGCTCATATTTTGACAGGCCATTTATCTGAAAAAAAATTAAGTTTTTATTTTCTTGAAAGGAAGCAGATGTGAGTTGACCAATCAATGTCGCTGTTGTTGTTTAAGACTGTTGGCTGTTTTGAGCTGATGATTAAATTGATGATTAAATTGCTGATTAAATTGCTGATTAAATTGCTGATTAAATTGCTCCTGTTATACTCGTTGATCAATGTGTTATTTTCTAAGTATTTCTGAAAGCTTCATGAAAGCCAGTGTAGAACCTTTCGAAGTTCGCAGTTCTGGAAATCAAGCTGACATTGCATCTTCCGTTCCAAGGCAGTTAAACCTAAGAACATTCATCTTCAAAACTTACAAATCGGATATTTCGAAACACCTTAACTCGATTAAAGATATTAACGATTAAAGCACTCCCGTCATGGTAAATTGCTCCATATTGAGCAACCCTGGATTCCAGCCTCGTTTCACCTTGATGCGCCCACTGTCTTCTGCATCCCTTGTGATTTAAGGTGGACCACTGATGAAATTATTTTTTTCCAGGTGTGCGGTGGCGGTCCGCACCTTTCATGTTGGCACATTCCCTCCTCCACACCGACAGCCGTGCTTCCCACGCAGAATTCCTGTCCGCTGACTGTCATTTACCACGAGGACGAGGTAATCCATAGTTTGATTTTTGCACCTTCCCTTCAGCTGACAAGTACTTTCGTTGAGATGTTTAAAACGGAGCTGCTTCTATTGCCTTCATTTGCTTCAGAGAACTACGGCATCTTCGAATGAGATTTCCACACGATAAGCACATGAAGAACTTGACCTATGAATTATGTAAACTAACCTATGAATTTAATGGAAAAAGGTTTTCATTTTGGAATATAGAATTTTGGAAGATAGAAGTTCCATTTTGGATCAGAATGGTTTCACTGTGTAAGAAAGTAGTTCAACTTTTGAACAAAATGGTTTCATTTTGGAGCAAGGAGGTTCCGCTGTGGAAAAAGTGGTTCTAATTTGGAACAAAGTGGTTCTAATTTGGAACAAAATGGCTTCATCTTGGAACAAATTGGTTCCACTTTGTGGCAAAATCCTTTTTATTTTTCAGCATGATAAGTCTGTAAAGCGATTCCTTGTGGATTTGTTTTGCAATCGTTTGCCGAGGGTCCTACAATTGAACACTTGTTTCAATTTTCCATTTCCCACGTGCCAAGCTTTGGTAGAAATGCGCCTTTTTATGCCTCTTATCGCACAATTACATTTTGGTATGAATGCTTCAATGGAGAGCAGGGATTTTGGGCGGTTACCTGTAAACAATGCAGCGAATTTGTACTCAGCTTTCAAATTAAATCGTTAGATTTACTTTGAATTCCATTTAAGCAACAGACGTGTTTTTCATCAAATGCCGTCGAATATAATTTCATCCAGTAAATCTACCAATGTTACCGAATGTCTATGAAACATATTGCGATTGTCTGGTTTATAGCCATGACCTATGAACAAGAGAAAGCGAATAAGGTTTTCTGATCGTTCTCTGTTACACTTTGTTGAGCAATTTCATACAACCAAGGAGAAAATACATGTTTATGCTCCCCCATACTGTATATTAAACACTGTATACTTTTCTCATAGAGCATTAATTTCGGGTGGGGGATGCGTTTTATCGTACCGTCAATTGCTCTGGGTAATTGCGTGAAATGCTCTAGATACTATTTTGTTAGCGAATTGTGGTTTTTTATGTTTCGGGTCTACTGCGTCAATGAAACTACGGCTATTTATTAGTTTGCGAAGTTAATCTGGCAGTTAATCTAGAAGATGTTATCTTTTCAGCGGCTTTCTTTTCAATATTCACAGCATTTAAGGCCTTCCTTAACGCAAATTACCAGGATACCCTTTTGACGCCATCGACTGCCTTATCTCTTGGGATTACCTCAAGTGTATTGAAAAGCAAGACCCTTTCCCTCGGGAACAGTACTCCACTGGGAAGAAATACTTGCCATGTCCCTGGAGTTTATTTCCGACGATTTCTAATGTTCCGAGACATTTCCTTTGGGAGATTCCAAGCAACACATATCAATAAATATCCTGGCCCATTCAGACTCTCTCCTTGTCTATTCAGTGCAATCAAGTTCAGACTGTGTTTCAATGGCTTTCTGTCTTACAAATGAGATTACGTACTTTTTAATAGAATTACGTTCATTCTTTTTCCAATGTTACGTTTTGTTTTTCTCTTCGAGGATTAAAGCTTCGTGAGTTATTTTTTACAACTATGGGTATTTCTGGAAAGAACCGTCAAATATGGTCTCATTCAAATTTGAGTTCGTTTCAAAAACAATGTTTTCAGTGCACGGAAAATTAGTTCTTTCTTGGCCTAGTTTCCAGTTTATTGCTAATAAAAATTTTAAATGCGACTAATTAAGATTTTCTTCCAGATATTGTCGGCAGGAACCGAGCCTAAGGTTTTCCACTGGTCTGTTAATGGCGAGGAGAAAGCCGAATTGCCCGTCTCGCCATCAGCAGTCTATTCTTTGGCAATCAACAATGGCTCACTAAACAGCAGGGTAAGTCTCAACGATGACAGAAACGCTGTTCATTGGTGCTACCTTTTTATGTCCCTAATTGCTACCCCTAATGTTTTTTCCTTGGCCCACTTTAACAAGTGACAATAGTCAAGTGAAATTTATGCCCAAGGTAACAATTTCAGAGAGTGAAGTTTCTTTCTAGATCCAAATAAAACCCACTGATCTCTATAGAAAACTTTACATAGATCTTTTATAGAGATCAGTAGTGAAACCCTTCTTGCCTTGTTCTGATAATGCATTTTTAACCGTGAACAACAACTGTCAATTGAGATGCCAGCAAACGCCACCCATCCGGTTAGATCCCACAATGCAACATGCAGATGATGACGTCAGTCGGCCCTTCTTACTATTTGAACGTTTCGACAGTATCACCTGAAAGGGCATCGTAGGATTCTCCTTCTTTGAGGCGTGCCTTAAGCTTCATTTGGCCTCCCAATGGGTAAGGTATGCCAAGTGAAGGTCTTCAAAGGACAGACCCTAGACATCTGTGGCTTTGTCATAGATTACGTGCAAAAAGTTAATTTAATCTTTCCAATGCTATTTCCAATGGTAGTTTGTGGTCCTCGTACGATTTAATTTCCCAAATTGAATGGTATCACCGTATTGCCAATCTGACTTTTTTCACATAGGTATCTTGATATATATATATATACATAGTATGTCTGTCTGATGAGTGCGCAAGCACGAAACTCGGAGTAACAGAGAACTTCACAGTTTTGCCATAATGGTCTTCATTATTAGAATTTACGGCGAACCAAGGAGTGTTTTCGGACAGTATGGCTTTGTACATCCAAGAATCTCAGAAAACCTTGTTCTATTCTTGCAGGTTTTGTCAATAGCTGGTGATAGCACCGAGATCAATGTCTGTACAAACTTCCATTATCAGGCTTTCAGCTTCAAGTTTTGCGCTCCGTAACTCGAAAACGAGGTTGAAACGCCTTGAACCATCGTCGTCAGCATCACCTTGACTACAGTACAAAGACTGCGTTTCAAACCGAGCAGTTCCCGATGCTGGATGAACAAGATTTAAATACATTTGTACAAATTCGCTTGCTTCGCAGGAGAAAAGCCTATCCAAATGGTTGACAATGCATCATTTCAACATCGTCAAACCTTTGGTCGTGATCGTGAACAAAGAAATTGCGAACCAACATATTTTATCTAACATGACATGTTATCATTATGTTCATGTTGAACCCAATTGATGTTTGTATTCTTTGCTTCATTTCTTTAGCATGAAATTGAATCCACCAAACCCCTATTTCTCAGAATCATTTTCCAACCGTAAACTACACCCTTTTACCTACGGTGTTCCCGCTCCATGTTGAATATTTTGTTAATCTTATTTTACGAACATTTTCAAGTTGTATGATTTTCGATCCAACTACTTCAAATTTTTGTGTAACGATTGTTGTTCAAAGGTCTTTATACATGAAACAGCAGACAAAGAAAGGAACATAGGTACCACAAACAATACCTTATATTGTTAACTTGCTGTTTTCTGTGTCACTTGGGACTGCTCTATGACCGTGTTTTTGACTAATGCTTCAAAGCAGATCGTAGTCAGTGAACAAGATCTCTGGGGGTTTATTTGTCGCTACGGGACATTTGATGAGTGACGTTCTCGTTAGAAGCGACAATATCTGACGAATCCTTTAGGGAATAGTTGTATTCGAAGTATCTAGCATCGAAGTCTTTCTTGATGTCTTTCAGTGGTCGTGTCTTTCTTGGAGATGGCCGTGGTTGCTATAATGTAAGGCTTGGACGCATATTGCGCTAACTGTCAGAGTTGCCACTTCAAATGCACTCCAAACGTTTCAAGGCCAACCACAAACAGATATTATGCCCTAGCAGGATGAAATGATGATTATAAGATAAGGGGAATAAAAGCCCCCTGCTCCACCACCCCTCTGTTGCAGTGGAATCTTCGATACGCCCCTGTGAAGACTTGTGATGTGCCAAGACTAGTGCCAAACAAGGGCCAAAACTGGTGCCAAAACTAGTGCCAAAACTAGTGCCAAAACCTTTCAGAATGCTGGTATCAGCCAACAAGCCTAGTCACTATTCTGGTGGGCATTATCAACTCGCTCTATCAGCAGTTCGCTGAAGCAAACAAGGCTTGTATCAATCGTTTTGCCGTCTTAATCAAAGCCCTTTCATTATTTGTTAATCTTGTTTGGTTTTGTTTTCGTGTCAGCATTATCTTGTTTCGTAAATTCCGAATCCATGAAAGAATTTTTGTCTAACTCGAAGATTGAGGTGTGTCAGGGATCTGACTTCAGTCCTTTCAAACACTAGATATTTAATTATTAATCGTAGCACGTGTGTCAAGAAAGGGCACCAGGCGAAGTGTATTGGCTTTTGCTAGGCAGTGACCAGGCGTGGCTTGGCTGTGATCATCTAACAAGGATCAACAAGTGTGGCATGAATGAAATACTATTTGCATCTCCTGGATAACTCTTTTAAACCATCAGATGGTCATTACGGGGTGAGTGCCAGAGGAACGAAGGATATTTTCGCGCCGGCTCTTTGCTGGATGCCAGGTAGAATCCGAACACAGGCTGTGGAACCTGGACGAGTGAACGAAATGAAACCCCAACTCAGGACTTGGACAAAAACACGCACTCACTTGTGTTCGTACTTTGAGCAAGTTGCTAGTTGATGTCATTCCCCCATCCCCCCTCCATTGCTTCCCATTTAGTATCGACATCTCAAGTTCGTTTCGATTATTGCCACCGCTACTTTCTACAAGGCAATGCAAATCTCTTTTTGCATTTAAAGCCAACTGAATTTGTCACAAATTTACTCGAGTGCGGTCGTAAAGGCACGGGCTTCTTTGTCAATCCATTGTCACTATGTCGGTGCTTGTCACTCGCCTCTGAGCCAAGCCGAGACTTGAGCGATCCGTTTGTAAACTTCGTACGTCGTCTTGCGAATACCACAGCAAATTTGCAAAAGGTTTGATTAATTTTTCACGGATCGAGTTTCAGCGGTACTCTTTCGGATTACAAGTTCTAAGTTTAGAGATTCTAAAAATATAGATTGGATGCGCATGACGTCTCTTACGCATTTGCAGTTTTATGGTGGCAGCCATTTTGGGTGGCTTCCCCGACCCAAGCGTTTCATTGACTTCATTAATACTTGCAATTGTAAAGCAGTCAAAGATGAGCGAATTTGCAACCGTGAAAAGAAGTTGTTCCAATGAACTGTACAATGAAACCCCGCATATAAGATTCTACAAAAATGAGAACCTAGAGGCTGTTCTTCCTTAATCATTCCCTTATAATAAAGAACCTGTTTCAGTGTGATAAATATAATAAGTTCTTATTCCAAGGGCAAAACATAGAGACTGAAATTGATAGATGCATCATGCAATTTAAAAAAACGCCACTACAATTAAAATATTCATGTGGCAAGTAGATTGCCCAAATTGTTTATAAACAGCTTTTGGAATGCACATAAAGGAGAACTTTTACCAACTGTTCGTGTAACATGTTTTGTTCCAAATTTCACCGCGGTATTAGAGTCACCAATCTGGCAAGGCTGTACTCATAGATCATAAGCTTTAAAGCGTACATGTTTACATACCCACACCCCCCACACCCCCCGGTAAGTCCGTCCCTGATTACATTTAAGAGCCATTGACAAAAAGGTTTGTCTGTGTTTGCTGTCAAAATCTGAACATCCCTCCAATGTAATAGTCAAAGATTTTGTTGAGATTCTGAGCTTAGAGTTGGTAATTGTTCATTAATTACATGGTCAAAAGGACAAAACAGTATTGAATGCATCTCTCTATGACGCATCGTAAAATTTTGAAAAAGGGGTCCTTGGAATAAGACCCTTCATACCCAAAAATTAATCCAAGTACCTTTTCAATAACAACTTATTTTAGCTTCAACCTCAAAAATTAGGTTCCTATACTGTACAATACTTAAACGATGGATTATGATTTCGATTTATACGATAAATGGCAATTTTTGAAAAATAGACTACAGAGCCTAGCATTTCGGGTGGCAAAAAACCCGACAATCATTTGCAGTATTCTATCCCCTAGGCAATTGCTTTGCAGCGAGTTAGGCCCATAACGGAATCCCGGCAGGAAAAAATTGAATTACCCGTCTTACTGACTTACACACGAAGCTGCAACAATTAATTTCATGAACTCCATGCATAATTTATGGTTTTCACGAGGTCATTTATAAAAGGAATGTATGGCTAATTCTAGCTTCTCGCAGGGGTTAGAACAAAGACTGTCATGATGTCCAGATGTTTTACAGAATCTTGGGATAATCGTCAGTAATCCACTGTCAAGCTTTTCTCCACTGGACCACAGCCATAGCCCCCATCACTGAGTATCCCACCAATGTCAGGTGAATTTCTAGAACATCTTGTTGGCTTGTTTACTTTTCCTTGATTTTTCTAGCTGAGATACTCCTTATCTTTAGCCCTAGAACTGCATTACATCGTTCGTTAGGATGGGCGGGAAACGCCTTTACCACGTGACAACCACGTGCTTATCCAGCTCCCTGTTCATTCTTTCCTGCATTGACGTCAAGGCAGCTATTTAACAACACGAAATGCTTTTTTGCACGAATGTTTTGTGCGTGGGCGCGAATTCCCACTAGTAGGAGTTATCGAGAGGCCAACTTTGATAATAGGAGTATGTGCGGATTGTGAGATGACAACAACAACACTCGATAATAGCAGCAACAACACTTGATTCCTGAATTATGAAGCTAGATGACTTTCAGAAAGATTTCCTATAATTTCTCTCCTATTTATTGCACATCAGTAAATAATTGATAGTTGAAGATTTGCTTTATTTGATGTACGCATAAAAGTATAATGAATATTTTTAAAGGACATGTACGTTTCAGTTAAAAAAACTGCTATCAACATGTGTCCTTTTTATCCTAAAGTGAGTAGCATTAATAAATAAATAAGTAGAGACATTCTCACAATTTAATCAAAACCTTTAAAATGTACTACGATTTCTGTCAAAGCTGAAAATTGAGTGTTCAAGGTGTAACGTGGATTATTTTTGTTTGCGATTTTTTCAGCAGCAGTCCGTGGGCGTTGACGCTAAAAAAATCAAATACTTGCGAAACACAGCCGCACTGCACTGAGGTGTGGTATGCGTGGGCCTAGAGCCATTCAATTCGCTCGTTTGTCGCGTTGCATGGCAGAAAGTAAATTCATGTACGTGGCATCAATAATTCATTCGAAGTTTTAATACTACCTCTTATTGTTTGGTGACCAAGTGCAACAAAATTCAGCTTCCATTCTGACTGTTAACATAAACTTCTTTCCCGTGCACAGATTCTGGTTCCAAAAGATTTTAATCACATTTTTATCACTTTTTTAGAAAATAGTCGCTTTCGATTTGTTTATGTCATTATGACGTTAAGAACATACGCATATGTTTTTAGCAAATTACATCCTTGGTTATTTAGGGATCTAGTGGGTTCCAATTAAGCATCACTTTCTTTCAGCAAACAAGTATTCTTCAACGTAAGCATGAAAGATTCAACCAAATTTGATTCACGCACTGTTCCCTTGCATGGATTCCACCTTAGCAACGGCTTAATATATAAATGTTTTTAACATTGCCGAGTAGTCTATATTGAACCTTTTTCGAATTACTCCTAAATCCGAAAACTCTCTATTCTTGATTCATGAGTAGTATTGCTTGAATTGCCCAATGTATCTATTGCAAATTACATCCTAATCTATTTGTCCTGTCTCACATCACTTCTTCTCAAGGGCCCCACCCATCAAATGTTTGCTCAATTTATCCTTTCCACTTTGATTCGACTCTTGTTGGCAATTTCAATTTAAACCGTGCTTTAACCCTGGTTCACTTAAGTCAGGCTTGTGGTGATTTCGGTTTGATCTATAACCCGAACTGTGTTGAATTTTTTATTGGCTCCATTTTAGGTCCGGTTTAGGAGAAGTCAGTCTTGGCCTACAGAAACATATCAGGGCTCACCTCCATTTGATGTCATGCCAGATTGTTTTGTCAGGGTCGGGTTCTCTCTTATTTTCTTGGTTTCCAAGTAATGTAACAACTGCCGACGCATGATCGCCCCGTATGATCCTTTTTCACAGGGGTGTCCCCTCCAACAGGCCACCCCCTTTCTGCAAATCAGGATATTTTGCAATTTGTGCAGAATTTTTGCACGTAATTTCTGAAAGTTAAATTTGATTCAAGTAAAGTTTATACGGCCACTTCTACCTACTGTATCCCCAGTTTAACAATGGGCTAAAGAACGTTAACCCTGCCACATAACATCTAGGAGCAGGTCTGGAGATGGCGTTTACCTTGCGAAATGATGAAGATATTGCAAAATGAATAAGAAAATGCAGAGAATGCATCCAAGAACAGTATGACAAACGATGAAAGTGTAAATTGGTGTCAAAATAACTGTTAACTAAGACGAATGTTGATTAAAACCTTTTAAAAGGAAAATATTCTTTTAACTTTTATCAGTGACAGGGAATATCAAAAAGTACATTCACAAAATTGCGGAACTATGATTTGCACATACTCGAAAGTACTTTTTCGTCCGACACTCCACTGAGTATGAAAACGCCGGAAAATACAAAAGCTGTCAAAATAAATAGCCATTTGCGTATCAAGAATATTAGAGAGTGGCAATAGGAGCGTATGATAAGTGTTCCAGTTAGGTTTGGTATGACACAAGACAAACAACCTCCCTCGGCCCCCTGTAACTCTTTGTGAATGGACCTCCAAGGACATTCTGCTGATTGCATGGACTTGTTGCGCAAGAGCCCTTCCAAGTGCAACCGGGCAGTGCTTGATTTGTTTTCCTGCAACCAACAGCTGTATTGTTGTTCGTGTGAGACGTCAAACATTTAGTACTTGCGGTCTACGAGGCCATGTTCGTGTCATATGTCTCGAAGAGATCTTACGCAAGAATCGAGGAACATCATTTCTTATCGCATATCTAATTTAGTGATTTCCCCAGCAAATTTTCATTGATTTTACACTTAAATCGTTCATATTTAATTCTACCGTTTTTATTAGTCCTTTCCAACAAAATCATCTCGAATTTAATTTGAATCATCCGGCCTTCTTGTTCCAAGAGTGAAAGAAAACAACAAAATATATCTTCCTTGGTACTGCACATTATCTTTTGCAATGCTAACCTTAAAGCTGTAACCCGTTAGCTGCTTAGATGATTTATTGAAATTTACACGCTTCTAGAAGGCACTTGCCATCCAGCAATCCTTTTGCCTATGAATCATTGTTTAATAATAATAATATCATATTTATGCAGGTTAACTTTGGTCAGCAACAACGTGCTGTTATCAATAAAGGACCTGCCTAAATTATACGTGGATTACCGATTACCGAAATAAAATTATATGCATGATGAAAATGAAATCTTAAAAGTCGAAGTACAAGTCTTAAATCTTAGAATTAAAATTTCATACTTAATTTCGTCTGTTAGTTTATTAAAAATCTTTGCTCCTTGAAAGTAAAAGGCCTTGCCTGCTTCTGATTGTACTTTGGGCAAAACAATATTTTTTGCATTGTCACGAGTATACTCCGTCTGTGTTTTACTCTAGTGAAGCAGTTTCGAAAGGCGTGTGGCGATACTGTTTATAGCTGTTCATTAGAAAATGTCCAATGCACTAACAAATTAGTTTCCTTAGAGTTTTTGCAGGCATCGTACTCTCACAATCAGTGTATTCAAAGTGCTGTGGTCCACTCAGTTTTAGTGCCTACGAAAAGTGGTTCAGTTTCGGGGAGCAGTGGAGATTCAACCAAGCTTTTGTTGACAGCAAAAAGATCTCTGCACGTGTCGAATATTTGATTTACATAATTTCTCAGCCAGCCAGGTAAACTCTGATTACTTGATGCAAATAATCGTACGTATTATAAACCCTTTTCCAGTTTCTTTCATTCAATCTTTCTTTAATTTTTTTTGGAGTTTACTTAAAAAGTATAAATTATGGTATATTAATCTTTGCTGATTCTCACTGTTATTGTTCAAACTAAAGCACACATCTTCCAATCACGTCAACTAGGAACATGGCTTAAACAGCTCTGCATTGAGTTCATTCCATATGTCCATCAGCTAATGAAGCAAAACCAATATTGTTTATCATAACTTTTCTGCAATGCTTGATCTTCAAATTTACATTGCTGATTGTAATTGAACAACTTTAGAATGAACTAACTAGCAATTAGATTGATATGCCAAAAAATAAGAGTTTTTGAGTTCGAGTTTGAAGAAGAACTTATCTCACGATGCCACGGAAACCTGCAAAGGCACTTCTCCGCAGAGGTGGGTTAGATTCAGAACATTGGTGGTACTAAAGTAGGCCAACTTTAGCTCTTTCCCTTTCTGCGGCTGTATCACGACCTTTGAGCTCGCTGCTAAACAATGCCTCGTTCTTCACCTTTTGGATTCGCAAATTATTCGACGAGGCAGGATGGCAGGACTGTAAAGCTACTGTATTTGATGTAGTCGAGTTGTGAAAACAATTTGTTTGCAAGCGAATTGTTCCCAAAAACAACCCAATAACACATAACATCCCAAGATCACACAAATGTTGAACCTATATCCTGGTTTTAGAAACTTCCACCATAACTAAAATGTTTGTATTCTTCGGTGTTGCAGTCATTTTTGCAAACAGGAACATTGGAGGGAAACGGAGTTTGAAGGGCGGAAGCCGGAGAAAGTTTCTAACCTTAAAATTGAAAAGGATGGTATTTTCTTGTTTGCTGTTAGCATGACATAGGCATATTTGTCTGAACTTCCCTTTTGCTTTTGTAGCAGAATACTATCCTTTGGTTGTATCGCAATTTTAGAGATGGTAAGTAACACTTAAAGCTACTCCCTAGTTTTTTTAAAACAATGTTTTATGAAATTTCAGGAACTTCTTGAAAAAATCTCATCCTAGTTTGCAGGGTCTGTCAAAATATTCCAGGAATGCTTTGGAGCTAATGCATCTCATTGCTCGGTATTCGAGTACAGAAAAATAATGAAGAAAAAGCATTTGGAGACAATCAGCCATAAGATTTTCATCTGTCACCTCACTGAATAAGGGCAATAGATTTGAACTTTACGCACAAGAAATTAATTACAATCCTTTAGTAGAAGCCTCGATGCCCTTCATCCAAAATACAGAAACCTATTCGAAATAGATTTACCGGACTAATTTACCAAACTACCAGATGTACTTTCCGACGTAGTCATGCTTGAAAAGCAGGTAATTATATTGACATCACTTCTATACTGTTTTTCCACCATAGGTTCTTAACTTATTGCATTCAATGACTTCATAGTAACACCTTGTTCCATAAATTCCACCTCCACTTCTGGACAAACCACGGAACCCTCCTCCCACCTACCGGCATATCAGATCTACCGCTGCTTCTGACGCCATCGTCACTACAAACTTGTTAATCAGGTATCAATCTTACGTCATTTCGATAAATCCTCTCACCTCTCACCTGGTGTATACAAAGAAACAGCGGTCTATAGAGTAATCGATTCGAAAGTCTTCTGAGATGAAACAACAAGACTAGTCTGTTTCACGTCCTTTTCCTACGAAACCTCACTCTCGCTATGGACAATAGCTCATTTGTTTACACCCAAACAGACTGACCCCGAATCTCCCTTGTATGGAATGTGAAGTGTGCTATTCTCCTCCGTTGGCCACAAGTGAGATATTATCTCTTTAATGAATCATTGGGAAATTATTTAAGTTGATTTGACGAAACAAAACCACACAATTGCCCCTTTCATCAAAGACAGAATGATCATTCCTGCTAGCCTCGCATAGGCAAAAGAGTATTATATTTCTTAACTTGTGTTTCCCTCTTACAGATTCAGATCTCATTTTGACATCAAGATGAAATCAGATTGTTCATCTTGCTCTCCTCCCCACCTGATCATCAGCTTGGGCCTGTATTGGGAAAAACGCGCTTTCAAGGAAGCTAAATGGTACTTCCTCTTACACAATCCTTATCTTTAAAATCTACACTTGATTTATCAGTATGTCGAGTATGTCTAGTTAGACTCGAGTATTCCGCAGCGAGATGCCCTCTTCAGTTTTCCAATAGAATTGGAAATCGCCATTGACATCTATTCTTCGTGTTGTTGTAGTTTGGAATGAATGTGGAAAAAGGAACATCTGGATTTCTCGAAGTCCATCGTAAAAGATGCTTTAGTTTTTTGGCAATAACTACCACGTGGTATCGTATACTTGTAAAAGAATTTACATCAAAACGCGTTAATTAATACAAGTATATGTAGGTGGCTTAACTGATACGGCGGCAAGCCTCTCAAAGAACTTCCAGGTAATACTTCATAACACGATAAAGATAACACCAGAGGAATCTACTACAACTGAAGGATTCCAGATCCGGCAAGATTAAAATTTGAGAGGAAAACGGTGCTGCACCTCGAGTGAAGATCTAAGCGTAGGATATGTTGGAACGAGAAAGCCACTTCAAGGAAGGACTTATTCTGCAAAGCACCTTGCCTCTCTCACAGCCATTTTTGAAATATTTATACAGCCAATCAAAATTTATTGACAAAACAGTCTTAGTTCGGCTTTTGCGAACTCAAGTCTCAAGATAACTAATATCTAAAATTTCTTTGACATGCAAACTGGAGTATCACCTTGTCCGCGTATTTCCTGTTCAAATTTGTTCTATTCAAGTACCGTTATAAATTCAAACTCAAATTACCACTTGGGGCATGAGGGGTGGAGATTTTCCTGAACTTATGCACTGATAACTTCCCTCCAAATTCCTCACTTGTGTTTTAATTATTGTTCCTAGCTGCATATCAAAGGAAAAAAGCACTTCACCAGGTGGCAAGAGCACTATGGGAACATTTGACAAAGACATCTTATTTATAACCGCCAACTCTTAAAATAAACAGGAGCTTGGCAGTTTGAAAATGAAACACAACTCTTTCAATTTTTTTCTGCGGTTTATAAGCCAAACAGGGCGCTATTCAAGGTGTCTGTGGTTAATGGATAATTTCCTTTCCAATTTTTCTGTGTGCCCCAAAAGGGCCTGCTAACTTTTTAAATTTTTGTGGGCCTAAAGCACAAGAGAAGACAGTTCTAAATTAGTGATTGTTTCCTTTTCCTCGTTCACAAAAGTATTAGAATGATCTATAAGTGCATAACTATTTGTTAAATTCACAATGCTCTTCTTTGGTTTGGGCATACAAATAGACATAGAATTTAGCTTGTTTTCTCCTTCCTTCCCGATAAACATATTGTGCCATGCGCGTATAAATTTATCGCATACGTCAGAATGGAAGGGGTTGACACCTGTGATGCAATCATGCCCTCGCAGTTTCCTTCTCCTATTACTTCGTTCTACAAGTTTATTACTTTCTTAGTGGGTTATGAAAATACCCGTTTGCTTGTTTGCCCACGTGAAACGTGCTTTGGACCTGCTACAAACAACATTTTCCAGTAATCTTTCACGTGAATATTGCAGGATTTCGATCTATGGCAATAGGCAAGGCTGTTGTTCTTCAATTGCCGACACCTAACAATGCATCTTTCTTCCCTGGACCCGTGGGATTCTCTTGAATTTCTCTTTTAGTGAATATCTCTCAGCCCTCTCTTTCAATGTAGATCCTCTCTATTCATGTAAGGAATGCGAGATCCTTACATTTTGATTTCTTGCAGCCAAGGTCTAGATGCAGCCCTATACACTATAAGCAATTGAGTAAGTAATTTCGAGTGCCTAAGACAACAATGTGTCATAAACTGATGGATCCCCTCAATGGAGACGATCTTCAAGGGCCACTTTCTTAATCTCTTTGTGTCTCTTGTTGTACTCCCATTCTGTACCTTCTTTTTTGCAACGCTTTTTGTGTCTTTTTTACCTCTTTTATATCTCCTTTTGCACCTCTTTTTGTATCACTTTTTGTACCCCTTTGTATATTTTTAGTGCTTTGTTTGTCTCCATTTGGGATTTGAGAAATATTTTGCTTCCTAATTGCTGTCGCATAAGCTTTTTAGCATCAATTGCTTCTATTTGCACTCTTTGCTTCAGCCCCCAGCAATAAGAGTCAATCTTGATCAGAGACTAGCCAATCGAGGATTCGTCTTTCTTCGATGAACAGAAAACAAAGAGATGTTGTCATGTATGAGGCGTTGTATGAGACAAGATTTTGTAGGGAGAGGGCAAACTTTGATAAAAAAATCTACAGAGAAATGAATTGAGGAGGGTTTGTAGTAAAATTCATAATGGCATGATTTGCGAAGGAGTTGGGAGGAATGAACAAATAAAAGTCAAAACAAAACCAAACCTAAATTTAGTATTGAACCGCATTCGAACTATCTGGCAGCAAGAAGGGATTTATAAAGGCAAGGATCATAAAATAGAGATCTCTACTCTTTGATCTTAATAAAGTCTTTTGGACGCACCAGTTCAAGGGGGCAAAGTTCTGTAGGCCGGGTCAGGCTCGGACACACGAAGAAAGTTTATATAGACCGATTATCTGGGGGGCCTGGGGGTTTTGCAAATTCGTCTTTGCACTGTGCACCGTAACTTAATGTGTTGAATAAGGGGGAGGGGGCACCTTCATTTCAGGCCATACTTTTTGCCAAACAGTGCCAATTGCAGTGGCGTCGAATTATTTGATGCGCCAAAGCCGACTTTTGAGACACTTTTGGCCCACTCGATTAGCACCTCTGCGTCTTCAAATCTGCATAACTGACAGAATATTTTGTTCATTTTTGCAACTTGCACTGCACATATGTATATATTTGTTTTGTAACCCTTAATTTACGCTCCAGTCGTAGATACCGGTGATTCTGAAAAGGCTTTGCGTAAAACGTTAATTGACTTGTTTTTTTGCTGAAATTCTAGTTTTGAAGCATTGAATGCATACATATATACATAAATTCGTGTACTTGGGGGTTAGGGGGGGGGGGGGGGGACAGACATCACTGCTAATTAGTCTCTTTATTACTTCTAAGCTACTATGCCTGGGGTCTGTGGACCTACGAATCTTACACAGGGCCTATGACTCTAATAGTTAGTCTTACTATTCTGACGTGACGGCAAATAATACACTTTTCCTACTTTGGAAGACCCTAGGCCGTGACATTATTTCCGCATAATTTGATTCCAATTCAAGGAGATATGGTTCACAAAAACTTTCATTGTGTATACATCAATTACTTGGAAGTTACGTTTTCAATAAAATCTCGATACAATTCATAGCACTGGAAGAAAAGCAAAGAAAAAACAGCAACAACAGAGTAGAGCATTTGGTTGAGCATTTTACTCTTCTATTCAAATCTTATGGCGAGGGCCTGAGAGTAGAGAGAAATGAATTGAAATTTGCACCAAGCTTTAAGGAAAATTGCTTGTATGTCGTTCGACGTATTAGCATATCTTTAAATAATTCTGGGATGCAGGACAATGTAAATGTAGGAAGCTTTAATTAATATAATGCTTTTAATATAAAGTGTGGAGAAAAATGATTTATGCAATAATTTTTCATTTCATTAACAAAATTGGTCACATAAACATATTTGAGTGCCAATGTTGTCATGCAAAGAAAGCTTCAAATGTAAAAATAGATGCAACCTTAAATCGTTAACACGAGTTGTTTCGATGAAAGACTTTGTTCAAAAGAACAACTATTGAAATAACGTGTTGAGCAAGATATTCAACAATTCACAATTGATACATTTGAGTTAAAATGCAAGAAGTGATCAAATGTCTTCTCGAATCGGCAAGTTTCCGTAGGACAAAAATAACTATGAAATTGGGAATTTCTCTTTGTTGTGCCCTGGGCGTGTTCAGATCCCAAGTATTTTAAATGGAATTGTGACTGGATGAGATTAGCGTTTCGCAGCAAGACTGAACTGGTAGACTCGTGGCGGGTGGGTGTATTTGAAAGTGAATTAGGGATCAGACCATAAATGTTGCGGAATTTGTATTATTAATTCACCCATCTAAATGACGTCAGTGATAACAGAACCTGCGCGAGAAGGATGACACAGAAGGCAACGATATTTTTAAAAGGAGAGGAGTTTAAGAGTTGCAAGCCGACATGGGTTTTTTGAAGGTGTTTCGCATTCGCTTCCTTCGGCTTGTTTCAGCGTAAAATATGGAAAGAGGGCCACAGAAAGGCGAAGTATTTGCAGCTGAACGGATATTGAAGAAGCGAATGAAGAAGGTACGGTTCTTAGTCTATTTTCTGCGAAGTTGTTGACGAAAGATTGTGCCATTGTACGACAGTTCTCGGGCCTAAGTCCTGCTGGTAACACTCTTGCATCACTGCACAAAGTTCGTTCACGTGGATGTTATGCTAGATTTGCTAATTATTGGTGTTTTCCAAGTGGTCAGTGAATAGGTTTCTAATGCAATGACAAAAATTTCAAAAACAAGGTATTCCGCGACCGATGGCCCTTCTCCCGAAAACAAAATTTGAAAATTGTTCATTAATTCTGCGATGCTGACATTAATGAACTTACGCCAGCATTACGAGGAAAACAAATGTGCATTGTCATTAATCCCTTATTTTGTAGTGCAGTTTATCGATTTGCTTTAACCTTGTTTATGTTAGAGATAATGCATCATCTCAAAAAAGAATTTTTAATTATTGATCTTCATTCGACCTTAGGGAAAAACGGAATATTTAGTAAAATGGCATGGTTACTCTCAAAAGTAAGTTTTCAGTTATAATATGTCTTAAAATTAAATTCTTATATTTCAATGCGAAGTATGGAAACTTTTCTTAAACAGGAGGTCAACTGAGAACCTATTAAAAATGCAACGCAACGATTTCCCGAGATTGGCCGTGGGAAACTCATCAAGTAAAAGAAGGAAATATTTGCCTTGCTCTGAGAAAATTGTATTTAACACTTCCTAGAATTTAAACCAGGTTCGCTGTTTCTCATTCAAGTAACAGATTCAGATCAATCATTGTTTTCGAAAACAATACATTATTGTTTGAATTGTACCCAGCTTAGACACAATGATTTGATTTGAATTGACTGAGCTTGGTTTACCCTCAGTTAAGTTTATGGTGCTGGCTCTCTCCCAAAGTTTTCTAACCTGGTTTTATTTTAATGTTGTCCTGGTTTTTCTACTATTTCAGATATAATACTTGGGAACCTGAGGAGAACTTGTTGGACCCACGTCTTCTGAAGGTTTTTGCAGATAATCAAGTTCATCACAGGTAATTAACTCTCATTAGTACAAATTGCTATTTGTATCTGAATCTGCTACTTGTAAGAATTTCTGTTATGCTTATGTTTAATCATGCCAAATATGTGAGGTATCAGAGGTTTACCTTTGCATGGATGGTATGTCTCTTGAAACTTGTGGAGTGGTGTTTAAAGTTGAGTTATTCAGACAAAAATGACATTGTATTCCCACCCCACTTGAGCCATTAAAAACATTGTTGTATGCTTGTGTTCCCATGAGTTTCCCAGAGAATGGGATCCATTCCCTTTCTGAAATTATTCAAATTTAAAGGAAACTCATATTATTACTTTAAAAATTGTAATCTTTACCACTTTTCATTTGAAACCTTTGTTCTCTTGTCTCATTTAAAAAGGGTTTCTTGAACAATTTTTGTGTAGAACTCCCGTTCTTATGGAGTAAATCTTAGATCTTTCAAGAGAACGAACACTTCTCAACCCTTTCTAGAAAACTTTCTCAACACTTTCTTCAAAATCACCACTTTATTTAGAAGCAATTATCCAACAAGAATAATATATTGCAATGGTATAATATATTTCCTGATCAAGGAGGCAATATGTTTAATTAGAGAACACAACTGTGCTCAAATAAAAAACTACCTCTAAACTTTGATGCCTGAATATATAAAGTTTCATTAAGGCTTCTTTCTATATCCCTCTTTGGGTTGAATAAGTTGCAAGTGCTTACGAATTAGACTTCATCTATTCATACCAGAGGTCTTTTATCAATCCATGACATTAATTTGTAAGGTTTAGCTCAATGGCAGCATAAAAAAGGGGCTTAAAAGAATCCTTGTCATCCTCATTCCTATTCACTTGGCATTCCCTGTTCTTCCACTCTTTTATCCCTTGTTGTATTGTCCTAGTGGATAGCCTAAGAGAGTGGAAAATTAAAGTTGGATGTTGTGTTTTCCGTTTTGTGTGTTAAACCTTTTAATTCAGGATGCAAGTTATGAGTCATTGGTTGGCATGAATAAGTATGGGATTGTGCCAAATGCCTAAAAAATAGTTGGACACCTATCCTTGTAAAATAGGCTGTTAATATTGATAAGTGCTATTTTGGTTACTCTAATAAAATAGTTTCCCAGTGTCTCATGATAAGCTTATATATTGCTGCACACATGTAAACTATGAATTTAGGAGTTGATAAAAAGCTACAGTGACAGTTGAAACCTGAAACATGTGTTAGTTATACAAGGAACACCTCCCTTCTAAGGTGCTTTTTTATTATTGCTATTTCCTGGCACAAATTGACAGATGCCTTCATTCCAAAAGTAATGTTGCTTAAAGGCTTTTGGCAAACAGGGCCTTAGAAGTAGGATTGGATAAATTTATAGCATTGGAGCCCTTTATGTTTCACCATGTTGGGACAAGAAGACAAAAGTACTGCCCATCATATCCAAAATTTTAGAAAATATTTCCATGAAAGCTGAGAGGGGTTGTATTTTTAAACTGTATTGGGGATCCACTCTAGATGCAGCCAAGTTTGTGGGTGGTGAGCAATGTGAGAAAAAGGGTGTTGTTAATGGGGCATTTAGTTTGTCAGGTGTTTGACTATTGTTCATTTTGATGATGATAACTTTAACTACATATATTCAAGATGAATGTTGTCAGCTTGTTAAGATATTGCAGAAGGGATTGAAGGTTTAAAGTTGAAAAGATTTTGGTTTAGAGTTATTTCAATTGAAAAGTTTTAGGAATAGAATTAGAAGTGTTTGAGATTCCCAGCCAGATCAGTTTCAAACAATAAATTTTATTTAATCTTATTGCTTGATTCAATCTATCCAGAAAACATTTACTTGATGATCAAGTTGTTGCATAACTTTAATCATCACAAAAAATATCGCAGGCAGTCAGGTTTGGCTGTTGGATGATAGTTGCACCAGCTCCAAGTTTAATTTTCCAAAACTTTGTTTAAACAGTTCATAAATAATTTCAGCTGATCTGATCATTAATGAATTTTGTTTCTAGCATACATTTTTGCTGTTCTGGGGCTAGGGCTTATTTGCCTTGTGGTGATATTGCCTTAATTCTCCCTCTAAATTGTGATCATGCTTCATAGACATTCCTTGGGCAAAAAGTGAAGTGACCCATTATCATATGAATGCTTGCATCTTTACACCAACATTGTATGTATCATTGGTTGGAGAACAAAAGATAAGGCATATTCTGCATCGCATAAAAAGCATTGGCAAGAATGTGTGGAAAGAATGTCCATGGCACAGAGGCCTTTTCCAAGCTCAGGTTTTGCACTGATTAACCAGCTAGTCAAGGGTGGATCTAGCTCTCATGTCAACCTGTCAATAACTAGGGGGGGGGGGGCAGGGGAGTGAGAAGAATTATATTAAGCCATTTGAGAGTTTCAACTAGAATCAAATTGCATGCATGACCGTCTTTAAAACTTGTAACTAAAAATTCATTTTAATTGCAGGGGCAAGAAGAGATCTCGGTCATCATTCTCTTCCGGTGTCAAATTGGCAAAGCGTTCCAAACAAGAGGTATGTTGCTGCAATTTGTGATAATTTCTCTGCATATTTTGTAAATTATCCAAATTTTATGACGGAGATAAATGGTAAGGTTTATATAATGAGCCCCTCCCAACACCCCACCCCACCCCACACCGAGTGCGTGCAAGTAATTGGTGCAGCCTTCACAATTGCCCCCTTTACTGTGCTAGGACTCAGATGATTCGGGGGAGATCGTGTCTCTGGACTCTGAAGATCACGGCAATGGCAGCATCGCTGGCGAATCCTGTTCGCCCCACAGCATTTACGGCGAGCCTGACCAGGACGGCGAACTCAACCGAAGCGGCGAGAGTGAAGTTTTCGTCAGCGTCGAAAACACCGTCGCAGCTCGAACATCGCCTTCGTTTAGTGTCGAAAGTTCGCCAAGCAAACAGCCAAGCGCAAATACATCGCCTGTGATTTTTGCAGAAGCAACTACCGAAACAAGTGCGCCACTGATCGTTACGAAGCATTCTAGTAAATCGAATTCCCCCAAGAGCGAAGGCGACAGCAAATCGTCTCCAACTTTAAATCACGAAAAATCGCCAGTTGCGACTGGAAAATTACCAATCGAAAGGCTACATGTGTTAACCGAGGACCGGTCGAAATCCCCTGTTGTTTCGAGGGTTTCCCCGAAGCCGACGAAACTCGAATCGCCTAGGCGAAAAATTGACGTTAAGCAATCAGATTTGCGAGCAGAAGCGAATTGCGTGGCAGATGATCGCACTGAGGAAGGCGGCACTTGCATTTGCTGGCGAAAACCGTTGATAGACCAAATAGTGATCACTGACGTCACTTCTAACCTCGTAACCGTGACTGTCCGTGAGAGCCACACCGATAAGGGGTTCTTCAGAAAGAGGTCGTAGCGGCTGGAATATATTTTAGAGTATATGAAGATGAGAGATGCGCGTCGGCATTGCGCAGTGACGTGGCATTGTAGCAGGCCCCATAATTAGATAGCAAGTTAAAAATTTGAAAAATTGTAAATAGAAGCATAAGTACATGCATGTTATGTTTTTTAGAGGTAAATTGCCGTCGCGGTCTAATTTGATCTTATCTCGAAAAAGGTAGCATTCATTTGACAATCAAGTTAATGTCGTGTTGTTTACAGAAAGGTCGCCCTGCGTCCGGAGTTCATATTTAATCGTTTGTTTAAATGGATAAGTATGCTGGAATTCACCCGGTGCTTTATTAGTTGCAGTTGACTTGACCGGACTCGGACGAAGGCAGGCAGCACCCCCCTTCGTATTGTGCTTCATTGATTAGCTGGCCCGGTCATCCAATCAGAGACACGGTCCGAGTTACGGTCACTCGTACGGACATAGAACCTACAAACAGTATTGCTTGGTTTAATGACCTGTCATTGGTAGAGAGGACCGTCATTAGATCTGATTATAAATACGCTGGGTTGTCAGGACCATCCGCATCCTCATGGATCCGGACTTTAATTACCGGACTCCGGTAAGGTTTATTTTGGATCCGGACACAAAACTGGGCAAGTTTAGGAAACTGGCAAAAGGCTTTTCTCTTCAGGCTAGCCTTGGTTTGCCGCTTTTCCAAGAGACCTATTTGTGCTAGAGCAGTTTGTGCAAGAATCGTTCCTGTCATCTTGGTAAGTTTCTCAAATCAAAAGCAATATTATGCGAACAGTGCGATTTAGCTTATCCTTTTTTCAAGAAATCCTTGTGCAAATTCATAGCCTCAAAGTCGATTTGTTGTTTGAGTGAAATTATGTTTTCATTTTATCTTTGCATGTTGGAAATCTTTCGACCTTCCGTCAGAATCCTCAATAACCGTTTCTTGGCTGGTCATCGCGATTTCGGTCGAAATAAGGAAGGAATCTGAGACGAAAATTGCAATGAAATAGTTAAAATCAAATCAGCCGAATTAGTTAAAATCAAATCAGACGAATCAAATCTTCCATGGTTTAACCGATTGTTTTCCTTCACAATCGTTGCAATTCACATGGCGATTGTAAATATTTAATCAAGTGTTTTTGCAGATGCGAAAAGTGAATTTCGTTCATTCATCTTTTGTTTTGAAATATATTTTGACCAAAGTTTGAAAAGATTTATTGCTTCGACAAGATAAGTGTTTACGCAGCGTTTGCATCGAATCTTGAGATATAATAAAGGCTATGGCTCAGAGCTCTATCTCTTAATAAAGTTGTTTGAATAGGGACCCATTTTAATGTTTTTCAATGCACAGTTCCCGTTATTTCAAGCAAGTTTCTTCCAAAAGGATGAGTATGCATCCCTTGGTAAGATGGCCAAGCACCACGAACTCTGACTACTGCAGTCCTCTTAGGCAAGAGTGGAGGATGAACAGGGGTAATAAGCCCCCCCATGGGTGGTGGATGAATAGTGAGTGGGAAGACGAACCATTTCAACCCTCAGCGCCTGGAATGCAGAGCATCCGTGAGGTGTGTCATCGTTTTGAAGGAGTTCAATTTGTTTTAATCAGATGATGGGCTATTTTACGCGATCTCTAAATTCACCTTGGCATTCCTGCATCCTTCATTGTAATTCATTTCCAGAGCTCTGGAAGCTGTTCATCTCTGCTTTGTTCTCTTTTGGCTGGTTCTCGGAGTTGAGAGAAAAACAGGCCATTCCTCCAGGCATCGGCCATTTCACACAAGCAACCACAAATACCTGGTCACTTTCGTCATTTCTATTCCCGTCTTGGAAAACTCGGTTCGAAGCAGTTGGCGGCGGCTTTTAGAGTTGAAAGGGGTTTTTGTTATAGCCGCTGGCATACTGAACTTTTCTGAAATTGGAATCCATAAGTTTCATTTGAAATTCGCAAGAAGACGGGCAAATACTATTATATATTCATGTCAAAATGCATGAAGTTCTTCGGCAATATCGTGGACTAGTTTTGGGATTTTCCCATCTGACACAGAAGCAAAGGCCAATTGAATATTAGATAATTGTGTGCTTTCTATTTTGTTTGTAACGAAAGCAACTTCATGTATGTGATTCAAGAAATCAAACTAATTAGCTTCTAGAAAGTTTTACAAATCTTCCCAGTGCTTTAGAACAGGCCTACAACCTTGGGCCTTCAATACTAATTTTTTATGTCTCTCTTAGAATGATAGGTGCTCCGAACTCAGATGTCTCAGACATTGGCTTCCTAGACGTCCTGTGTCCTGGGGGCTTGCCCCTCTGCTGGCGAGCACATCACCAGCGGGGTACTCCTTCAATCCAATCACGTCCCCCTTCAGCTTTCCCAAAGGCCCAGAGATGCAAATCATTGTTTACTCTAGATATCTTTCCGCGTTTTGTCTGTTGGTTTTGTGTTGCTGATTAATCACAACCCTTGTAGGTATTTTCACTACGCTCGCTAGTTCATTTGCGCATCAGAAGGACAAGAGCCTCTGCCCTTTATTACTGTTGTCATGTCATCTTTAAAGTTGAAGAGGAGAAGCTTTCCTTATTCTTTTCCTTACTTCATGGGGGCTTACACTAAATTTCTGAAATAACTTCTTTTGTTACTGAAAAATATACAGTACTTCTATTTTCACTTAATCTATTTATTTTTACTTTCTTTGGGAGGCTGTCTAATTAATGGGGGTGAATGGAAAAAAGTATGTTTCCTTTTAAGGGGGGGGGGGGTTAATAAATGGAAATGGGTGGTAATTTTTGTAAAGCTTTGGAGTTAGCGGGATACTACTAAGGGACGGAGAGTAACTGTATAGAGCAGGCAGCAATTCACCTGGCATAATCATTCGAAGCTGTTGTGTGAAGAGGGGTTTGCGATATGCCTAGGAATATATTTACTTACTGAGGAGTTATTGATGATTTTTGTACATAAATTTGTACATAAGATTACATACATAGATTGATTGAAGTTGTATCTTTAGCATGCTTTGATGGCGATGCTGCTTTTGCGAAAATAAATTCTTATTTCTGTGACTTGAATTTGAGCATGCTCTTCTCATCGATATAGAATTGATATTGATTTTTCGGTTTTGGTGCTTAATTAAACCGGTCTTTTTTTCGAACCGTATGCTTATTTGAACCGGTCACTAATTTCGAGCCGGTCTCTCATTCGAGCGGTATGCTTATTTGAGCCGGTTGCTTATTTGATCTGTTGACATGTTTGAGCCGGTTGCTTATTCAAATCTTATGCTAAATCGCACCGTATGGTTAGTCGTTCCAGATGCTTCATAATGTTTAGATGACAATGTATGTGAAATGTGCCGGCCAGGGAGGTAAAGCACTGGTGCCTGGTGTGGTCTCCGTCTACCTTGCAGTTAGAAGAACTCTACCTTCATTTTCATAACTTCATTCGCTGTAGATCCTAATGCGAGTTGCTTTCAACACTATTGTTTGCAGTTCAAGCAGGCCTCACTCATAATCCTACTACTCAAATGTTTCATTATGGCCAGCTGAAGAACTCTCATCGAGGACGCGACCTCTCTTTGAAATTGTCGCTTTTCATTCATCTCCTCTTGAGTGAATTCAACGATCTTACTGTCTTCAATCCCAAAGCAAAATCAACAGACATTGTTCAACTAATCTGACTTTTTTGCTCCCGGTTTTGCTTTTAGGATCACAGCATTGTCTCATAGCACATCATAGGTGAACGAGAAAGGAATAGTTAGAATGATTACCACAATTACTACGATTCACTGAAATAAATAATTAACTAGTTGGTTGTAATTTATAAATATCGATTGCTTTTCTCAAGGCATCAAAGGCAGGGTAATCCGATTTCGTGTCCAGTTCAAGCCCCAGCTGTTTTGATACTTTGGCAAAATCGACCGGTTTGGGGTCGATGCCTTGCTTCTTCAAGAACTTTTTAATATCGTCGCAGGCGTAAGCTGATCCGACAAGAGGAGCAGGCAAGGCATTCTTGTCATCGACTTTCACACGACCGTCTGTTTCATCCTCTTGCAGTTCGTCATCTGTCAGTTGAATCTATACTGTCCAAACTTTCCACAGATAGCTTCGACATGATGGAGCTCATCTTCAGCGAAGAACCTTCTTCCTGGCATGCATCACCCTCAGGGACATTCCGGTCGTTAAGTGGCAGTCTCTTAATTGAAGGGGACGGTTCTTTCATCTGGTCACGTCCTGAGCTGACAATCGTGTCATATATACACTCTGGTGCCTCTGGTTCTGAGGTGAAAAGACAAGTGCTTGAAACTTATAGATCAAGTGTTACTTGAGTAGCAAGGGGTACGCATGGAAGTTAAGTTGGTTCTAATTTAGAACGAATCTAATTTTAATCTTATGGAACGAATGAAAGACAGAGAAAGATATATTGACATCATATGTTACTCACGGTAAGGTCTTGCACTTGGTACAGTATCATACAACGCAGTGTCTGTCATTTGGTAATTTGAGGCAACTGTGCCACTGCTTTGACCAACGACAATGTATGCAGGATGTGTATGTTCATGAGGTGATGAACTCATTTCGTCACCAATTTGTGAGTATGATTGCATGGGGCTGGA
This sequence comes from Nemopilema nomurai, assembly GCA_003864495.1. Lineage (NCBI taxonomy): Eukaryota > Metazoa > Cnidaria > Scyphozoa > Rhizostomeae > Rhizostomatidae > Nemopilema > Nemopilema nomurai. The sequence goes on from ML133427.1 coordinate 2,689,971, forward strand.
TGAAGTATAGCTCTGAGCCCCACCAACAACATCATACTGTCCCAAACCTTGCAGAAGAGGGGCATTCGAGCTACCAATAACATCATATGTACTTGATGCCTCTGCAGATGGGGGATGGCCTGGAGTGGAAATATTTTGAATGCTACAATTTTGAGTGTTTTAAATTTCTGATTAGTGGACTAACTCACACTCTGCAAGAACTGGAAACCACAGAGAGTGATAATAACCTTTGCATCAGACAGATGATTTAGAGTAAAAAACAGGTATTTTCATGCTTACAAATTTAGAAAAAAGGACTTTATTAGAAAAACATATACCTGGAGAGCCTTCCAATTTCCTGAAAAGAAAAGTTATTTCATCACTAACAAGTTACAGTTAAATGACAGTTAATTTGAAGATGTGCAAAACTCAAAATACTTAAGCTAGTTCGTAAAATAGTTTGTAACTGCTGTTCAAGAAATATTTTATCTAATTATTTCAAAATATAAAGAAGACAAGCTTTAAAATGATTGTTTGTAAAATAAAAACCTTGAGCTTTCAGCTGCACTCTGGATAATCCTTATCCACTCTTCTTTTTCCTCAGTTGTTTTTGCAGCCTAAACATATATGATTCCAGTAGACAGAAGTTGGTTCACATTCCAGTAAATTGTTGACAACAATGACCAATAACAATTAGAAATATACAGAGAAGAGAAAAAATTAAGACCCTCACCAGAAAGTATGTTCTTGCTTCAGTTAAAATTTCAAAACCATTTTTCACATGTTTGTTTATTTTGACAGACACAACCTAGGGAGAATTTTTGATGGTGAATTCAAAGCAACATCATATTTTTGGCAAATTTAATAGAATTTGCACTTCATTAACAACAATAATATAGATCATCATCAACTAAATTTTATGAAACAGAATGTCAGGCAAAAAAATTATGAATAGCGGAATCTTGTACAGAATATTCTTTCACAAGAGTTTGTAGACTTTCAGCAACACTGCATAGATTTTCAAACTCTTGGGAAAACTAAAACATGTTTTAAAAGCACTACTCATAAATTTAGAAACTGGCAGAAAATTGCTGAGCTTGATAAATTTTATTAGGGTGTAGCCTAAGTAATATTGAAGTAAGGTAGGTTTGAGCTGAAAGAATAGATGCCAGTTCATTTCATGCAAGGTCAAGAGAAATACAAAACTGAAATATTACACTACAAATATTCATCAAAAAATTTGTATTAATTGTTGTAAGTATAACAGAGAGAATTTTGCAAATATAAATCAGTGTACATTTATTTACCTATTTATAAGCGAACTAACTTGTAGATAAATCTGGCTATTTTAGGCCTTATTTCTCAAGTTCATTATAGTTTAGACTTAGATACAGTTGATAGATGGAATGGCTATAATCACAAGTCAATCTACATACTCTTGCCGTGTCAATCACCCCAAGTACACTGTTCTCCTAAAAGCAGAATTTGAAAACTGAATCATATTTAAAAACATCATTATCCCATGAGACAATGTGATGCACATGACAAAGCCTGATAAAGCAATAAATTGCAGAAGATTACCTATAATGTATCACTGATATGTTGCCTACAAGATTTTTTGATCATATGGGGGCACAATCAACACAAGTAGCCTTCTGATTATTAGATGCAAACAAGTCTTTCACAAAGATGCAAACAGAGCACCTTTCACAAATAATATATTTAAAGGTACTCTCCTACGTCAAGAAAAAGGTAAGCATTTGATCCAAGTAAAAGCATTATAATGCTTTGAAAAAATAGTATTGCTCTCTAACTTTAGGTTGATACTTAAGACAAGGAAATTAAAATAAATGTTGGATAAAATTTCTGTTATTAAGTAAAACAAGTTTTAAGTTAATATTCTAGACAGAACATGACCATGATTAACACAATGATATCAACACTTACGGATATTTCTTGCGAAGGGTAATACTTTATCACATTCTCACTCAAAACAAACCATCTTTTCTTATAGCCCTGAAAATATGACAAGCAAATTAGAATATAATTATATAAAAATTTGTGAAAATTAACTAACACTACCTTCTATTCATTGTATCACAAATATAGCAAAGAGCAGACTTTCTTGACACAGCAGTGCAATAATATGCTCTTAACTAAAATTGTTTATTGCATTTCTGATGACAAATACCTGACATAGAACGATACAAGCGACATTGACTGGTAAAACTAACTTTGGTAAACCTCCCAGCAAGTTTTCAAACCTTGTCACACATGGCCAAAATCTGCAATTACTAAGATGATACACTCTGCCACTATAACCTTTATCAACAGCAGTAAACAACATCGTTAAAAGTCAACAGCTTAAGTCAAGCTTAAGTCAACATAAATGTAAATTTAATGAAATCTAATGATCAAGTATGATGAAAATATTAAGCGTCTAAACACCACTTGTTGCAATCCACATCCACATTCAATGTGAAATGGCCCTATACAGCTGTAGCAATAACCATACTTTGAGAAAAGACTTGGACTGCTTTTTCAAGAATCCTTCCCGGTAACAGCAAAGACTCTTTACTTTCATGGTGGCCCCAAGAAATATAAATTGTAAATTTCGTGTTTCAAAACCCTTTCATAAACACACCCTCGTCCTCGGATATGCCCTGCTACTACCATCAACACTTTTCAGGCTTCAAAAGAGATCAGGAAGTGAAAGCCATACGTTTAAGCACGTGATAATTGATATTGAACCCTTGACGGAAAAAATAAATAGACATATTTATCAAGTGTCACCAGCTCCACACTGAAGTTATCAAAAATTAATGTTGGCTTTGCGCCTTCTGTTTTCTCAAATATACACGTTAGTTTGGGAATAGCAAAATAATAACCTGCACTTTTCTTTTTCCTTGCTTCTGCAGAAATCCTTCCTTGAAAAATGAAAACATCTTTTAACTTACAGTATCGAGAACTGTTATTCTTTCCAAAACATCAACACCACAGAACACTTCCTTAAAGCGCCAGTCTCGTTTCGATTTCGTTTCGTCTCGTTTTCAAAGTTGTCTTGTTCTATCAATAAAAATCAATAAATCGGAGGCAAAGGTTGAATATAAGCCTCAAGGCAAGAGGATGAAAAAAGCATTCGTAGCCTGTTTGCAAGAGAAAACCACAAGAAAATGAATGGCAACAAATGCATATTATGAATAGCTTTTGGTATGGATTCGACTGCGTTTATTCTTCGTACAATAGTAGCAACTTGCCTGGAGCCAAATTGAAAGAGGATTTTAATGTCCCATCGTCGGTTGTATTTGATAAACAATTGTAGCGAATTATTATGGTTAATTTAAAGCTTGAATTTGAGTATGCCTTGCGATGATCATCAAGTCTCATACTCAATACACAATCCCACTAAAAGAAGTCTGCCGGATTGCCATGAAATGATAGGAGACTAAAAAGCTGATCACTGTAATCTTTGTCAGTTTTGAATCAAGTTTAGAGCTTATAAACTCCCTGATGCAAGAATTTTGAATTTTAATGCAAGAATCAAGTATATTATTTTTCCTAAATCCAAAACTGATCATAACTCCCTCAATTTGGCAAACATATTAGCTGACTTCTATTCTCTTGAACTATCATCACCCTGTCATAATTTGGTAAAATAGACAGTACACAGTAGCTCTAGATGGATTGTACATGTATGTACATTAATTCTTGTTTTGTCAGGTGTGTTCTTGGGGTACTTTGTATCCCCTGCCTTGTCAGTGATGTGCACAGCGTAAAAATAAAGATAATCGATGAGCCCTTCTCTCTGAATCATGTTGGACTTAATGCTCAAAATGTTGCCCCTATTGAGAAGGCAATTGTTTCAGATGTAAAGCCAAAGAGAATTTCAGGTCCTCCGCATCTGTTCAACTTGGCTGGAAAGTGTTTTGTTCTTCAAAAGTCAAGGTAAAGATTGTCAGAACATTTACAGTCATTCCTGTGTTTTCCAATTGATGGAGTGCTTCTTTCCACTTTATAGTCTATAAAATGTGTTAAGAGTTTCACATTAAGCTGGTTTTGTTCAGTTGTTATAATAAATAAACTACTAAGGTATTATTTACTTTCTCTGAGTTTAGATGGTTCTGATCCTCTTAGCTGTTTCTGGCGTTAAAGATAACTATATGTAGCAGTTGGCATGTGTTAAATATATTTTGTGATGTCTCCATTGCATGTTATAGTTACATATCCTGTTGTGGTAATTAACACCTATCTTATGAAAGTGTTTGTCTGTCAACATGCATGTGATGTTTGTATCCAACACGCTTGCTGTTGGATAATTAGAGATAACAATAAAGAAGTGTCTCTACCGTGTCTTGCTGATTCGGAGCTTAGGCCCATTGTGCTAGCCTTTCAGCTCCAAACCTGCCTTCACCATTATAAGAAGAACCAATTGTAAAATGTTACATATCTGCAGTATTATCCTAGAAGGTGCCTTCTGTTGCTTAATAACAGGTTTCTTTATAAAGTATGATATTGTTACACTGTTTATGTTGTAGCTTCAAATATGAATTTTGCCCTTTTCATAATGTGACACAAAGAGAGTTATCATATAGATGGAATTCTTTTCAAGGAGTGTTAGGGTGAGAATATTTTTTTTATGTTATTGTATTTGGTTCCAATTTCAAAAGCGCATGGGACAGATTTTCTACATTTCTATCCACCATTAATTTGGGAAAAATCATTTATCAAATTGAAGGCCTCAGTCTTACATCTGTTCCTTTTGTGCAGTTATTGGAAATGGGTTCAAAAATGGGTTTACAATTAAAATGCAATTTCATTTTGAAAATAATGGTAATTTGTAGATGTCTTTCTCACTGCAATGCTTGATGAGGAAATTCTCTTTCAAATTTTGTCATCACATTGACACACAGTCTCTCAGCCACTTCTTTCAGCGAGGCTCAAAAGAGGATGAGGTCTCTTTCTTAACCATAATTTCCTTTTCCTACTAGAATTTGGAGGGAATGGAATATCATAAACAACACATTTTTTTCCATGTCAATGACTGATGGAGAAGCATGCATAGCCCATGGTAACAGGGAAGTTACGGTATGAACTGTTTTGAAACTTTATAACATCATGATGAAGGTGTTTTACATTGAAAGAGTTATTTTTACATATCAACAGATTTGCAAACTTATCTCCAATGTAGTATATATCCAATGCACTCCTAATGCTTTTAAAAACTTACAAAAATTCATTAAGTGTATTTATCTTAGCAATAAGATCAATAATAAACAGCATTTTGTTGTTTTAGGTTTTCTTGAAATGTGGCGAAAATGAAAAAGTTATTGATGTGAGTGAGCCACGAACCTGTAAATACAATCTGACGTTTGAGACACCACTGGCGTGTCCTCTTGATGCTTTTTTGGGTACGTATGCACATGCAGACACATTTGTTCTAGAATTTATGCATCTTTCCACCAGTTTTGACAAGTTCTACACCATTCATATAGCAGAATTTTTATTACTACAGTTGAAGTTTACGCCTTGGCAGTTAAGGCTTGTTTCATCAATGAAACGAAGATAGCTTGAGATAATCATAATCATGTTTCATTATACATTCTGTTATTCACAAGAATTAATAAAAGGAGAAGTTGCAGAATCTTTTTTGCAATAGTTGTCATAGTAACACATTTCTTCTCTGTTTCATTTTGATGTTTACTTTCTGCTGTTTGGTATGATGGTCTAACTTCACTTTCTTACTATTTTCTAGTTTATCCGGTTCTAACGGATCTTGGCAGGGAGCAGTGGTCAGAAATTGAAGAGAGATACAGCAATAAAGAGTTGACCTTGAAAGGCTACCAGAAGAAGCGCACAGAGCTGCTCTTGAAAGAGGGATTAAAGCATGACGAAGCTGATGAGGAGCCATCAAAGCAATCAAGTCATGGGCCAAAGGATGCTGTCAAAATCGGAGTTCTGATGACATCAATGACTATCGGATGCTTGGCAGGCATGAATGCATTCTGGTTGGTCTTGTCCTAAGTTTAAAATGTTTGAGGCAAATTAGAATTTTTAAAGACAGTTTCAATTTAAGTATGTATATGTTCAGTGACAAAATTTTCCATTAGGTCTCTTGTCTCCTCCATCCAGGAAAAAAGGGCCCGTTTTTTGTGAAAAGGTGCCTTATTTGCAAATATGAGGATTTTTTCTATTTATCACTTTGGTGCTTATTTTCGATAAGCAGGTCATTAGTGCCACATACATATTTTGTTGGTTTAAAGCCACTTGATGATAGTAGAATGTTCACTTGATCACATCTTTTTTTCTTGTCATGCTCATCCAGGCCCCTCTAGGATTTTCATTGCCAGTTTAAAGTTCCGAGACAGTCCACCACTGTAAATGCTAAGAAAACAAGCAAATTACAATCAAATTAACGCCATTCATCTCTCAAAATTGTCTTGCAAAGTTACAATTTTCCTTCATTCTAATTATATACTCTTCTATTTATGTTAACCCATGATAAGTGCTGAACTCATCATTAGCACAGTTTATGTGTCAAAAGTAAAAAGTTTCCAACTCACAATTAATCAAGACGAAGGAATGGAGGCAAAGGGCTTATTGTTATTTGGAGAAGCAAGAAAACGTCCAATTGTTGTACTTTTTCTCTTTTAGAAATATGGTGAACTCTTAAAAGAAGTTGAGCAGCTAAAATTAAAACTAAAGGAGATGGAATCGAAGGCACAGAAATCTGAGAATATTACCAAGTTGCTGGCGAAGAAAGAATTTGGAGATGCAGTAGTTTTAAGTGAGCAGAAGTATGATGCAAATCATACAGAAGATTTTGACAAAAGGGACAACCAGCCAGTGACAAAAGCTACGACCAGCAAAGGGGAGACACGAAGGGGAGAGGAGGGGATTGAGGCCATAAATCACCCAAGGAACTTCAAGAGGAATGGAAGACGAGGAGACGAAGGTGCTAATTTGAATGGAAGAATTAGGGAAGATTCCATCAGCAAAAATGGAGAAAAGTTCTTAAATTCTTTGGAGACGTCAAGGAAGAAGGTGAGGCTCACCGAAAAAGAACAGGAGCAAAAAGACAAGGAAATAGTGCAAAAACATGCAGTAAATCATAGAGTCCATTAAATAATTAGTGTAGAATTTGCAAATGTAAACAAGATTATTTTCATTACGGGGAATTTTCTAACAATTTTCTATTAAAGAAATACGCAGACACAAACAGAATCATTTTCATTTGAATATTCTGCTGAGCAATGCGCGAACTTAATTTCATCGAGCTGAAATCATTTGCATACTGGCCAACCAAGTCTGGCTAGCCTAAGCACGTGCAAAATCGATGGAATGTTCAAAGAGAAGTTGTTTAATTCGTACTTTACAAGCGTGAGTGCGAACAGCTGCGTGCGTGCGTGTTTTCGTGTACGTGTGCGGGTACGTGTGTACGAATAGATTAAATACTCAAATAGAGTAAAAACTATCATTTGATGGTCAATATAAAGAACGCTCTGTTCAGCCTGCGTAGGATTTGCTGATATGAACTTTGGAATGTTCTAGAACATGAGCTTGTTAAGCGTGGATATAGTTCGTTTGCAAAATGGATGATAATGGCGGCGTTCTATTTTTACGTCAATGACAGCACGGTGTTTCTGAGTCCAATGCTTGCAATGGGGTATTCATCGAACTACGATGACGTCAGTGCCTATAGTATCGTTATCCAGCGAAACTGGCTTGTTGGAGTCATGATAGTTTTCATCGATTTAAAATTGTTTTGGTGCATAACTTATGCCGGGTTCCCAGTATCCAACCCGCGTTGCAAGTCAAAGAGGGGGGGGGGTGGGGTTCTAATGATTTCGCCGTTGGGTTATTAATATGCCAACGGTTTGATTCTTATTTAACGAGCAGAGAACTCGGAGCCAGAGCAGTGTCAGAAAAGACGGGTGTTGACTTTTGCTTCTCGTATAGCCGACCACCATTGCCGATGCCAGTGTTCTTCTTGCCTGCGACCTCCTGGCCTCATGTTGTCACGTGTGATCCTGAAATCACATAACTCCAGTTGGATAATTTTCGCGCCAATTCTGATAACAATAATTGCTACCTGATATCTCATGTACTCCTAATAGACCCGGGGAAAAAGCTGTTTTAATTGTCTCATTCCGGCGTTCAGCTTCTGTTACATTTATTTTCACGGCCTCTGCGATGTTTCTCATTTCTTTGCCAAATTGTGAGTCTGTTTTGCTGTTTTCTTGGAAAGTATCCTCTTGTTTAATCAGTTTGCTCCACCCACGTATAGCCATGGCGATCAGCGACGCACCAAATCTCTCGTTCTCACACATAGCAAGCGTGGCAAGGCCGACATATGAGAACCAGGATTAACCAGTTCTGCCCAAAAATCGCTACTGTTGCCAACTAGTTAACTAATTGTTTGGTTGTTTAGTAAGTTACTTTACACATGAACATCCAATGTTGTCACTGCCAGCGAAGTGTAAAATATCTAGGCCTTGAGTTGGACAGGAAAAAGAGATGAGAGATGAAGTTTTTTCAAGCACTGATCAAAACCAGCTGACTATTTCACGCAATTCCAACGTAAATCAAGCAATGGCAAATATACGTAATCTAGGGATCGTCGAGAATAAATAATTACTGCGAAGTACAGCGAACATAACATCAAATCTTCCTGCAAATATTTGTATTCGCCAGGATAAAGTACTATTTTAGCAAATGCTACGATGTTGATCTTAACAAGCAGAATGCTAAGAAAGGTTCCTTGAGGAACCAAGGCATGCACACAAAGGCTTTATCTGACAAGCTGGATGCAATTAATCATCCAAGCTGTTTTTATATTGTTGCTGATTATTTGCTTCTGCCTAGTCATTGCCAGTTTTGGAACTCACTGAAGAAGAGCTCCTCTCTTTTCGTAAGATTATACCAGCAAACTAATGACACATGTCCAGAAGAACACGGAGTGAAGAAATTTACAAGACGGGTATCCATGTGGCATATCCATGTCGGACACCGTATATGTCATGGTGCTCAGAGCGACGACATGACATGGCTAGTGCACTGTCAGAAGTCTGGCATTTTCAAAACTTCATCATATCACAGACGCCTTTCCTTATCCATTTAAAAGTTTTTTATCTATAAGAATTTCTTATGCTGCATATGGGTGCTACTTTTTTGCCAGATAACAAGCTTCAATGATTAAATTAACCGGCTAATAGCTATCAAGTCAACGAAATTATGCTAATTTTGCCATGAATTCAAAACCAGCACAAATGGATGACTGACTTGTTTAAAACCTTTGCATTTTTTAGTTTCCACAAGATTTTTCGAAAAACTTTGATAAAGAGGGAAAATTGTGATCGTTTGCCACTTTGTCATCACCATTAGTGACCGTCGTCAGGTGCCACTGTGCAGGAGCCCTTGGAGGGCAATGACACCGATTGGCTACCTCAAAACAAACTCGAGTGCGAAGATGTGTCGATAGTGGTGAAGTTTTCTCCATTGGAAGTAGCTGATAAGCATATATCCTGCTATCTGAAAGTGGCATCTATGTTCTAGCATGATATGGGTGGCACAGACAGTAAGCTTAGTTTCAGGCAAGCTGTAGTCCAGCTTACGAGCAAGAAAACGGTAAGGCCATCGCTTCTTCTAACGAGGCCGTAAATGTTCATTCTTTTTCTTTGCGCTTTTTAATTTTCTTGAACTGAAGAAATAATCTAGCTTTAATTATTCTGGAAGGTCTTATTTTGTAAAAATAATCATTGAATAGTCCGAAACTAGCTAGACTTGGCGATGCAGGTCGTTTTTCCCTTTTTTGTTTTATCAAGACAGACCGCTCCCCCTTTACGATTTGAATGCATCAGAATCTGTCTGTGAACTTGGGAAACATAATTTTAGAGCTTGCTATAAGACATATTAATGTGCTTTACAGTCCGCTTCCATTGGCGTTCGCCCTAGAAATTGCACAGGAAGTATTCTAACGTACGCTTGCCACAAGGTAGTTTTACTTCTGTAACGAGATAGTAATTTTTTGGCCAATCATGATTTTGGCAATTGTTTTGGTCAATCCCGTGGTGATATGTTTCATTTGACTAAAAACTTCAAAGCTTATTTTCCCATTTGTATCCAGCGATGCAAGTTTTTGAAAATGACTGGTCAAAACTGTCAATGTTACTGTCCTCTTTTCCACGACAGTTAGAGCGTAGAAAATAAATTAATCAAAGACAAGGCAATTTTGTACGTTATCGACTAGAAAAATTTCTTTATGAGTCAATTTTTTGCAAGTTAAAAAAGGCAATACTGTTTCCACATGCCTGGATCAATCTTTAAACATAAGTTATAGGTGGCTAAAATTCCGAATTGAAGGTACACAAAAACCAAATAATTCCACTGAGATAAGCTTAGTTGCACACAAGTCCATTTAACGTAAATATAATGTAAAGAATGTTAAGTTATATTTATTAACACTCATCAGAAAATGCAGCTATGTTGAATTAAAGAAAGTTTAAAGTACTCAGTAAATAGCTAATACTCTTTGAAGATTTTAATTTTGCAAATGTTACTGCTTAGTAAACTATTTTCTATGTTTTTAATGAGTACAAAAATTAATGATATTTGTTTCTCAGTGATAGACCTTGATTGATGTTGCAATTGAATTTCAAAACTGATTTTCCTGAGCTGATTTGATCTAGTCTCATAATTTATTTATCGATGCTGGTGGTATCATTACAAAATTCTTGTTGAAGATCATCTTGAACATGTATTTTTTTGTCTCGTTCATAATCCTCTTCCATTTCAAGTAAAATTCTTAACATTCTACAAAATTAAGGTACATCTGTTGGCATGAAAAATCAGAAAGTTGTTTTAAACTATGAAAAAGTAGCTTTCAAACACATCTGGGCATTTAGTTTTGACTATAAGGGCAAAGAAGATCATTGCAATTTGGAACTGTTTGCCTTGTTGCAAATAAAACCTTTAAATTTTAAGGAGTTTGCACTTCACAGCATTGATGCGCCATGCTGTCAAAAAGCTTCCCATCTGTTCTTGACGAATTGTTTTGCAACTTCATTTTAGCCAATTGAAGTGAACGATGAAGTGTTTTGGGACCAATTCTGGTGCGACTCAATTTCAACTGTGAATGACATTTTTGCTCTGATACCAGCTTCAGAGATACGCACATTGAGGGAAGAATGCCCCTCAAATTTGGCAACACTGTGCTACAAAGTGAGTTTGGAATCATTTTGTTCTCTCTGGTTATCAGAGATCAGAGAGAGCCTACTTATAACTCAATATGATTTTACAGTTTTCTACTGCTTAACAGTGTCCTATTTTTGATAGTTTTAAAAGTATATACTGAACTGTATCTTTAAATTTAGTGAAGTAATGGATTCTATTTCATCTGTTATTTCAACCCTTTGTTTACTGCTGAGCTATTTGTTTATGTTTTCTTGTCAACATTGCCAGAAGTTTGCAGTGTCATGATTACTAAAAAATTATTTATTAAGCATTGGAGCCAGGCTAACCCTAATAAGATATGGTTTAGTATATGCCCATTTTTTTTTAAAAATTATATTGATTTATCTGAAATTCTTATCTTTGCACTCTTCAATAACATTGCTTTGTGCATGTGCAATGTTGCATTTTGTTGTTTTGTATTTAATGAAACTTTATTTTGCTTGACAGTGTGTTGAAAAGTTAGTTAATGCCACAACAACTGGATGTGCTGGGCAAAACGAGCACCAAGCAGGTATTTTTTTTTCATTATTAAATTATTTATTAGCTCTATTCATTAGTTGCTTTTCAAACTCCAAAAGGAACTTTGCAAGCTGTGATGCATGGGAATTAATTCCATTTGTGCTGAGACAAAACAAGAGGATGCTATTTGCAATGGAATGAAATCAATTAGTAATGGGGAGACTATGTGAACTGTATAAAGATAAAGAATCAGAAATTTTGTTGACAAGGCTTTTGAATTATTCATTAAAAATGTCCAGAATTTAATCTAATAAGATAATCAATAAAATATTCAGTATTGGCAATATATCCACTTAAGGATTTAGACATATTATTGCCCCAAGAAATTCTGCAATTTTGATATGTAGAAAACTCAGAGCTTTGCCTGGGTTAAGGATTTAGAACAGGGGTCTCAGACTCGCAGCCCCCGTCCGTGAGGATAATTTGCGGCCCCCGTCTTGATATTAAAGAAATGTTAGTGACAAGAAAAAGCGGAAATAGTTTTGCATACTTAAAGTATGGAGTATGAACATTCCAGGGAGATGAGAGAGCCAGCCAGGTTGCCACTATTAAAACATGTCTAGTGCCGCAAAGGACTTGTTCACGTTTATCAGCGCTTTTCTTGTGGAAATTCTGATGCGGCCCAGCCTCACCCAGACTCTGCCTCCAGGGGCCCCCAGGGAAATTGAGTTTGAGACCCCTGATTTAGAATCATAAAATAATTGTTCTCTTTTGATGAACTGCATGCTTAAAAATCCCTATCGTTAATCTTAGGAATTGTGTTTGAAGCGGTTTATAAGGTTGATATTAAGTACTTTAAGATTTTTCTATCAAGCATCATCAATGTCTTTAATTTGTCATTGCCCTTGCTATCCTGTACTTTTGGAAATGAATTTCACTAAAAGTCATAATAAGCTTGTCCTATCTCTATATTGATGTTGCCACTGTCAATTAGCTTTGTGAGAAGTATGCAAAAAAGTGATAAGTGAGAAAGAGACATGAGAGAGAAAGTACAATCATGATAGTATTTCATAAAGGAAGTAAATCAGAAGCACGCACTACTTCATTTTCTGACTTTCATACGATGCTTCCTCACACTGTGATTGAATATTTTCTTCTGTCTCTGATTGTTTTCTGATTGAATATTGTAATTTTAGATTTTGGGTTCTTTTTTAACTTTTATTGAGCTACTTGCCAATGTGTACTTTTCCCAACTGTGTACCTGTAATTTTGCTTTCCATGTTTTCTTGTTTTTGATGGAAGTTTTCAAAACTGTTCTTGTGTGCAACTTTTTTTTTTAACATAGATTAACAAAAGCTCTATCATTTGTTTTACAAGTTTTAAACTGCACAAGACTGTTAGCAAGGCTACTTCCATACATATTTGAAGATCCTGATTGGCGCGGCTTCTTCTGGTCCACAGTTCCAAGACAGGCATGTCCATTCTCCTTCTAAATCAGGTTTACTTCAAGCAGGACAGCAAATGAAATTTTTTTAGATAATTATTCATTCATTTAAGTCAGTTTACAAATAAGATTACAAACATCACAATTATTTACTTCTGAGGAAGGTTATGGAGTGGTCAATCAAAGTACTCGAAGTTTGGATCTTTCTTTGCTGTTTGCTATCTGTCTGTTGGATAATAATTAGGCAGTGTTAATTTAAAAATGAGAATAAACTCGTTTTTCAAAGTTATTCATACTACTTTTAGTAAGCCCTTCTTATTTACAGTTTTTGATACCTGCAAAAAGAAGTGAAAAATTTGTGGATGAATCTTATGGTTTTGAAAGACCATCATAAGTACCTTCTTAAATGAAGTTTATGGGCAGGGTTACTTTGTTTTAACAGCTTATCCAGTTTCACAGTAAAGTTTTTTAAGGAGTTTATTCTAATTTGATTTTTGTGTGTGTGTGTAGGATGATGAGGAAACCAGGCAGGATGGTGAGGTAGGTAGTACCCAGTTCTCCTTTAGATATAAAGTGTGTAATTCACTTATTAAGTTTGCACAGAGTAAAGAAACTATTGATTTTGACAGATTTTGAAACAAGTACCAAAATGTAGCTATTTGTAGAATAAGGTCCATGTTTGATATGGTAAAAGTCAGACTAATGTATGATAATTAAAAGACCTTGCAAGAAATTTATACATGGCAATCAACTTAATGGTTTTGCCTCAGACATAAAAGTCTCTGAATATTATGTTTCTGTGTAACAGGATGTTTTGTTATAGAAAGACACACTAATTCATTACCAATTTCTCACTTTTGTTCTTTTGGTAAAATATTGTGGCATCTTCTACTTTGCTGTGTAACTTACATAGCTTGAATCTTAAAACCTAGGTAATATTAGATTAAGGAATTTAACAAGCTTGCACTGAATGCAACTTGTATAGCTCATGGTTAAGTGTTCTGTAAGTTTTACCTCTTAAATAATAATGTTTTTGCATGCTTTAGTAGTATCCACCAGAGTTTTTTGTAATTATTTAAGATGCTAGTTGAAAAATTTATGCCTTTTGAAAGAATAATTAATACCATTAGACTCGATTTTCATTTGTCAACATTATATTATTATTTTCTATATGGATCTTTAATTTATTATTGTTTTCAAACAGGGTGATGGAGAATCCCCACCACCACTTGCCCAGTCTTTCATCAATGCCATTGGAGTAAGTAATATAATTTGCTCAAAATCCTTTCTTTAAGATTTCACGGCCTTTGAAGCATACCAATGAAGTCAGTTTTCTTCTTTCATCTTGCACCAGCAGTTTAATAATTCAAGTTTATTTCAGCTTCACTGTAATGGAAACGGTGATGTTTCAGTATTTTTTTAAGGGTTTTATCAATTTTGTTTGTTTTTGCAGGATCTGCTTTTCTGCCCAGATTTTACTGTTTATGCAAAGAGAAGTGGACCAGTAAGAATTACACCTCATTCTTGAGTTTTTTATCCACATAAGAACTTATAAAAATGGAGGGCCGTCAGGATCAATTCCTGTACATTTTAGAAGACCAATAGTTTGTTTGCTTCTTGCTGGAGTCTTGCTGGATAATTTTGATAAATACTCAAGATAAAGCCACTTTATTGCATTTTATGGAACATTTGACTAGATTTCTCAGGCCTGGCCAAGAGCATTTTAGCAGGCAAGTGGTATGTTGCTCTCCTCAGTCAAGTCAGGCAGGCTATATTCAGTCTCTTGAAAATTGCCATTAAAATAAACAACACAGCTAAGTTTGCAAAACAAGACAGTGATTCTTTGACTGAGATGAAACTTTCAAGATGTAAGAGAACCAATTTTTCTTCCCAGACAAGCCCTGTTGTCGTATTTTTAAGAAAGTTATTACCTCAACAGTAAAACCTTTCTGATTACTTGCTATATTGAAATGATTTGCGAATCATTTGTTAAGAATATTATGAATACGTTACAAGCAACCCTGTTAAATGATATTTCAATTGGCCTTCAGCCATGACATTTCTACTCTACACAATTTTGTTTATTGTATGTATCTCGTTTTACCTGTAAAGTATAACTCATTTCACTTCGAATTTTCTTTTCTCAAGGAGACTCCAGAGGACCTTGCAAATATCGATAGCTGTGCTTTTATATGGTTAGTCTGCAGTATGCACTTTCGATCTTATCAGTTTCTAAGTAAGAAATGATTTGTTTTATTAAGCTTGAGTCAAAGGTCTGTTGAATGTTATCTCAGAGACTTATTGAATTCGATCAACCATCAAAATAGTTATAATACATTAGACTTATGAAAGTCAAGAAATCATGAAGATTAAGGAAATGGATTTTAAAAAGGAAAATTTTCATTAAGGATTCTCGGTTGAGATAAGCCTCCTTAAGATGATCGTGAAAGGGTTGATGTGCATTGGTGTTAAGTAGCTTTTACATGTTCCTTTTTCATGAAATCTAATAGTTCACCAGAATTTGGTATTTGGTAGGCTTGCGATATGGGTGAATTTTGATCTAATTAGAAACCAAATTAAGCAACAAAAGCTTGTTTATAGTATTTTTTCGGGAAGAAACTTCGAGCAGCTGCTCAAGGTGATGGTGATTCACCACATCAAAATCTCATGTTTTCTTCGATCTGCCATCCAATTGCAACTGATTGTCTCTGTAAGAAGCCTCTCCTGCTGGCAAAACTTGCAGACACGTAGGCGTGCGTCTTCTGATAGGCCGTCCTATCAGCAGGAAGACCAAGTTGGCTGCCATCTCCCCTAACACGCATCGAGTTCTCAATATGCTTATCTACTCAACAGGGAGGCCGGCGTTGGCTTTGCGAGTTCTCCGCCCCAGATTGCATTGCATGACGCCAACCGGACTGAACTACTCAAGCTTCTGCTGACCTGCTTTTCAGAAGCAATGTACTTGTCTCCTGCTGGTTAGTCCTTCTTTTCTTCTTTTTTACAATTTGATTAGCTTTGCAGCTGCTGCCTCGCTCTACTCTGCTGCATCCGTACCTCGCGGTTTCAAGAAAAACAATAGTTTTGCCTGATTTTGTCCCAACCTATGCCTAAAAGTGCTGTTGCCATGAATTCTTTATCGAGCTTCAAGAACTTTTATTTGATCCTTTCTTGAAGGTAGTTATTTTGTAAAAACATTTTTATTATTAAGATAACCTGTGAGATCTCCGCACAAAAGGTATCATATCAACTCTTTCAGTTTTCAATCAATGTCCTTGAGCGGTTTTTTTTAAAATTTAGGAACAATCGTCGATAAAAGAGACGAAAAACTCTTGTGTCTCACCGTTCCCTTGAAAGACAATGATGTGTAAACTGACTTTTAATACAGTGGCTTCGCATCATCCGTGTATCTAAGAAAGTCCGTAAATGATGGTCGAAAACCTTTTCTTATCTAATTATCGAGTTGAGTTTATCAGGGCTGACTTGGTTTGAAGGAACATGTCCACACGCTTCACAAAAGAGCACCTGGTCGATTTGAATGAAGACAGTAATTGTAAAATGACCTTCGTTTTGCCAATCATAAGTGGCGAAACGTTTTAATATGGATATCAGTGGTTTTCAAATATATTGGTGGATGGTTAAGTTGCACAGGGAAAATAGGTCAAAGATTGTAGCAATTAGGGTTCTGTAGTTAAATGTTTGTTGCGTGGTGCATTTTCATAGAAGGCAAATTTGATTCAGACTCCGCTGAAGACCCTAGCTATCAGTCTCAACTACAACGATAAACACCTCAATCTACATTTGTCTTTGTCTCAACTGGCGGCTTCATTAGGCCTGAATCTCATTTTAGTAGCTTGGAGCTGTTCTCTTGTGTATACTAAAAATGCGTATAGCTCGAGCACTTCCTGACAGATGACAAATAATAAATTTCATTCATCTTCATCTCAGATATGTTTGCGAGGCAATCGCCTGTTAGTGCTGTGTTGTTTGCGGCTCCCAGTTTCATTACTGCTGCTTGTTCAGTTTTTAAGAGGCCATATTCAAGGCCTTCTCTTTTTCAAATGTCCGTATTTTCTTGGCAGTTGGGTGAAACAGATAGTTCTTGATTTAGAAAACTTTCTCATTTCAGACGCCCAGGTGACACCGAACAAATGGCTTGGGTATTTCACATCCTCCGAGAATCGGTATGTCATTTTCATTCACACTTTTTATATCCCTAAGAGCGTATCCTGCGAAGAAATCATAACAGAGAAGTTGGAATAACGGGAAGGAGTTGGGAATGATTATTGATCTTTGATGATGTAAGCTGTGACGACACTCTTCACCAGTCTCCTTTATGCTGGAGCCGCTTTGTTGAACAGCTAGCTCCTTCGAAAGTAGTACTTACAATTGAAAATATCTTTGTTTTATTATCAATTGAAAATATTATTGTTTTATAAACTTTTTGTCGTTTTGCTGTTTCAGCCACGCCCTCCCACTCTTCACATCGCTCCTAAACGTAGTGTGTTCTTACGACCCTGTTGGATATGGAATTCCGTGAGTACTCCACACCAGTTTTGATTGCAATTACTTATTCGATAACTAATAACAGTGAAAGACTTTTTTCGATGATTCTTTCCTGTGTGAAGGGTTTGTTTAGATACTGTCTTGAACTACGGCAGTTCCCTTTAGTAATCTTAGTCTATGTTCTTCAAACTTCTTTGCAACAGGAAAGAGATTCGTTGTTTGTTTGTCGTTTAGATACAACCATCTCCTCTTCAACGATTCACGTGAGCAGCTCGTGGAAGTCGCCCTCCAGTTGTTGATTGTCGTCCTTGACTACGACATGGAACAACAACACTTCATCGAGCAAGCGAGGGAAGGCGACCAGTCTTTCGAGGTTCGTCCTGGGTGCCTTTGCCAAACTTGTTTCATTCATTCGTTTCACAGTCGGTGTTTCAATCACAGTTTAATAACTGCCTTACCATAGGGGTAAAGCCGAAAGGGGCTGGGGCTACCTCTGCTAGCTTATATTTGATAGAGCTGCCCCCTGTATTTGGAGGCAGTGGATTCCAAAAAAGATTCGTTTGTCTGAAATTGTCACCACTATTGTCCTGTGACTGAAAGTTATAGTTATCTCTACATCATCACTGTATTTATATAAAATGTGCATTCACCACTGCTTTATGTGCAATTTTGTTAACTTTGCAATTTTGTTTTCCCCTCAAATCACTTTATAATACAGCATTGCAAAAAGGAAACTAGTTTTGACCAATTTAGACTCTTAAGAAGAATGTCTGTGTAGGTACAATGTGAATTGTGATGGATTGTCTTTGTTAGTTATTTTAAAAGTTCTCTCGTTTCCCTATATATCGAGAAGGAAGTGACAAAACTCGGAGACTAACAGCGACATTTCTTTTCTGCCAAATTGTTTGACGATATTTTGGAATCTACGGCTTACTTTGGTACCGAATGAATATATAATGATTCTTTCTACAGTTTTCTTATTCCACCATCACTATCTCGTCGATAATTTAAGGGAAAAGCAATTAATTTTATTTGTGTATAGATTGACAACGGTTTCATAGGTTACACTAATGACAATAAACTATTTGATTTTAGGCAACTGGCCCAGAGAACCTCTTTTGCAATTACCTTACCCGGATACACCGCGAGGAGGTATCCATTTCCCCAGTTGTATTTTAAAACTTTTTCTTCATTGTCACCTTGTTTCTCTATTCAGCAACTATTCAGTCAATCCTCAGTTTGTGACAGATCTAGTTCCTTAATCGAAGCGAACTCCATACAGTTTTCTTTGCTCTTTCGCCATTTCTCTAGTACTATTTTCGTTTTGATAATAAATGATGTGTAATGAATGTGTCCTGATGGAAAGTTTTCCTTTGCTTGGTTTAGGATTTCCATTTTATCCTCCATGGCGTCACACAACTGCTGCAGAATCCGCTGGCACAGGTTTGAATTTTTCGAAAGCAAATGATTTCTTGTGGAAGTAGAATTTCAAATAGGATAAAATCCAATCTATAGATTGGTTGATTGGTTAATTAGTCTAAATATAAGACTGGTTTGCTTATTCGATTAATTGATTTAGGATACGATTTGTCGATTGACTATGATCAGGACCTGTTGATTGTTTTGATTAACTGTTTGGTCAGATATAATGATTGCTGATTACTGCTATTGATGGATACAGATCGGTTAGAAGTGCGGTCGATTTTACTCTGGCCGAAGTATCTGAATGGCATCCAGGCTACTTGTGTCTGTAGTTCGAAAAAGCATTTGAAGGCCAGCTGATAGATCACCCTCAATTTTATTTCTAAATTTGCATCGACAGATTTATTTCAATATCTGAAATTTGTTCAGGTAAATATGGTTAAATGGATGATGCGTCCACGCGACTTGAGCGATATGATGCGATTATATTGGGATAAAGTTCATTCTTAGCGGTTATCCCTTCTTTGTTTCTATTCCAGACATATCTTCCAAACTCAACCAAGAAAATCGGCTTCCACCAAGAGCTATTAGTTTTATTTTGGAAACTCTGCGACCTCAACAAGGTAAATCATAAACAGTCCCATTAAAAAAACAACACTTTTTGTTTCAATTTTGTCCTTGTCAGCTTATATGTCAATGTTTTCATTCAGGAAGCTGCACAGATGTGTTAAATGTTTAAAAGATTTCCATTTTAGAAAATATTCTTGATAATTCTTAACACCTCAATCCTATAACTTAATTTATTGCATCGTTCTGTACTGTGGTTTGGTTTTTCATCAAACTAGACATATTTTTTAGTAAATATTTATTTTTTGGTAACGATTTGTGATAAGCACATTGCTTTGTTTGGTAGCAGGTGAACTTTGACTAGCAGGGGCCTACAGCTTCTTAAATCGATGTAGGGTGCATCTCTAATAAGGGTGCATCTCTAATAAGGGTGCATCTCTAATAAGGGTGCATCTCTAATAAGGGTGCATCTCTAATAAGGGTGCATCTCTAATAAGGGTGCATCTCTAATAAGGGTGCATCTCTAATAAGGGTGCATCTCTAATAAGGGTGCATCTCTAATAAGGGTGCATCTCTAATAAGGGTGCATCTCTAATAAGGGTGCATCTCTAATAAGGGTGCATCTCTAATAAGGGTGCATCTCTAATAAGGGTGCAATGCCAGGCTCACCCTGTATAAAGCATCATTTGTTAGTGGGAAAGAATTTAATACTTAATTATCATTTACAATTTGAAATTAGCATCATGACGTTTGTTTCAGAAATTTCTCTTCTACGTCTTGAAAAGCAGCGATGTTCTGAACGTCTTGGTGCCAATTCTGTACCATTTGAACGATGCTCGTGGAGACCCATGTAAGTGCATGCCTTTTCATGTCCTTCCCTCGACCAGTTGGACTGCCACATTCTAATTTCTGCACGACGAAAAATCGAGACGCATAGAAAAACCTTCTTTTGTCTAGCAGTCATTTTCAACTTGTTATCTTTTAATAGAAAATTGTATTTAATCTAATCAAATGTAATCGAAACATGCAAATTGAAATCAATTCCTTAGAAATGCCTCACTTCTGTTATCTCATTTTTTCCAAAGTTTATTCATTTTGAATGGTGATTTCAGTCTATTTTGAATCTAAATGAAACTAAACACAGATAGTGCTTCCCATGCGCTGTTCTTAGATGCATGAACCAGAAACCTTGAAACTAAAAAAAGAATAAGCTGCTAAGATCAATTGTGCTGAAGTAAATTGTAAATGAGCTAATGTTTTGTGGTACGAAAATTTATGATTGCCAGAAACAGCGGAAACATGATGTTAAAATTATAATTGTGCTGTAGGCAATCATATTTAGCTCAAATTAGCTGAGAATCAGTGGCTCTTCAACTGCGGGGCCGTGTTTCCCTACTGGTCTGCATGTATCCCATTGTGGGGGAGCTTTCTCATTCTTCGGCCGCCAGAGTAACCGAGGCGCGGATTAAAAGTGGCAAAAATGGAACTCCACCGAGCCGGATTCCAACCAGCGACCTAAGGATATCTGAGGGGGTTGACACTTCTACAGTCCTCCGCTCTACCAACTGAGCTATCGGTGGCCACGAGAAAAACAGTCATTTCGCTTTAATGTTTGTTTTATCACCTGAATACGTCATTTCGAAGTCCTTTCAATTCAACGAGGTGCAATATCACGTGCTTACTTGGTCTAGGATGCACGGGTCATTGCTTTTGAAGTCTGTCGGAAAACCACCCAAATTAGATTGACTGATTATTTTCCTCTATTCTCAAACCGCTTAACTCGCCGTTTATTTTTTGGATGCCCATTTCTCAACGGCGGTGTATCACGTGCAAACTTGCTGATTATCACGCGCTCTTTCACGTGCACAATAAATTTTTGCGATTAACAAGTATGTATAAAATTTATCATTTCCATGATTTTCAAAGAATTTCCCTTTTTGTAGCTCGAATCGGATTAATGCATATTGGCGTTTTCATCTTGCTCCTTCTAAGCGGGGAGCGAAATTTTGGTGAGTTACATTTAGGAAAATACTATTTCGAGTTGCGTCTTTATGTCATGGTCCTCCGGTAACGAGTGGGAAACCAATCGAATTTACTCCACGTGGAGATGCTCAGCGAATTCACACCACGTATAGATAAAAACAGTTGCGTACCAGGTGTTGATAATACCAGCAATGTTGATAAATATAATAAGGTTAATATAAATAATAAAATATAAATGATAAGGTTAGGGTTTTTGAAAAATGAGAAAGTGTAAATGAGAAAGGCTTTGATAACTGCTATGAAAAAGGGTTTCGGTGATCAACATCTCCCATCGCTGTGATGATGCGATTCTTGAACATGCATGGACCTAAATTTGAATAAATATTGCAAATGGAACCTAAAACTACCTCGTAAATGTAAAAATGATCGTGTTACGTTCTCATTGCAGGGGTTAGATTGAATAAGCCGTACACAACTAGAATAGCAATGGACATTCCAGTTTTTACTGGGACTCACGCAGATCTTCTAATAATAGTAAGTCGTTTTCTTTTTGATTTGTAGTCGATGTTTGACATTGTCACTCCATAGTAGCTGATGTTCCATGTTTTGAATGAAGGTGTCTGCCTTCTTTTCCCTTTCTCGGTGGATTAATTCAAGCTGCCAGTTTTGAATACGAGCTCAGTTTAGCACTTTCTTGGTTTTCCTGAAATATTAAGTACGATGAGCACATTTTTGTTTATTCGACGTCTTTTCCAATAATATTCACGATAATATTCTTATTTTCATTATTTTTATAATAATATTTTTATTCAATCTTAAGCTTGGTTATAGAAGATGTGCAGAGAATTGGAAGATTCTTTTTCAGAGAAACTTTCTTATCTGCAACCCTAATAAAGGGAAGCAGAAATCTAAGGGTTTTTTACGGAAGCGGATAACGGAAAAAGAATCTACTTTGGCAAATACCCTCGGTGATAGGGGGAAAGGTGAAACAATATAGCAAACTGTGACAGAAACCCTTTACCAAACGGCACCTTGTCTGATCTATTGCCTTGTATTCACAAATTGTCTTCAAAGAGGTTCTGTTTCATTCCCCAGCTTTTTGTCCCTCTTATAAACTTGTCCTTGTTCTTGACTTCGTACGTTTGTAGATGGTGATTAGTGAATGATCTTTTGCAGGTTTTTCACAAGATTATCACGACCGGTCATCAAAGACTTCACCCTCTTTTCGACTGCTTGCTGACAATCATTGTAAATGGTGAGTATCCGTCCACGATCCAACCTGAATCCGTCCGCATCCTCATTCGATTTGTATGGATTTTTAATCCTTGTCTGAATGACATACCTTGGTTTGATGTAATCTAGAATGAATCCAGGTGTAGATTTGATTAACAGTGCCTTTTTCTGCGTTAGGATCCAAATGCGCTAAGATCATAGTCATATCCAGTCATATCTCGTAAATTATGTGATATTGATTCTTTTTCACTTACTTCAATATACAGAAGCCAGGACCTAGAATCGACATTTTACTGTTTGAACTTATCAAAATTTCAAAGTGTTCGACTAATGTAAATGATAATTCATAGTTATTGTAAAAGGCATTATTTTCGATCAAGTATGGTCTCTTAGTTGATGTCGTAACAATGTCGTAACAATTTGAATACAGGAAACAATTTTATTAACTTAATAAATTACTTCCAAACCTCTACTAAATGAATAATATTTGTTTGCAGTCTACAAACCTTTTCTTGATTCCATTGTCATGCGAATTCTTTATAAGAAGTTCGATATTTTTACTCACAAGAACAAAGGCATTTTTCTCTCCGATGCCTCAAATATTCTATACTTCAAGAAAGTCGCTCTTCTTTCTCTTTTTCTTGTTCCTCTTTTTCTTGTTCCTTTTTTTCTTCTTCCTTTTTTTCTTCTTCCTTTTTTTCTTCTTCTCTTTTTTCTTCTTTCTTTTTTTCTTCTTCCTCTTTTTCTTGTTCCTCTTTTTCTTGTTCCTCTTTTTTGTTCCTCTTTTTTTCTTCCTCTTTTTCTTCTTCCTCTTTTTCTTCTTCCTCTTTTTCTTCTTCCTCTTTTTCTTCTTCCTCTTTTTCTTCTTCCTCTTTTTCTTCTTTCTCTTCGCAGCTCCGATTTTCGTCTAAAGACACGCGCGACTGATTGGAAGAGTTTCTTTCTCACTTGGATTCTATATTAATAGCGAATCCTTTTGTTTTGCAGTTTCACCCTATTTGAAGTCTCTATCGATGGTGGCAGCAAATAAACTTTTACATTTACTTGAGGTGATAACTTTTATTCATCGATCATATTATTTCATATTTAGTGCATTTGAGGGTAATAGTTCTGAGGGCTAGGTGTTAAGTCGCCATTTACAAACTGACCTGTTTAAGATTGACTTATTGAAGCAGACACGATCTAGAAATTCGTCATCTATCGCAGTCCATTTTTGGCTAATCATAATATATCATGGCTAATCATTCGTCAAAATATATCTTAAAGCAATGCTATAAGAAATTATCAAGAAAGCCATAAGAATCCTGGGATCGCATGTTAAAGGGTTCAGCTGCTAACAAACAACTCAAGTTTTGTTTTTATTATGGAATAGATATCTTGGCCTGGCGTAGAAATAGTGCTTGAATTACATCACTTATATGATGAATTGCCTGTGTCCAGCCATGGATAAGATTTATTTTTTGAAAGAGTTGGTTTAACTTTATTCGGAAAATGTTAAGCTGTTTTAAAAAGCTCAGACACAATTCTCGAATTTTTTTCTTCAGACTACTGCCAGATGTACACTTCTATCTTCTATCTCGTCTATCTCGATTTTTTGAAAAGGACTTGGAGTTATCTTGTGTTAATATAATTTGAAAGCTTTCCAACTTGCTATCTGCTTTTCAGTTAGCATCAACGATAAGGCGTTATTGTTATCTTTGAAAGCTTTTGGAGGACACCTTACCGGTGATTGGGTTTGAGTTTATTTGCAAGCTTGGTCAGTACCAGTTAAATAGTGTTAATGTGCCGGTCCCAATCGACCTTCGGGAGATATGGGGGGCTGGGGGGTTAAGGCTGAAGAGAGGCAGTGAATGAGGTCGGTCTGTGATGCCTCAATAACAAAATGTTTTGTCCATATGTTACTCTGTTTTTTTTCATTGTCTGTTTATTACATTATTTTCATTATTTTATTATATTACATTATTACACCGCCTGTCAGGTTTTCATTTCATCCGGTTCCTTCGTAGGCCTTCTCCACGCCCTGGTTTCTCTTCACCAACGGAACCAATCACCACTTAGTATTCTTTCTTCTTGAGACCTTCAACAACATTATACAGTATCAGTTTGATGGTGAGTAGCCTCGCATTCAACCTGAGGATAGCTGTCAAGTCATATCACCTGCTTAATTATTGATATGGCATAAATTATAGATACAGATCTGGTGTAAATTATAGATACAGATCTGGTGTAAATTATAGATACAGATCTGGTGTAAATTATAGATACAGATCTGGTATGAATTATAGATATCTGGTATACGTAAGCACCGTTAGTTTATTTGATTTTCGACAAGCTGTTCCGCACTAACTGATCTTTATCAATAAGACTGGTTCATCCGCCGCAGGTTCCGATGTCACTAAAGTTTGGACAGCGTAACACCGCCAAAGCCAACCCATTCTAATGATACTCTCCCCTTATTTGTTTGCCTGATTACTTTATTCTTCTGCTCCTGCAAAGCCGTGGCATGACCTCTGCGAAGGATCTGATGCGCATCGAACGCCAAGCCACCCCTTAATCAATCCGCGCCAGTCAAACCCCACCGAACTCTGCTTCATCAATTGTCTCTGCCTGTGTGCATTTATCTTTTGACCTGGCCCTTCCACCAATTCTGCTTGGTTGGCACAGCTTCGATGCTTACATCTCCAGTTACTTCATTTTGCACTCAGGAATATATGTGTGATTCTACTTCCATCCCCCTTCAACGTCCGCTATCTTCCTTTCCCGTCTTTCATCTCTGCACCCACGTTTCCTCTCCCAATGTCAAAACTTTGTCCTCTTCTCCCGTGCACATATTTTTTGTAAATTTTCGGCCATTCAGAATAACATTTTGCTTGTTCGTTGTTAACCGTATTTCTAGGTGATTTCCAAGATAAAATTATTGCATTGGTTTCAAAGGCTCATTCTCAGCATCAATGCGAGAGATTTCTTTTTTAAGCAATGTTCGCAACTTATTTTCACAGGTAACGCCCACCTAGTTTACGCAATCATCAGAAAGCGGAATGTTTTTCACCAGCTGGCTAATCTGCCAACGGACCCTTCCTCCGTGTCACGCCCCAAGGGAAACGCGAAAAAAAGGACCGACTCTGAATCGTCCCTGGAGGACGGGTGAGTAAAATATGGGTTCTCGAGTTTGGTGTTTCATGTTCACCAACAAATATCACAGAAATAGCTCAGAATGGTCCGACAAATACGCATCAGGGGTGTTATTCACTGATGAGAGCTTTGGAATTGGTTCACAAAACAGGTTTAGTGAGATGAACTGGGTCCATGTCCGCATTTCAGCTATAGCCAAGTGTGAAATGCATGTCCTGAGATGAATTTAGCCAGAAGTTTCGTCTTTTTCTGCAAAAGAGAACCGAGTTAAGTCTCTGTGTCGGTTTAAAAACAATGGCTCTCAGTTGTTCCTATGGATTTTGTGTTGTTGTAAAATGCAAGCGCAACAATTTAACACATTTATAATTCATTGGCAATTGCGGACAGTTGACCTCAATTTGCTTTCGTCAAATCATGTCGCAACCATTGACGAATTGTATAAGAAATATTCACGTTGCTGATGTTAGTGGTCGCTAATAGAATGATTCGGCAATTCTGTAAATTGTTCGGCCTACCTTGATATCCCAGAGTCAGCAAGTTATTCATACATGAATACTGCAACCATGGCAGCGAGCGATGTATACAGACGGATGAATTCATTGCTGTTTTCAGTGACCAGTCAAAACTCAGGATAACTCATTAAGAAAACCGCGATTGAAATGCAGAATGGAGTTAAATTATTTGATTTCAACGTTTCTCATAAAACGCCTCGAGAAAAGCGACGCTTGGACACTACGATTTATAACCATCAATAAATCGATTCTTCCATGCTACATATCTTCATTTTATTGGTTCACCAATCCCAACAATATTTCTCTTGGTCATCTCTTTACTTTAGGTATATCCCATCCGCCTTTAATATTGGAACTTTGCTTCTTATATTCAAAACAGACAGTTATCCTTTGCTCAAAACCTGTTTTGCAATTTATTCGTTGGCTCGTGAAATGACAAGTTATAAACTTATTAGTCGAGTAGACAGATTAATCCTTCATAATTTGTTTCGACATTGCAATATTCATGTTTGTCACAATAAAGTCATACTTCAACCACAAGAATTTTTTTCGTGGCTTGACAGAAACATTGCCCTCCAAAGACAATCTCTTTGCTTTTTATCACTTTTTAGCATTTGATTTTCTTCTAGCGAGATTGTCCAGCCGAGATTAGATGGCATTCCCACAATGACCAAAACAGGTTTGTATTCGGTGTTCAAAATATTTTACATTTAAAGTCAATTAATACTTCTTGTTTGTTTCTTGATATATTCCTATTTTGATTAACTAAGGGTTATTGTTTGATGTAGTTTGGTTGCTGGGAAACTTAGTTGCTTTCTGGTGCCTTTAATGATGCTGTTTCTGGCATCATCAGAGTCGAAGCATATTCCTGCTATGTATTTGTGGTAATGTCATTAAAATGGCTTTTCTCTAAATGCCCCCTCCCCCTGTCTCGCAAATGCCCTCCACCCCTATCTCATATTATCTCAGGCCCCGAGGGAGCAAATTAAATAGGTGTAGCGAGGCGGAGTTGTGTTTTTGATTTGAGGCTTGGAGATTTCAATTTTAGTTCAAAATCCACACGCAGAGCAAGGTAGTCCCACGCGCCGCCCCGGAGAGCACCACCGAGCCACCCCTGACGGGCAGCCGGCCGACAGCGAATACCCAACGCAGAAGCGGCCCGATGCCTCCGGTTTTTTTGCCACTGCGGAATGGGTAGGTTTTTAACCCGATTTTGTTTCGGTTCTTGAATAGTCAAATTCCGCGTGCAAGTTCTGATTTTGCAAATTGAAAGTTTCCAGGTAAAGCAGTATTGCTGAAACTTGGAATAGTATGCAGAGACGTGCTAGGCAACTACAATGTATTCAGTGCAGTGGGCTACATGTTATGTACAATCCAGATGCAGGGGCGGATCCAGCGTTTGAGTTTGGGGAGGGCCATTTAAGAAAGAAAAGGGGGGCTGGATAAATCTTCGTAGACACGCCCTTCAAAACTTAAAGAACATTGGCATGGTCCTTTTTCTACCAGAAGACTTCACAACAAGCTTAACTCTCTCTCGAGGACTAGAAAATTAGGAAAATTCATTACTGTGACAAATATTCAAACGAAATAACAAAATAATCATATTGACAGGATGTCACAATGCAAGTGACAACTGTACCATTTGTTGGAAGTCAGCAGTAAATTTTGAGCACAAGATTATTCTTAAACTATTTTTTTCCCAACACAAGGTGTAAGTAAATTCGCCTTAAAATCAAAGAAAAATGTTCAATCTCTTTTGGTATGTCGCTTTATCATCAAGAACAACAAAAAACCAAAACAACAAATTTAATGTTAAAATGTAACACCTTATGATACGAATATGGTGCTAATACAAAGGCATTATTTCAATCCTGTGAAAATTGTTTTGCATTGGAAAAAACATAGATTAAAGAAACATTTTAGTCTTGATGAAGGTTGAGCCTGGCATCATTCTAAATTGTTATTCTGTTTTAGCAATTTTGCCCGAATGTAAATTAGTCTAAGTAGTCGATAATAAATTTTAGCCACATGCATAACTTTTACAGATCGTCCCATCTTTATCATTCTTGCGAAGTTTTTAAGGTTTTCCTCATATTCAATTCTAATACGGGATCTAATACTGTTTGATCCAAAGTCGTCTGATTTGGTCAATGATGAATCACATCTTTGACTTCAAATAGACTGCAAATGTGTACTGACATTATTTTGCTTTCCCTGGAATAATGTTTGGCACCAAAAAGCTGCAAGAAGACAAAGATCCGAATAAAATCAAAAGGGCAAGGGCGCAAATTGTCAAAAAATCTGTCCCGTTTCGAGGTTTTCTAAAAATAATGCAATTTCACTGCTTCTTTTTTAAATTTTTTTCGGATTGATTAGATATTAGGTGTATCTCTGATTTCCGCAAAATCATTCAATCAAAGCACTCATATGCTTCTAGTGTCACCTAACATGAAGTGTAATATGCGGGAGATATTGCCTTGTTAGTTTGATATACAAGTTGAGGTATTTATTTAAATTTTTTCGATGTAGAATCATACCGTTTTGGGGGGCACGGCCCCCCACCCACATAACCCCCCCCATAGATCCGCCACTGCCCAGATGGTAGAGGAATGACTCTTGGTGCTCTTGTTAACCTTGTGCCCCTGTTAACCTGCCAACCTCAACCATGTTCTTTACAAACATCTCTTCTGAGCTACACATTCAAATCTTAATTTACCTTATTATTTGAATACATGTTTCGTTTTTTCGAATTTATGTTTCGTCATTCTATTTCTGTTTCGTTTTTCAATTTTCTGTTTCGTTTTTCGATATTCTGCTTCGTCATTCGATTTTCTGAATCGTTTTTCGATTTTCTGTTTCGTTTTTCGATTTTCTGTCTCGCCATTAACGATTTTCTGCTTCAAAACCCTGTTGACCCTTCTTTGTCTTCACTCGTTTGTTCATCAAGTTTTTTGTTTTTATTTTTTTTTCATTTCTTATTCCGCCATTCTTTTGTTTCATTTTTCCTTTATCTTCTATAACAGTCGCTTGAAAATATTGTCTCTGAGCATCCAGAACAACACCTGCTTACAGCTCGTGCCGTCTGCTGCAACCTGTTTTTTTGTATGGCTCTGATTGGTCCACTTGCTGATTTGTAATCGCGATTGACCAATAATATTTTGATTCCCAACGCCTGGTGATAGTCACATGGCAATATTTTTTGAATACCACAGACAGAAATTGGCGTTTGAAAAACAACAATATTCTGGCTCATTCTCTTTTGATGCTTTATCTACTTAAGTTGTTTCCCCGTGTTTGTTTTAAGATAAACCACAGTCCATCATTAGATATCGTGAAAGACCCGTTAGTTTATGTATTTCTGAACGAGTTTTCTGGTTTTCCAAGGTGCATTCATGGAAGCAGAAGCTGCCTCTTCAAACGATAATGAGGCTGTTGCAAGTCCTTGTGCCGCAGGTCGAGAAGATTTGTATAGACAAGTGAGTTCAGAGGCTGTCTTTTAGGCTAATACTGCCCTTTTCAAGACAAAAATTATTAAAATTACAAGAAAAGGAAGATTATGTGCATATAGGCTTACTTTGTGGGTAGGATGTGTTGTAAATCAAAGTATTTTTCCTGTATCCATGGCATAGTTCCAACTACACTCAAGAATAGTGAGAAAAACGGAGATGAATACGATCTGTTGGAGAGTAAAGGGATGGTTAGGATAAAATATGACGAGAGGAAAGATGAAAATGTCAGAGAGAAAGAAAATGAAACTAGAATCTTAAGATAAACTTTTCATTTGATTTTAATTGGTGCTCATGCATACGTTTGCCTTGTTTACTCGATTAGCTGTAGGTTTTGACAATCGGTTATATGAAAAATCATGCGGCATTGATGATTTGAAATGTTTTGGCATTCATGACAATCAGGCTAGGTA
This sequence comes from Nemopilema nomurai, assembly GCA_003864495.1. Classification (NCBI taxonomy): domain Eukaryota; kingdom Metazoa; phylum Cnidaria; class Scyphozoa; order Rhizostomeae; family Rhizostomatidae; genus Nemopilema; species Nemopilema nomurai. The sequence goes on from ML133427.1 coordinate 2,720,353, forward strand.
GGGGTTATTTCATGGCAGTTACAGAGCGTTGGGCCGTAATGTTTTGCAATTTTAAGTCGATACCAATGCTTTAAAGAGCTGTGTTTTGTTTGAATTTTAAGATGTTCTTTTCAATTTTCATACAGGGGCTTGACTGATGAATCCGAGATCATCAAATTTCTGCAGCATGGGACACTGGTGGGCCTTCTTCCTGTTCCACACCCAATCCTCATTCGAAAATATCAGGTAACAGTAATCTTCTTTCATTATGGTACTTTTAGTTTTCTTCTGTCTTTTCCAACTACGCAGTCAGATGTGAGCTTTGTATGCCCCTTCTCAATCGATCTTCGGCGACATCTTCTTTCCTACCCGCTTTGGATCAAGTTTCTTTTGACATTGCTTTCCCATCCAGCACGGGTCTCCCTCTTCCTCTGAAACCTTCCACTTCCACCCTTATTAGTTTTTTGTCATGCTTCCCTCGTCCATCCTCAGTACGAGGCCATGTCACCTCAGTCTCAATGTTATCATGTACAACGTAATGAACTCTTCTGGCGCTATCGTGCAAGATGGTCACTGGACGTGTTTGATAAACAGCAATTTCTTTTTGTTTCTCCAACTGGCCTGTAAGCCATTAAACTAGTATATATAGTGCGAGGAACAGAGGTGTATGCCTTCTATCAAACAGTAAGAGAGTTACCAAAGCTGTTACTGTTATTCTGCGTAATGGTTGTTGTTGTTGCTGTTGTTGCTGTTGTTGCTGTTGTTGCTGTTGTTGCTGTTGTCAGTGTATGATGTGCCTACGATTGGCTGTATTATGACCAATCAGCATCCACTCAGTCCTTATTTAGAGTGGTCAGTATTTGTCTGTAGTTTCAAAGTTTTCTTGTTTTTCAGGCGAATAGTGGCACCCAGTTATGGTTCAGAACGTACATGTGGGGAATAATTTATTTGAGGTGAGTTGTGGTCCTAATGGGGCTGCATGTTGCTACTTATTACTTGTCTTGTTGTGATAAATACGTGCTTGTAAAGATCGAATCAATACACGTTTTTCTCACAATACATCTGGCATTCTTAATTGTAGAATAGGCAATGTGTATTACTGAGTACACGCTTTTTTATAAGAATACCAAATTTTTTGCTTAGCCTCAATATTCTTAAAAATCTTCGATTTTAGGCCTAAGATTTTTGTTAAGTTATTCTTGCCCAACACAAGGAATAAATATGCCTTAATATCAAAGAAAAGTATTCATTATTCCTAAAATATTCTTAGATTTTAGCAATTTTTAGCCTCCATATTCTTATAGACTTTTTTCTTATAAAAGCGGTGTGTAAGTGTATTTCTCAAGAAATATTTTGCTCAAATGCTCAAATATTCTCGAATGCTGTCTTCTTTGTTAACTTTTCTTTCGCATTGCAATTTTGTCTCATTTGTAATTCATTTCCATTAATTCCCGGTATCAATGAGATGATGCTTTCGATTGCTCCTTCTCACACACTCACGTGTATGTTCTTTTTACAGGAACATCGACCCCCCGATTTGGTATGACACGGACGTGCGGCTCTTTGAAATCCAGCGTGTCTAGTTTTCATGGCGTCCTAGGCCCGAATGCTCCTTCTTAGCTGCTGGCTCGTCCGCACGTGGTTACGTTTTACCAGAATCAGGAAACTATGTATTTATTATGCTTTCAAGGTGATATTTATGATCAGAAGAGAATGAGAGATGGAAGCAAGCAACTAAGAAATTCGACTGAAGAACTTCGAGATTCGCGTAGGCTCAGAATTTTGTTGGCGTTAGGCCGACTTTGTGAGAAAACCACAGATTGCGAGAATGCTTTTTGTGTACCTGAGTATAAGGGAAGTGAGAGGAGGGAGAGGGAGAGGGGGAGGGGCTTGAGATGTCGTCTAAAAATGACCCTCTTCAGTTCTCATGTTTGTCTGTAAGTAGCTTTATTGTAAATTTTCAACTCGCTTCGCTGATTACAACTAGAAATATCAAGCAGTGATATTAAAAATCTCAGGGTAACAGTCATCGTTGAGAGAGGATCTTCCAATTATTATTTTCCCTTCCCCTTACACTTTACATCAAGAATAGTACCACCTTTGTTTTCTAGGATAATTGTAACCAAATTAGGAGAGGGCATTACTTAGGCAGTCGATAATTTCTTTCTATCAAATTTAGGACTATAGAATTTACCTTATTTTGTATTCATTGCAGAAATGCTTAACATTAGGTATTGACAGACCTTTGCTATTGTCATCGAACAGTCAACAGATGGGTAGTGTAGGGCAACCTGTTTTAAAGATTTGCTTTAAAAATGATAGCTATTTTGTTTTGAGAATCTTCTAGCCACGATGGATGACTAGAACCGAACAAGTAGATTTTACTCGTTTTTAAAGCTGACTCAGTTAAAGGTTTTCAATGATCAATCCAAGTTTTGAATGATCAATCCGAGTTTTGAATGATCAATCAAAGTTTTGAATGATCAACTCAAGTGTTCAATGATCAATTCAAGTTTCCAATGATCAACCCAAGTGTTCAATGATCAATCCCAGTTTTCAATCATCAATCCAAGCATTCAATTATTAATCCAAGTTTTCAATGATCAATCCAAGTTTTGAATCATCAATCCAAGTTTTCAATGATCAATCAAAGTTTTCAATGATAAATTCAAGTGTTCAATGATCGATCCAAGTTTTCAATGACCAATCCAAGTTTTCAATCATCAATCCAAGCATTCAATTATCAATCCAAGTTTTCAGTGATCAATCCTGATGTCCTTCAAGGAAGAAGAATCTTCACGCAGCCATCGCAAATCAAGCCAGTGAATTTTCATTCTCGTTCATTTACATCCCTTGACTCAGACCATCCGTCGAATCATCTGTTAAAATGTTGCAGTTGATTTCTGTTATATGTAAATGGCTTCACCAAATCAAGTCAATGACAATGTTAAAGTGGGGAGTGCCCCAAGGGGGGGGGGGGGTTGTGTCAACGCAGTTAGCTGTCACACAGTCTTAGAAGCGGGTGGTAAATGAATCTAAGTAAATAGACGTTGATAAGATGAACCTTTACGATGTGTATCCCCTTTTAAATGTGCAGTTAGGCCGTACTTTAAAATGACATCGAGAGCTTCAGTATGCCTGTACTTCAATTGCTAAATAAGCCCCTTCACAATGGAAACGTCGGTTACTTTTAAGGGAATGAGTCCTTTATCACAAAGTGCATTTTATCAAACCATTGAAAAAGCTTAGAAAAGAGCTATCCTATATGCACTTGGTAAGCTTATTTATGAAGAAGTAGAAATTTTTAAGTCTGGAATCTTATAAATTTTCGTTGAAGTTCAAATTCAGTAGCCAGCTGGACGTGAAAGGGTTTTCCAATAACCCATACCTACCGATATAGACTCAATGTATGAAATAGCGCTCTTTTTATCGAACTTTTTTCAGCAGCAAAATGATGTTTTCAGTGAGAGACATAGAGTGCTAAGCATGATCAACTGAGATTCTGATAATCATTTTACGTTGCCTTTAAGAAGCAGCATGTCGCAAGCATAAAAAAGCCAACCTTTAATGCAAGTCGCTTTTATGTCAAACCCTTATTCAACTATCTCTCTAAAAATCTCCCACACTATTGGCTTATAAGTAGCCGCAATAAATAGCATTAAGAGATGAACATCTAAATTCACTTCTAATATTCACTTTTCCTTACAAGTGAGGAAGTCTTTTTTCAGCATTCACATGATCTACATAAGCTTATGACCATGAAGAAGTTAGTCCAAGTCGCTCTTCTCTTTCTTCTCCTGCTCCTCGATCTTCTTGGCTTCCTCCTCCACAGTCTTCTCGAGCTTCTTCTCATCCTCCACCAATGGCACCAGCTTGCTAAGGTCTTGCTTCATCAGCTCCTCAGTTATCTTCGCCCCGAACGTGGGGTTTATTTTCATCACCAACGGGCCTAGCTTTTCTTTTATCAGCTCCTTACGCTTTTCATCAGGCAGAACAGCATCGACCTGTGTCGCAACTTTGCCAACGTTTGACTTGAAGAAGTCCTGTTTGAGATGCAAAGAGTAGATTTAGAGGCTTGAAAGACATGGATCTGCACACCTAAATACGTTCTATTTGAGCAGAGAAAAAGCCCTTTTCTCTTGACATTATACTAGCATGATGCTCTTTGCCGGAAATATTTCAATGCTTTCCGATGAATCGTCATTCAACGTCGATGTATCTAGCTCGTATTTCTTTTAGGCAGGTTCTTACACAGCCAGGCTGTTTCCTTTCTTACAGACAGTTAGCCAGATGCTGAACTACCTCAATTCTACTTCTGAACAAATCTTTTATGGTACAAAATTTCACAATTGCGAGGGATTGCGGAATCAAAATTATAACATACTAAAAGTACTTTTTCATCTGAGACTCCTCAGGTTATACAAACGTCGGAAAATGATCAAAAGCTGACAAAAAAGCCAGTTGCGGATCGAAAACACTCGAGGGTGATGCAAAGAGCATATGATTGGCTGTAAATGATCCTCTACTTTTTCAGCAATCATTTTATATATGCAAGCCGGGGTACTTTTACTCGATATGACAGCTTCTTGCGTGCAGGTCTAGACCCAAAACTTCTTAAATACGCAGGCGATTTTGACCGATTCATTCTCTCGCCAGAAGTATAAGAACATTGGTATGTAGTCCGACCAAAGTTGTCACTAAATCCAAGATCTGTGGGTAGTCTAGAAAATTTGCAGCCTTATTTCTTCATGAGGGCAAAATTGCTTGAGAATATGTATTTCTGATTAGGCTATGTTTTTGAAATTTTCTAGCATATATAGAGACAAGGCGATGAAAACAGAAATTAGACCAACAGAATCTCGCTACTTTGGTGATCTTCTGCTCTTGATTCGTACAACCCTTTTGGGATCATAAGGACATATTTGTCCATTTCGGATGTTTTCAGTGAAAAAACCAAGAAATAAGAGGGCTGCATTAAAAAACCATATGCATTTAACAGTACCAACTCAATAATGACTATATAAAATAAATACAGAAACAAAAACAATTGTCCATTATTTACCTTTGATCCCGAAAGGGTTAATAATTTCATGCTTAAGGTGGAAGGGAATTTTGAAGGAGGACCCTTCCACTGCGACAAGTCTTTGAACATAGGCCATATTGTGAACAGAATAAGAATGTGCATTTATCAAAAGCATATTTGTGCATTTTTTTGCATTGAATGTTAGCAAAAAAAATCAGGATAATGTTAAGATTTTAAGATAATGTTCAGAATAAAGATGAATTTCTTCGCGGATGGAACGAAAGTTGCTACCACACAAATACGTACCATTTTACGGCGCCGCTTGAAATGTGACTGCTCTACAAACTTGAAGAGAATTCTGCTCAAGATTGGACCTGCCATAGCTTTATTGGCGATTGGAATCCAGCCACCCTTTATGTTAGCTGCATCCCATTCTAGTTAAAAGAATTCTGATACACAGGTGCCTTTGTTATTTCATGCCTCAGGATGTAAACAAAGGAGTTCGCATCGTCGCACCACATGCAGAATAAACGAATTTATCGAACGACACGACGCGCCTGCCATGATATGATGGATACTATATTGCCTTTGCTAAGCTTATAGGGGTAGGGTGGGGCTACGCGTTGCTTTTGATGATGATGTCGTAAAATGGTTTGGTGAGAGGGGAAATAAATTATTAAAAGATGGATTATGAAGCTGTCTTTGCTAAGCATATAGGGGTAGGGTGGGGCTACGCGTTGCTTTTGATGATGATGTCGTAAAATGGTTTGGTGAGAGGATTATGATGATGTTATGATGAGGTACATGATTAAAAGATGGATTATGATGATGTCACGTGGGAAAGCAGCCCATAAGGTTGTATAGGATCTCAGGCAACCATGATAAAGGGATCTTTTTTTATCAAAGATTTAACAAAATCTTGCAGTAAATAGCGATACAAAACAAAAAGTTTTTAAAAATGCTTAACTCACCCTTTTAGTTCAAATGCAGAGTAAAAGTCGTTGTCAAACAATCAAGGTTATTTTTCTTGTGAAACTTTTCTCAACCTTTTATCATAAAAGGCTAATTATGATAATAACTGAAATACCAACAAGCCTGGTTCTCATACGATCGCTATCGAGTGACATAAATGGTCGCATCAGACGAAGAGTTTCCGAAAGTATCACAAATTTCAGCGGCCTTGCGAGAACTCAGTTTCCTCAGGATAAACGCATGCGCAGTAGAAATTTTTTTCCAACTTGAAAAATGGCGGGAGAAAGCATACAGGCCTCAATTAGACACAGGTATTTTGGTTGTTAGTTTCCTCTGTTTTGGATCTTCCTATTTCAGCGTTTGGTGTGTTGCCTCGTAATCTGCAATGTTTATTTTACTGTAGCAGGTATTCAACTATTTACGATGCTACACGAATCGGACAAATGGCTTTTCCTAAAGAGTCTTTATGCGTTCAGTGATTCAGTGAATCGTGTCTAGCTAGTATTTAGATTAGGACCTGGCGAGAGTTTGCTGGCTCCGAAGCAAAGGTATTTGTGCGGTAGCTAAAAAAACTCTGGTTGGCCGTAATTTGCTGCTGCAGTGAAATTTTTGCGCAGACTAATTTCAACATAAAAATTCCAATTATGATACATTTTGCCAAATATGAGATAAAAATTGACCTGAACCGAGAATTCTGGTACCAAATATCAGCAACTATTGCCACAATAAGGCCCGTTGCTTGACCAAACCTTATTAAGGAATGCAGCAAAAGGTTGAATGCATAGAAATTGAACAATGACAAATGAATGAATAGCCAATGCCTCTGGGTCTCGGAAGGATAACTACCCAAGGCACATTGGCTTGTTATTAATTGCTTGCCAATATCTTATTAACAGCCAATATTATTTGGCCAGGATTGTAGGACTCAATACAAGACCTACTTTTGTGTGTTAAGAAATGTCTTTAAGTTTGATAAAGAGGTTTTAACACAAACAACTCATTTGTGGCTAGCTGCAAAACCTAAATTAGTGTCATCTTGTGAAAGATATTATTTCAGCACCAAAGACTGTATCACAGAGCATTTGTTAAGGATTTTTGAGTGATGGGGCATTTTTCTAAAGGGCCCACACTTATAGACTTCCAGAAATGACGTAGGGAATGACAGAACTCTTAGGATTGGTGCTTCAGATTGTGATATATACTGAACTAGTTTAGGGTTGAGACTTTTGCCTCCAAGATATGACACAACCGTATGTCCTTGAATAAGCCCCCAGGGGCTTATTTCGCAGAAAATATTTTAGGGTGGGGGCTTCTTTGAGGGTGGGGGCTTACTTGAGGGTGGTGACTTATTTGTTGACAGCAAAAAACGCAACCAGCACTGATGGCTATTATGCTAAAAATGGGCTCAAATCAAGAGAAACAACGGGATATATTAATTTCCAGGCAATATCTCAGTCTGAGTATGGTTGAAAAATGCAAGGAAACACTAAGATTTTGGTAAATTAAGCAATGAATCGAGTTAGAAGGTGGATAAATGAGAAATATAGTGATATAAAGATTGCTATCAGCATCGATTGAGCCCCCAAATTTTTTACCAGCCTTTTGAAACACGGGTTACTTTTATCTCTAAGGGCCACAAAATGTAGCATTTTTCTTTTCAGTGGTGGGGGAACTCTTAGGGCCCAGTGGGGCAATTTCCCCACCACTCAGTATGTTAAAAAATGCCCTGCTGTATCAGTCAGATTCTAGAGAGTGCATGCAACCAAAAGGGTATTTTTAATGTCTAATCAAAATTAAGATTTTCATTTCAAGTTCTTTCTCCAGAAGCTTGCTATGCATGATGGCTCTATTCATGACGTTGACACAATTTTTTGGACATAAATTAGCCATCCCAAAAAGCTTATTATACTTAGTTCTATTATCTATTATATACTACCATTCCTCTTCGGCGAGTTGGACCCTTTAAAGAAATTCATCCATCAATACTTAACATGAGAATTAGACTTTGGCAGATATTATCATTTGTTCTGATTTCAAATTTTGTTACCTACTTATTCACAATAATGTGGTTTACAATTATTTGTATAGAGTTTAACAAAAATGATGATTAAGACTGGAGCTTCTAGCTTCTATTGTTTGACAAAGTTAATGTTACTGCATATTGATTGAAGAATTTTTCAGGTCCTGGAATAATAATTCTTGTAGATTAGCTCTTGGTCAACATTCCTATAGAGTTTAGAACTTTTTTCCTAGCTTAAAAAGTTTTAGTAAATATGCCTATTGATAGTTAGTTGGTGATGGTATGATTAATTTATAAATATTAGGTTAATGGATGAATGTAAACACCATTGATGATAGTGCCCAGAAGATTGAGTTATGATTATGTGATTATTATAATTATGATTATGTGATTCATTGTTCATAATGGAATTGATTAATGAATGCAAGACTGATTGATAACTGATTGAAATTTGAAGACAATCGATTCATATCAGATAGTTGATACTTGTAAGATTGATTCAATTTATTGATGATTCTAAGGCCCTATTTGCACTTTTGTCACTATCTTTCTAAGGTTTGATACCCAAGAAAAACTATGTGGCTCCCTTCCATTCATTGGCACTATGTCAAGGGGGGGAACAGATCACTTTAATGTTCGTTTCATATAAGATGCAGATGCTCTAGTGAAACGAGGCTGTTTGAAGCTTGTTTAATAAAGTTGATTTTTGTTTAATCTGGTGTCTCCACTGGTAGCCAGGCATTTCGGACGCTTGGCGACGTAAACAAGCAAGCATGTAAACAAGTTAGATGGAGAACTTCAATTTACTTTTCTCCAGAAGTTGGAAGTTCCCTAGACAGTTCCGTATTATAACCAAATTGCTTCTCATTTGAATTAGTACCTCTTCTCTCATGTAAACGGGGATCTAAGATTATTTCATAATTGTAAAATCATAAAATAGACTTCTAATGCTAGATATTGTGATATTGAAAATCATTTTTTTTAATTTCCAGAGGTTTTTCAATCTAAAGAGATAATCTTCAGTCTATTTCGGGCTTTTTTCTTGAAAAGCCATTCTCATTTTCTGATTCGTTGTTTTCAAAACCGTTTGGTCACATGATCAGTATTATTCGTTCCAATGTTTTTCGTTTGCTGATGCACGACAGGCTTATTTTAATATTATTTTGTTGACGTTTTATGATAGTTTGTCGATGCTTCTTTAAAGCTGTACATTTTGTGTCGATAAATGACAACAAATGGATGCCGATTAAGCCGCCCGATGAATTCGAGGCGGAAACAATTTAAGACTTCAAAACATTCTTGGCTTTGCTGTTGTTTCCTTAAATTAAATCAAATACTGAACACTGATTATTGGGCAAGCAATCAATAAATAAGGAATGGGGGTAATACCCACCCTTGTATGAGGAATTAAGCAACGGCCAGGGCCTACATTTTGAATAAATTAATTTCCCTTAGTTGCGACACTCTTAACGTTTTCGTTTCATAATGTTTAAAAGTGATTCAAATGGATTAAATCGGAGTATTGCTTTGGCAGCTGGTGACCTAGAGACCACTTGAAACCGATTTACAAATTCTCTCTCCGTATATTGATGTGCAAACAAGTCCCTCCACCGCACTCTGAATGCCGCCTATGAAAGATTTGATGGGTGTATCCAGCCACCTGAACATGCCTGAATGTGAGATTATCATAAACGACATCGAATATTCTGTGCTGGAAATATCTGACAACTCTGCTTCAGCTAGCGAGGGAAAGTCGACTCGGAAATCGAAAGCGAAGTTTCCTGTAGTTCTGAGATTGTTATGAAGTTCGAAGCGGAATGATGTTTTTAGCACAAATTACTGACAAAGCCTTGGCTGCTTTTATTCTTTGCACGACTCTGGTAAGACTAATTTACTCTTGATTACGTCACGCCTTCGGCTGACTATACCAAATATCTTAATCAAGTTTACAGCTCTGGAGTGGTCATCAAATGTGACACTTTTTATCTCTAGCTGCTAGATTGGGCCTGGACTCTGATTGCTTTTTCTGTGTTATCTAAAGCCGATTTCATGTATTTGTTGCGAACAGTACATTGTCGAATGCTACTTGTATGAATGGGCACATTTTAATGCATTTTAATAGACGTAGGACATTTTTAGTTTGCGTTATGAAGTGACTCGCTGTTGTGCTATTAAAGTATACTGAGATTATTTATGAGCTAGAAGTAGATTCAGCTAAAGGCAATGAACTGAAGCCTTGAAGTGACAAGATCTTTTCCACTTTCTAAGTCCAACATTTATAGCAAGCTATCTGGCCCATTTAGTCCTCGCCATACTGCTGGCCCCAAAAGACAAGAACTTGCTGCGCATTGGTTGCCTTAACCTTACTCATTGCCGACGCAATAGTTACAGTAATCTTTTTCACGCGTAACCGTTTCTCGTAAGCTTTTCTTCCAAATAGGTATGTCTCAGTGGAAGACTCTTCTTTTTGTGTTGGCCTTTTCACGGGCCAGCTTACCTCTCCCCTGTACCTTTTTCGGTATTCTCCCATATCCAGTAGGTTTGGTACCTGTTTTCTTTCCGATATGTCTTTTCTTTCGGCTAACGTTCCAAACCAGTAGATTCCCCTATCCAGCCGGCCTTTTTTGCCGGTATCTTCTCAACAAACACACACTGGTTTTAGGTACCACAGAAGAAAGGGACTGTATGCACTGACCCATAATTTATCAAACTTTTTTTGCTAAATTTTGTTGACAAGATATACTTCGATGTGTTGGTTGACTTTTTTCATCTTTCTACAGTATAAGCAACAAATTTCTGGAACAAACATTATTTCTTAAAATTTAAACCTCAAAACACATTGCTTAGCCATTCAGAAACACTGCCTTTAGCCTAAAAGGATTGAATTTGAGGTCGAATGGTTTTCATGCAATTTGAATAGTTTGGTCATCTTGTCGGAAAAAGCAAGAGTTGGTTTAGTGACGTCATATTTCAGAAAACTTGATCACTATCGTTTAGATTGCATCACGGATTCCAACCCTGTGGTATTTCTTTTCTTAGCACAAAAAGCTCACTTTAATATTTTATATCGCTAATGTATCAGAGTTGAATCAATTGCCTTGAATTGGCCTTATCATATACAGCGTGTTATTTCTGATAAAGAGTTATCATCTAGCAACAGTAGAATAAAATAATAGAATAAAACTGGCAGGTTTTTCTAAACACAGAGCTAGCTATCTTTAGAGCAGATTAATATAACAGTTTCAATTTCCTAATGTATATCATTTGTATTTTTATGTTTAATTAAAGACAGGGAAGCAATCTCTGCGTTCCATCCTTCTGCCAATTAAAAACAGTCTTAAAGAACATTTCAACGATTTATTTGTTGAATTAATCCCCTTTTTTCGTAGATTTACGTCTCTGTTGATGGATTTTGCCCGCCAGCAGAAGGTAAAAGTCGTGTTATTTCTTATTTTTTTCACAGTTTTTTGGTCGATTTGTCTCATGGTGGCAAAATAAATTGTAGGCAGTGGAGTGATGTGGAAATTGAATGGAATGGTTCTGTAATTTATATCGTTCTAGTATTAAAACTAAAAAAGATCACCAGAATGTATGTGCACATGAAATGTAGACGTCATCGCATCTATGTCACAGCCTTCTTTCAGCGTTAAGCTGTAAGATGAAAATCTTTAAAGCAATTTGCAGCAAGACTTTAAAAGAAGCTCTTATTCCGACAAAAGTACAGATTCCTACGTCAATACACTACGTGTTCCCTTCGAGGTTGAGATTTATCGTTGCTGTTTACTGAGTCTCTCTAGAGTAGCAATAAGTCTAGATCCAAGTCTTATTGGACGCAGTGTCCCTAAAGACAGAGCCAGCCGGAAATTCATTGAAACAGAAGCCCCTAGGGCAGGCTAACTAGTCGAGTGGGAATTGGATACTTAAAATTAGAGCAAACGCTCAGCCTTGGATTGTTTAGGCCACAAGCTTGTTTCATAACTATTCCATTATTCAGAAGACACCAATAGAGGCAGGTGGCTGCAGTGGGTTTCGGACACATCTAAATACTGACCTAGGCAACGGCTTTGCCAAGGTGCCAATCGCGTAGCAATGCTGCAGCGAGGTTTTCGTCTGAATCCCTTCCTGTCGTGGCAGCACCTGCAATCAAATTAGTTGGTCAGAAGCGACAGGTTGCTTGTGATTAATAAATCATGCTCTTTCATGGGACCATGATTTTTCAAATTCTGTCTATTCTAATTAAAAACACCTTTGCGCATTTTGCAAATTGCCACGGTAACAAGTGAATGCAAGCAAGCCACTTCTGCTATGCTGTGGTCATCCATGTTGTTGTGTCGCAATTTGCGCTGTCAATTTCAGGCGGAAAGAGGCCCCTTTTCTCCCCATTGGCTCGACGGGTATTTTTTACGTCCCAAGTTAACATTGGGGGCACGATGACTTACTTAAAACGATATAAACAGGCAATAATGATTTTTAGTTGCTAAATAATGGGTATAAAAGAATTGTTGCTACCAGGCTGTTGCCTGCAGTAAGATAGGTATTTTGCTCAAGGAAAGACACCCTGCTATGAAAAGACTTCTTTACCCCTCTGGATCAGCCCAGTGAGGTGTTTCAGATTGGAGCTGCTTTGCCAACGCAGCAGCTTTGGGCCCTCCAATTCAAGAGTGCGGACTCTTAGGACCACTGGACAATGGTTATGCCAGCTCCCTCTTCTATCGCGTTTTGTTGTTGTGTTGTAGATTCTCGCACCAATTCCTGTCACAAGACTTACGAATCTCTGGCGGATGGAAACATCACGAGGAAGCTAGACATATTCGCGGGCAAATTGAAGCCATCCCACTGCATTGCGCATTGCGGCTGTCTGAGCAAGACATACGCAGGCTTGGATCGTCATGGGCACTGCTTCTGTGGATCAGTGCAGGGTGCTGGTTGCAGCAATGCCACCGAGTGCCTCCGGGTATGGTATTCTGTTTTGCAGAAAGACTGCTCAAAATCGTGACTAACTAGATATATGGATAACCTATGCAAAAATTCCAATTCAAAAATGAAGTTTATAGCATCGATCGCAAGGTCCTAGTAGAGTGACCAAGGTCCAGAGTTTTTCCAATCAAGTCCTTCTTGCAGTTGACGTCTTCTTTCAGTAAATGTCTTTCACCAGCGATGGCCTTCTTCCAGTAAATGATTTTCCCCAACCAAACTCTTCTTCCAGTAGTTGCCTTTTCCCAACTAAGCCCTTCTTCCAGTAAATGTCTTTTCCCAACCAAGCCCTTCTTCCAGTAAATGTCTTTTCCCAACCAAGCTGTTCTTCCAGTAAATGTCTTTTCCCAACCAAGCTGTTGTTCCAGTAAATGTATTTTCCCAACCAAGCTTTTCTTCCAGTAAATGTCTTTCACCAGCCATGCCCTTCTTCCAGTAAATGTCTTTTCCCAACCAAGCTGTTCTTCCAGTAAATGTCTTTTCCCAACCAAGCTGTTCTTCCAGTAAATGTCTTTCCCCAGCCATGCCCTTCTTCCAGTAAATGTCTTTCCCCAACCAAGCTGTTCTTCCAGTAAATGTCTTTCACCAGCCATGCCCTTCTTCCAGTAAATGTCTTTTCCCAACCAAGCTGTTCTTCCAGTAAATGTCTTTTCCCAACCAAGCTGTTCTTCCAGTAAATGTCTTTCACCAGCCATGCCCTTCTTCCAGTAAATGTCTTTCACCAGCCATGCCCGTCTTCCAGTAAATGTCTTTTCCCAACCAAGCCCTTCTTCCAGTAAATGCCTTTTCCCAACCAAGCTGTTCTTCCAGTAAATGTCTTTTCCCAACCAAGCTGTTCTTCCAGTAAATGTCTTTCACCAGCCTGTTCTTCCAGTAAATATCTTTTACCAACTAAGCCCTTTTTCCAGTAAATTTCTTTTCCCAACCAAGGTCTTCTTCCAGTAAATGTCTTTTTCCCAACCAAGCTCTTCTTCCAGTAAATGTCTTTTCCCAACCAAGCTCTTCTTCCAGAAGATGTCTTTTCCCAACTAAGTCCTTCTTCCAGCAAATGTCTTTTACCAACCAAGCTCTTCTTCCAGCTAACTAATTCCTGTCCAGGCCCTTCTTCCAGTAGATGTCTCTTCTAAAGCGAACTGGCTTATTCCCCTAGGTATACGCCACAACTGGAGTTCCCGCCTTCCAACTGGCATCTTTCCCAGCAAGATGGAGCTTTTCACCACAACATCCACAACAATCAACGGCCTTTCCAATATCATCGAGTTCGCTGTCGAAGTTGATGGGAAACTTTCCTACTTCTCCCCAAGCAGCGGGATGGTGTCTTTCGTTGAAACCGGCGAACGGAAGGCCTCCATGGAAGTGGAAGGTATGTCTCTTCTTGGTTTTGCTTCAAGTGACCTCTTCTTCAATGTCCAACCCGTTTTACCCGAACTTAGTGAATCTAAAAACTAGTAATTGAATGCAGGCCTACATTTGCAGTGCTGTGATAGTTTGTTTGCATGCCCACCTACATGGTTACATGCCCGAAATCAACAATAAGGAAACTCTCCTTGGCCTAATATAATAATAATAATAATAATAATAATAATGGAAACTTTTCATTTTCAATTCAAGTAAAACTACAATTACAAATTTCACTATTACAAAGGTAATTTGCAATTGGCTAGCCTGTGTTTACAAAGAAAAAGACTATTACAATAATAATGGAAACATTTCATTTTCAATTCAACTTAAAATACAATTACAAACCTCACGATTACAAGGTAATTTGCAATAAAACAACAAAAGTTAAAAAGGAGGTAATTCCGGATTTGTCCATGGCTTATTTTTGCAACAAAATATGTTGTACGTAGTGCGGATGGCAATGTTGGAAAGTTTAGAAATGAGATACCGTTTTTGTTGCTGATCGATGGAGAGAGAGTCACACATTTTGAAGAATGAATTGCAGGAATTGCCGAAAATGCCAAGAGAGCTCATAGAAAGATTCACAAAAGAGACACATTTGAACTTATAATATAATAATAATAATAAAAATAATAATAATAATAGTAATAATAATAATAATGATAATACAGATATTTACAGAGGAATGCCCCAGTCACTCGAGAGTGCTTTTCACGAGGGTCCTCTAAAATAATAGAGCTTTTGTTGAGAAAATCTCAAACTTTTGCAAGAATAGATGATAATGGTCTTGATTGCTTGTAAGTTATGATGTTTTCCCACTGACCCGATTTTACCTCTTTACCACAAGCATTCACCCTTCTAATAATACCATTTGGTCCGTGGTCCACCGTGCGTGTGTCCATGGATCAAGGGTCTGCTTTGTTGAAAAAAGTTCTAGGTGTTATTATGAGCTATTTTTATAGTTATTTTAATGATTAGATTATTAAATCGTTGTTTAATTGAAATAAGTAGCTACTGACATTAAGAGCGCACACTGAAATGCAAAATTGTGTCCACTTTGTTGCGCTGATAGTTGATACAACCCGGCAACGGTCCGTCATATTGCCATTAGATGCAAGCCCGCCTGACCCTTTACTCCCCTATGTTGTTCCAGCAATATTTATTTTGTCACCCCTTCACTCTCTTAGCGTATTGGGGCTGCCGCACCCCTGACTACACCGTAAACGTCTACTCCATGCTGAATGTGGACTTGCTCTGCCCCGTGGCCGTGCGGCCGTCGGAAGAGTTCTTCTGCACCGCGCGGTTCAACGAGGGCAGTGGGGTGCAGTCTCTTCAATGGAAACTGGACGGTGCTCCTAACGGAGCCGCCATCACGAATGTTGGAGGTGAGTTGAAAGAAATAAACTTCTACGGAAAGTGATTAGGTCATTATTGTCCCTTTTTCAGCTAGGTTTAATAGCTAAGCTTTGACCGATAGCAATATATATTTAGTAGTAGCAAATCTACATGACAAAGGTGGATGATGAAGTATTTTTCACTACTTTCCCACCTCAGAAATCGGTACTATGCAGCTGCTAATTATATTTCATCACAAACTTGTCTCCTCTTTGCACTTGCCCCAAAAGACCAGAGAAAGGATCCCCACTCAAAATTCACCCTTGTTCATTCACCTTTCAATAACCTTTTTATCAGCGACAAGAATCTTTGCAGCCCCTGTGCCCCTCTTTGCCATTTGTTCAATTTCAACGTGCCTTTTTCAGAGCCACTCGTTTACGCTACTGGTGGAAACCTTACCGTCGATCGGTTTGAGTCCTTCAACAGATCCTTTGACTATTCTACTGGCGAAACGATCACTTTTGTGAATCTCAATTACGAATTCACCTCTGTTGGGAAAGTGCGAGCCTTTGAAGCACACTTTACAAAGCTAGGAGAAGTCAGGTTTCAGGTATGACATCATAAGTTTGACCAACGTGCGCAAATTTTCCCCGTTGCTCAAGCAAGGGTGTGTTTTCAGCTGGGTCTTATGTCGCGTCCTGGTTAAGCCAGTTTATTTTCACATACCGTCCTATTTAATTGTTGAAAAAGGCGCAGCTCCTCCTAAGCTACTAACGGCTGCATGGCACCAGCTAAACTGCGCTTGCGCATTGGAGAATAATGAAAGTATACGTGCTTTGCAGTACTTAATATGTTTTGGATCGTTTGTTATAAGTTTATTTCTCTTCACATTATTTTTGTTATTTTCCATTTCATGTGTTATTTTGCTCGCATCTCACTTTTATAAATATTTCACTTACTTCAACTTCAAGTTGTAGTGTAAATTTTCTCTGTAATTTGCAACTTTTTGTAATCCTCTGTTTGACTAGTGTTTCTGTTCACTTTCCCGTAAACCATTTTTTGATGATTGTTTGCGGCTTTAGATCTTCAAGCCGGTGTGCGACCAGAACTTTGCCGAAAAAACCTACTGCCACTCGGAAAGGAAGTGCGTAGCCAGCGGCTGCGGCACCCCGTCGAATCTGCCCGGCGACCTCGAGTTCTTTCCGCCCGCATCGAAGCCCGTCTTCTGCCCGGATGTGGAGCGATTCAAACCGGACAACAACGACACTTGTCCCCAGCCCCCTACTGTCACCACGCCACAAGCCGACTATATGTTGATGTACGAGTTCGCTGCCAACGTATCTCAAAAAGGTGACCAGCGCAATTCTTTCTCGCAGGTCTAAGAAGTAGGCCTAGCTTCTAGCCATGAATAAAGGGCCTTCCCATGAAAATTTTGTTTTAATGCCTGCATTTGATGTTCGTCATTGGTTTCTGTTTAGATAAGAGTTTGTGACTTCTTTATGAATCTGGGTAAAGCTCGTAATGGCGAGGTTGTAATTGCTAGCCTCGTTTAAGAAAGGCTGCCAATGCTGTCAATGATTGTGCATGATGCAACTCTCCTTGTCCATCACTGTCGTATTAGCAAATACAAAAGCACAGTCAGTTAGGTGAGACGATTTCAGTGCAAGATGAGATTTCACACCTCTTTTCTCATGAGATTTCACACCTCTTTTCTCATGAGATTTCACACTTCTTGTCTCATGAGATTTCAAACATCGTCTTTCTAGGAAATGTGGTGATCAAAGTACCAGATGACAAGAACTTCCTTGTCTACCCCGGGTACGTACTCGGCTGGACCACCGGCTCAAACAACAATTCCGCTGACATTGGATTCTACTCCTACGATAACGCATACGAAAAGATGTACCCGGAATACCTTTACAAGGAGTGCTACGAAAGAGTCGCGTCTAGTGTGTTCTCAAGGCACTTGCCCACGGCAGACATATTCCCCCATTATCACTTGATAAGAGCCCACACCATTAGCCCGGCCAACTACTTGAAGAAGGTGACATTGACGAACCTCGGTCAGCCGTACACGATCGGCATCACTGTAACGGCTGCCGAGTCATCGGTCTCGAAGTCGTTGGAAATAGCCGTAGAGACGGACATAACCGGTTTCACTTTGTCCGCAAGTGCCACGGATGTGTTCGTCGACACGGATGTCACGTTTACTGTTTCGTCGGTGAACACAGAAGTCGGCGTGTCATACCGCTTCTTCTTCGGCGAGACAGTCTTCAATGGCGCATTTGATGTCACACAAAGCACGAAGACCATCAAGAAGCAGTTTGCTGTGCCTGGCATTTACAGTGTCATCTGCCGGGCGGCAAACAAACTCAATCACGTGGACAGGAACATAACCGTCTACATCTTCAGCAGAATCGCCAAATTCACCTTCATAAAAGAGGTCGACCCGAAACCGACTGGCGAGGTCTCCATTTCCACCTTCAACATCAGCGGCGGTGGAAACGCGACAGTGACCTACCTCCTTGGCGACAGCTCCGCCGCCCGAGTGTTGAATGTCACTTTGACGCCGCATTTTTTCGCCGAAATCGGATACAAGTATGCTTCACAGAACGACTACCTGATCGAGGTCGAAGCGAAAAACCCGCTGGAAACCAAAAACATAAATCAATACGCAACAGTGGAAAACATCATAAATTCAGTAGTTATTACGGCGCCTGGGGTAGCGGCCACCAATGTCACCCATCCCCTCAGCATTCAGTCCAACACTGGCACAAACGTGACTTTTGTTTGGGACTGGGGTGATGACACCCCGAAGCTCAACAGCTCGGTCAACGTGAAAACGACCAGCCACAAGTATACTACGTACGGCAACCGCACCATAACGGTGTACGCCTTCAACCTGGTCAGCAATTTCACCACCACCCAGTTCATAGAGGTGCAGGATATAATCAAAGGCCTGAACTTCTCTCAGCAGGCCGGGTCCGTGTACGCGATTTCCCCCACCAACGAATCCGCAGTGACAACAGTGTGGTTTGAAATGCTCCAAGGAACTGGTGTCGATATTTACGTAAACTGGGACTCAAGCGATACGACGACCACCGTCCTGTCCACCAAGGCCTACGACAGAGACAGGGACAACGCTGCTGCCAAGTTCATTGGCCGTGCCACCCACAAGTATGCGACGGTGACAGGACGTGCCAAGAATGTGACTGTGCATGCCAAAAACCAGGTCAGCAACATGTCAGTGCGGGCCATTTCGATCTACGAGACCCCGGTGACGGGGGGTAAGTATGTCTTCAAGCAACAGGACGACCCGGCGTCATACATTGAAGTGAATGAGACAGTGTGTTTCACAATGTTGCCAGACGCAGGAACCAACGTTCTGGTGAGGTAAGTGTAAAAACCTTCTTGTCTCGGGTGAAAATAGCAAGGAAATGCGACAAATGATTCGAATAGTGAAACAATTCTCACACAAATTTCAACAATTCTCTCAAAAAACAACAACACGCATTTTGCGATCAAACGAACAAAGCTCAGACAGTTTCGTATAGAGCTTGATAATCGAACGGGTTCAAAACGCACATTGAGTACAACAACGCTAAACAGTAAAACGCGGAACACCAACAATAATAAGCCAGAACAGATAACACAGAACATTACTGAAACAAAGGCGTGACAGTAAGCGCATGACAATGGTTGCAAATTTTTCGTTAGCTGGGTTTCTAATAGTTTACAAAACGCCCTGAGACTGCTGCATTTGTCCGTTGTTAAGAAATTTCATCTTGAATCAGGTACGACTTCAACGACACGGCATCCAGCCCGGTGACGACTGCGAACACAAGCATCTGCCACTCTTGGCCATACTGGCAACTGCCGATGCACACCAAGTTCCGGATCTACAACAACGTCAGCTCGGTGACGAAGGAGCTTTTCGTGAACGTGCAGCGGCCGGTTCACAACTTCACCACGCTCGCCATTAGCGGTGGCCCCGAGAACACAACCGAGCTGATGGAGTTGGTGCTCTCAGAGAAGACAGGGGATTTCTTCAATTGCTCATGGACCCTAAAAGACACCACCACTGTCAAGAAGAATTCGACCTACGCTGAGTTTTTGAGTGGCACTCACGTCAAACACCAGTTCGCCACCCCCGGCGTATACGATGTCTCGGTCGTCTGCGTCAACAGGCTTTATACTGCCAGTGCTCAAACCAACGTATCGTCGTACGTTCCCGTCACGGACTTCCAGTTTGCCGTTCTCTACGGCGGAGTGTGTGGCGCAAAGAAGTCCGCCGGTGACAAAGGCGACGGACCAGGTATGCGTTTACTTGGCGCATGTCCCTCTTGTCATCATTTTTTTCCAAGCATCTGACTTTTCACGTCGCTGGATGATCCTAAAGCGACCAATCCTTATGCCTGGACCTTCACAACACTTCACATATAGTCTTTTCGACATATCTGCTTGAGTACCCAAAAAGCCACAAAAATTGGTCAGAAATGGCTCTTTTGCAATATTGCCGCATTAGGACCAGCCATTAAGTCATTTTGTAAGCAAGCAACCTCCCTGAAAGTATTTCAGGTCTCATGAAGAGATTTTTAAAACACTTTTTCGAACAAAGTTTGTAATTGTTTCTCTGCGTTCTTATATTCATTCTACGTTCTTTGTAGGTAAAAAGCTTTTTGCTCAATTAATTTTGAAAGAGTAATGTAACGTAGGGTCCTTTGAAAAAGCCACTCTGTTGAAAGGCAACCCTCACTAATAATTTGAAAATGGATCAAGATGATTTAGAGAACAGATTCGCTTTGCTCTCTAGATTGCTCGTAGTGTCTATACTCTCTGCGCTATCATACCGTTTATTTATATTTCGTTGCATCATTTTAGATTTCGACATGTACGCATTTGGGTGTCCATTAAAGTTCGTGGTAAGTGAACAGAAGGGGTCCAATGTTACGTACGATTTCGTTTTCGGCGAGTTGGAAAGCGAGAAAGAACGGACCACCCGCACAGAAGTGACGCACGTATTCCAACAGTCGGCCGAAGACAGGAAAACAATCAAAGTTACCGCCTCCAACCCGACCAGCACCCGAACGATGCTATTCCCGCTCAGATTCTTGCCAAGGATCACGGGATTGAAAATCGGCAACAACGGACCAATCAAATCCGGGAAAGAGGTGTCAATCAACGTCACCGTGACCCAAAAAGGTATGTGCTTAAGTCACCTCCGCAGGGGATGTTTCTTCGTGCACATTAGATTTTATTCATACTGGATTATTTTGCGATTGGATTTCTTGTCATTTTGGCGAAATATTCAATCATTCACGCAAGGCCTGAAAACTTTCAATGCAGAAACCTTTTCTATATAGACGGAAAGAGTTTTTCTTTTCTCTTGCGTTCTTTTGATGAAGAAAATGCAAAGTGGATTCTGATTGGTCATGACCATCACGCGGCCTTTTTCATAGTTCTCGCGTGGTTTTCGATCCGCAACTGGCTATTTATTTTGTAAGCTTTTGATCGATTCTCGCCATTTGGATTCTTGTGTCGAACGTTCCGCTATTCCGTGCCGTCTTCAGCAAAACATTGCCTTTGACAAGACTAGATGCGGTTTCACGAGCACCACCCATTGTTCTGAAAGTGCCCGACCAAAATGTTTCATCTTCATGTACACACACAAATTTGTCATTGGTGCGAACATACACTGAAAGCCTTGGTTCAACATTTTTAGTACATTATTTAGCAAGCGAAGCATTCATGTAAAGTCATTTCAAAAGGTAAGGCTAGGCTGAATTCCATACCAGATGTTGGAAAAAAATTAGCACCAAATGTAGGTGGTGGAAATGGTTTAGAATGACCTGGTAGGTGGTACACTTTCTCGGTCCATGGCCAATGAATCTGAGACTTTTTAGGCCTTTTTCAACGTAGAAGGAGCTGTGGAGGAGCACAGAGCCAGAGCACAGAGCCAGCCTTTTGCTCATACCTTCCTTCACGCAAAGCCCTAACCCAATGTAATAGCCTCAATACCACCTACTTCGCTCCAACCTATCATTGTAAACAAAAGCGTTACTGGGCATAAGTTAGTTTGTGTTTGCTAATTCAAGCGCCTTTCCACCTGTGATTTTGCACATCTTTGTGTTTAAGGCTACAAGAGTTGTTTTGTGGTGGAGTGCCAGATCGGGAGAGACCTGGAGACGAACGCCTTTCGTATGTCAAAATTCCGAATGGGTGACATAAGCTGCGACAGCCAGACGAAATACAAGCCGATTTTATCGAAGCCAGACTATGACCCTGCGAAAACGGCAATTTGGAACCAGTTGTACACGGAGACGGGCAAGTTCCGATGCGTGGTGGTCGGGGAGAACGACGTCTCATTGGAGACCGCCTTCACCGACATAACCGTGCTTGACAAACCGTGCAACAAGCCGAAGGTCGAGTGGAGTGACATCAGCCCCAACATCCTGAACCCCTTCAATCTCACCAAGAGTAAATCGTATGTATTTGCAAATAGTTAGTGCTTCATTGGCGGGATTGAAACTATACGATGCATCTGCTCAATGTCCAATTGTTCTCAGTGTAGACTAGAAGCTACGGTACATAACAATGGTTGTTGCTTGGGCAGTACTCATTACTGATCTTTAGGAGAAAACAAACACAAGTGCTGAAGAGATGTCGCGTTTAGTCGCTGTACCGTGTAGATGAGTGCGAGAAAGTACAGTTAGATGGTGATTATAATGATCATCTTGTGATGCGCTTTGATCTCCTTTAGAAAATCAATCGCAGTGAAGCTGACGAAAGATTGCGAGAAAACAAGCGAGGTGGAGTACCACTGGAACATTTCGTACGTGGACCCGTTCACAATGAAGAAAACTCCGCTTAAGACCATCAACCACACAAAGACTGACACGGCGCTTAAAATTCCCGCGCGCGCACTCCAGTATGGCTTACATGAAATCGGCCTGACGATCTGCATGAAGGTATACCCCCCAGTTTGTACGCCGATCATCGGATACGTCACTATCCGGCCATCCAAACTCATTGCTCAGTTTGAGGGAGGCAGCGGCCGAGCAGGGGGTCAGAATAAGATTCTGCCAATCAAAGCCACGCCCTCACACGACCCTGACGCTGGACTCACGATGGATGGTCTTAAGCTCAGGTGGTTCTGCAAATTACGATCGGAAACGTTCCCAGAAAACTACGATACGATACCAGTTGTCAATTACCCGAAAGATGTAAGTAATTCGTGCATCTTTGGGCTTCTAGTGGCCGTTCTGGGGAGGAGGAATTCGGAAGACAATGAGGGGTAAAAGAAGCCTCTGTTTAGAGATACGGATCGGGGTGCCAATTTCTTTTTTAAATTGGTGGTCCCTTCAGTTTTCGTTGTTGCAAGTCATATGGACCAGGATAAATTCAGATAGCAATCGAGATAATAGTTTGTGCGATAACTTTGAAAATCACAAAGTTCGTCTCCTTTGTTTGTGCCCATGCGTATAAACATGTATTGCACTGTTGTGTTCTGGCTTTTTCAAAGGAATCGCACAAGGCCTCTGCACAGTACATGCTCGGCATAAGCTATGCACCCCCAATTTCTATAGCTCTGAATGTCTATACAACACTTGTGAAGGGCAGCGAGAGACAAGAAATCGTGAACTATAAACATGACATATTTTCGTAGGAAGCGATACACGTGGAACATAGCGAAGCGTATGCCACGAGAGGTATCATACGAGTGAAGCGAATACAGCGAATGAATCATTGCAATGTTCTAGGGCCAAGGCTATGTTAGGGCCCAGAATCCAGTACTTGACAACCTTGAAGGTGGAATATTACATTAGATAAAAATAGTCAAGTGAAGTACAAAACATGCAAAAGAAGACTGGTGACGAGTAGTTTGTTTTGACAGGCTAATTGCTCCTGCGCATGCACCTCTGCAGTTTCTGCCCGCAGCATTCCTAAGCGTATCGATTTACATCTGCGCCAGTGCTTTTCACTGTTGCTTTTTATCACTTTAGGGACCAGCCCCGGAAGCACTGAACTTCTCCCTGCCCCTGTCGAAAAACTTCACTGGCTGCTTCGGTAACGGTATCGGTCGCCTGCAGGAATTCGATGACAACCCCACCCTTCTTTTGAATTCGTCCTTTATGCCCCTGAAGCAGTATTACATCATTCGTACATTGCTCTGGAAACCAGGCTCCCCCGTGCCTCGAGAAAACGTCACTGCCGACTACAGCTTGTTCATCGTACCCGGAGACCCGCCAGAGATAAAGATCAAGTGAGATTAACGTTCCTTTCTCGTTTCATTACAAACTGATTTCATTCTAGTAAGCTGTTTGGCCTATTCAAATCCACGGGAAAGTCGGCTTGGCATTCTTTTAGAGAGTGTTATATTGAAGTCCGCTAATTCTGGTCGACGTACACCTACAAGGGTATCGTCTGTGGAAGAAAAATCCATATTCAACCCAACGGACCCATAACGTTAATGTTGGTACAGAACACTGAGTATAGTTCATTGGCATTCCCATCGAAGCATTGTTGTTTTATTTGGTCTCTGTTGTCTAATTGATTCTATGCCGGTATCTATGAAAATAGTAGCAAAAAAAGGTTACCACATGGGGGTGATGTATGTCATAATCTTTGTCGACGGCAGTTAAAGTTCAGTATCCGCTTTTTGCCCATGTCTCTTAACCGGACTGCTCTCTGCCTCAGGTGCATCGTCAACTGTGACGACAAGAAGAACCCGGACAAACCATTCAAGCTGCAGGCAATTTGCGTGAAGGACTGCGGAGCTGGCGTCAACTACCGGTGGACCATGCAGAAGAAGCCTTTTGGCGAGCCGGACAGCAAGCTCGAGAATGTCACCGACTTCGGCGAAAACTGGCTCTCCACCAGTGTCACAAACAAAAATCTCGCCATGAAGGAGAACATGATGAAGCCAGAATTCGAATACGTAGTCAAGTTAACCGGAAGCCTCGCAATAGACGAAGGGACATATGGTTTCAGTTTGTACAGCATTATCGTCAACATTCCACCGACCGCTCCGACTATTCTGGGAATTTGCCAGGTGGCTCCCAGAACTGGCAAGCCGCTTGCCAAGATCTTCAAGGGCTTCATGAGTGAGTGTCTGCAGCTATCTTCTTCTGTGGAATCGAAATCTGTGGAATCGAAAAGAATTTACCTTATCCTGATTATGTGCCTGATCGGTAGACGCTGACGTTTTCTTATTGACGCAAAAAGGATACTCTTATGAAGGACATTTCTAACGATCCCTTGCCAAATCTTTTTCTAGTTTGTCTCCATTGATTTTGAAGTACTTCATTAATTTGTGCAGCTTGTGAAGCGATCATCTTCCTTCTCCTCTTCTCTAGGAGTTGTTCAGACGTAAACGTTTTTCAAACAATTTCAGCCTATCTGCTCAAACAGAATCATCCTCCCCCTTAAACAAGGTCACACCCCCCTTAGACAGACTGACCCCCTTCTAAAGAAAGTCAGCGCCCCTCCCAGACCTGAGGAGCGATGCCTATTATTTCATGGTAAGAGAACTACGATTTTTATTAAGGGCATCTCGCCTTGTCTTCAGGTGGTTTCCAGGATGAAGATTTGCCTTTGACCTATCTCATGGATTACCGAGCAACAGGAAGTGAAAAAGAGGAGGACTGGGTCAATTTCCACAACAGCCTGAGTCCGATATCTAGTTTAATAATGTTGCCGGAGGGGCCAAAGGATAAGGGTTACAAGATCGAGGTCAGATTCTACGTTGAGGATTTGTACAGAGCAAAGTCGGGCCATGTTTTTGCTGATGTTACTGTAAGTATTTTGACGTTTCATTGGGAGGTCGAATTCATTGTTGGTACCGTGACCCGATATTATCGTAATTGACTTTGGAGAGTTACCGCTATAGACATTTAATCTAGTTGCTTATAAAATGATGAATATGATAAGTTTAATAAATATGAACATTTTGATAAATTTTAAAACATAAAAATATATTGAATCCAAATCAAACTAGAATTTGGCTGTTGCTTTTTACATCTAATAACCTTTCATTTTCAAAGAATGTATACTTAACGGAAAGATGAGAGTCATGTTTGATTTGTTTTTTGTATCTCTCCCCCCCCCCCCCCCCCAGGTCCAAGGTGAAAAATCGAGCAATGTGGATCTCAGCAGCGTCTTGCAATCTAGCAGCAACAGTGACCCCGAATCTGCAGGCATGGTGCGTTTTCAACCATTTTGGTATATTATGTAAATATTAGGCTTGTCTGTTTGGTGTTAGGGAAAATGCGACATTTGTTGAGTTCTCGTTTACGGGCAGGAAAGAGAATGGCATCTCAGAAGTATTTCTGCAAGGAATAAAATCATTTTGTTAAAATCACAAATCAATCACTATCGCTTCTCATACGATATCTATAGTTTTGAAAGCTTTTTTATAGTTTTGAAAGCTCTCTTTTAGTTTTGAAAGTTTTTTGTCTGTATAAAGGAATGTACTTTGACGTTGAAAATGTCTTGCAGTGTTTTATTGCAAATGTTTTGTAGGTTGCCAATGCGGTCCTCGGCTCGTTATCAAGTAGCTCAGAAGACAGCTCCAGCAGTAGCAGCAGTGGCGGTGAATCGGTACGTCTCATCTCTTTTAAAATCTACATCAGATTAAGTACAATGTCTTCGTTTCAAGGCCACGCTCTTAATACCAGCTGGCCTTTGCTCGGTGGTTATTCGCTTTTATCGATCAATAGTAAAGGTGCCCTTATAACGTATACCTGCATTTGCATCAGCAAAGATGGTCGTTGGCTTCTTGCGATCTATTCTCATTGCCATCTGCAGCTTCTACACACACTCTTTGACTCACACATATATGTTGCAGTCTTGAACTAGCTATGCTATGCTATTATTCCTTGAAAGCACGCGTGCAGTTTTGGACTAGTTATGTTGTGTTATTATTACGTGAAAGCCGTGTGCAGTTTTGGACTAGCTATGTTGTGTTATTATTACGTGAAAGCCGTGTGCAGTTTTGGACTAGCTATGCTATGTTATTATTACGTGAAAGCCGTGTGCAGTTTTGGACTAGCTATGTTGTGTTATTATTATGTGAAAGCACGCGTGCAGTCTTGGACTAGCTATGTTATGTTATTATTACGTGAAAGCCGTGTGCAGTTTTGGACTAGCTATGCTATGTTATTATTACGTGAAAGCCGTGTGCAGTCTTGAACTAGCTATGCTATGTTATTATTACGTGAAAGCCGTGTGCAGTTTTGGACTAGCTATGTTGTGTTATTATTACGTGAAAGCACGCGTGCAGTTTTGGACTAGCTATGCTATGTTATTATTACGTGAAAGCCGTGTGCAGTCTTGAACTAGCTATGCTATGTTATTATTACGTGAAAGCCGTGTGCAGTTTTGGACTAGCTATGTTGTGTTATTATTACGTGAAAGCACGCGTGCAGTCTTGGACTAGCTATGCTATGTTATTATTACGTGAAAGCCGTGTGCAGTTTTGGACTAGCTATGCTATGTTATTATTACGTGAAAGCCGTGTGCAGTCTTGAACTAGCTATGCTATGTTATTATTACGTGAAAGCCGTGTGCAGTTTTGGACTAGCTATGTTGTGTTATTATTACGTGAAAGCACGCGTGCAGTCTTGGACTAGCTATGCTATGTTATTATTACGTGAAAGCCGTGTGCAGTTTTGGACTAGCTATGCTATGTTATTATTACGTGAAAGCCGTGTGCAGTCTTGAACTAGCTATGTTGTGTTATTATTACGTGAAAGCCGTGTGCAGTTTTGGACTAGCTATGTTGTGTTATTATTACGTGAAAGCCGTGTGCAGTTTTGGACTAGCTATGCTATGTTATTATTACGTGAAAGCCGTGTGCAGTTTTGGACTAGCTATGCTATGTTATTATTACGTGAAAGCCGTGTGCAGTCTTGAACTAGCTATGCTATGTTATTATTACGTGAAAGCCGTGTGCAGTTTTGGACTAGCTATGTTGTGTTATTATTACGTGAAAGCACGCGTGCAGTTTTGGACTAGCTATGCTATGTTATTATTACGTGAAAGCCGTGTGCAGTCTTGAACTAGCTATGCTATGTTATTATTACGTGAAAGCCGTGTGCAGTTTTGGACTAGCTATGCTATGTTATTATTACGTGAAAGCCGTGTGCAGTCTTGAACTAGCTATGCTATGTTATTATTACGTGAAAGCCGTGTGCAGTTTTGGACTAGCTATGTTGTGTTATTATTACGTGAAAGCACGCGTGCAGTTTGGACTAGCTATGCTATGTTATTATTACGTGAAAGCCGTGTGCAGTTTTGGACTAGCTATGCTATGTTATTATTACGTGAAAGCCGTGTGCAGTCTTGGACTAGCTATGCTATGTTATTATTACGTGAAAGCCGTGTGCAGTTTTGGACTAGCTATGCTATGTTATTATTACGTGAAAGCCGTGTGCAGTCTTGAACTAGCTATGCTATGTTATTATTACGTGAAAGCCGTGTGCAGTTTTGGACTAGCTATGTTGTGTTATTATTACGTGAAAGCACGCGTGCAGTTTTGGACTAGCTATGCTATGTTATTATTACGTGAAAGCCGTGTGCAGTCTTGAACTAGCTATGCTATGTTATTATTACGTGAAAGCCGTGTGCAGTTTTGGACTAGCTATGTTGTGTTATTATTACGTGAAAGCACGCGTGCAGTCTTGGACTAGCTATGCTATGTTATTATTACGTGAAAGCCGTGTGCAGTTTTGGACTAGCTATGCTATGTTATTATTACGTGAAAGCCGTGTGCAGTCTTGAACTAGCTATGCTATGTTATTATTACGTGAAAGCCGTGTGCAGTTTTGGACTAGCTATGTTGTGTTATTATTACGTGAAAGCACGCGTGCAGTCTTGAACTAGCTATGTTGTGTTATTATTACGTGAAAGCCGTGTGCAGTCTTGAACTAGCTATGCTATGTTATTATTACGTGAAAGCCGTGTGCAGTTTTGGACTAGCTATGTTGTGTATTTATTACGTGAAAGCCGCGTGCAGTCTTGGACTAGCTATGTTTGTTATTATTACGTGAAAGCCGTGTGCAGTCTTGGACTAGCTATGTTATGTTATTATTACGTGAAAGCCGTGTGCAGTCTTGAACTAGCTATGCTATGTTATTATTACGTGAAAGCCGTGTGCAGTCTTGGACTAGCTATGCTATGTTATTATTACGTGAAAGCACGTGTGCAGTTTTGGACTAGCTATGTTGTGTTATTATTACGTGAAAGCACGAGTGCAGTCTTGAACTAGCTATGCTATGTTATTATTACGTGAAAGCACGTGTGCAGTTTTGGACTAGCTATGTTGTGTTATTATTACGTGAAAGCACGAGTGCAGGATTTTAACACGCAGTCTTTGTTGCTAGCTGGTCTCCTCCGTCGTGAACATGATGGGCAATGTTGACGTCAATAGCGACGCAGGGGCCCTGGCTCTAGCCAGCACGATGAGCAAATGTATGGGCACCGGCCAACTCTCAGAGGAGGCAAAGGTACTAAGTTCCTCTCTCTCTAAACCTCCCCCCGTCATTTTGTTTGTGCCGAAAGCATCAATTGACAGTCACCGCCAAAGTGGTGCCATATCTGTCACGTGTTAAACTAGCACCTCCACCATCTCCACAATGATAATCATAATATTTAAATACAAAATGAAATGCTCGAGATTATGGCCTAAGGATTCTTAAGTAAATAGCACAAAATGAACGAAATTCATGATCTAATATTTGCTATTATAGATCTGCACTATTCATTGTCCCAGTCAACATTGCTATTTAACACAATGCTAATTGAAATAGTTGAAAAAAACCCGCGATATGAAAGCTAATATTCAACGAGATGTTATTTTAACTTGAATGGAGATCTTTAGGTGAATATTGTATGCTTCAAAACTTTGTGAAAAGGCAGTAACTCAACTGGAATTTCCAAGCTTCCAGCTTGTGTCTCTTATTCCAATAGATGAAAGTCTTCCTTCGCAGCTTTGTCGCTTAAATGTTTTAAGTTTATGTGACGCGATTATAATGAAATATACTTTTTCAACATACTTTGTGTTACTTTACAAATGATGAAATATTGGAAATGACAACCATGGCCAATTTAATGTTGTATTGTCATTAGGAAGTAAGAATGCACCAGCAAAATCTTCATCGTGAAATTTTGCCAACACAGTTTGCTAATAGCGAGAAAGGAGGTCCATTGTCGTTTTTCCAATGTCACGACGCAAACCCTACCAAAATGTGATTTTTCCACAGACAAAGGCGATGAACGCCATGATGAAATGCGCCAACCAAATGGGACCGGACACTCCTCCGGACGTGGTCACCAGTGTAGCCACAAATGCTTTTGACGTCATTATGAAAGGCACAGAATCGGTACGTGATTGTCATAGCTCCTTCTTAGTGGCATACCCATTCACGTAAACATAGGGAAATGACGTCAGAGCCTTCCAGAGTAAACCGGCCACAACTTTACTAACCTTCGATTCGTTTTCCAAAACAGGGGGGCGGCGATGCGGACAGCAGTGACGAGACGATGCGGAACCTTGGTAGCACGTTGGCTGGAAACATGGTGGCTGGAGAGGCCCCCTTTCAGAAGAGCACTGGCAAGAGTTTGGTATCTTGTCAAGCGATGGAGCCGGGGGGTGCTGGTAGCGTTGGACTCGGCTCCGGCGGTGGCTTTGACATGGACAGCTCTCAGCTTGGTGAAGCGGGAGCAGCCCTCCAAGCAGTTGTATGTTGGCTACTATTGTTAGCGCTCATCTTCTATTCTCATTGAGCAATGCCTTTTTCTGTATTGTTTTCCAACAGAAGTCGGATGCCCCACTTCGAGGGATTGGGTCCAATGCGTGTGAAATGACTTCCCCTCTCTTACTACCGCCTCGCCTGTTCCCATCATACTTCGTGAATTGTAGTTTGATCTCCCTCTTGCAGGGTGGGAACGGTCCTGATAAATACTCGAACAAGAGCAGCAAGGCCACTGACGTCACGAGTGACGTAGTCAGCCTGGACATGTCGGCGGGTGGGCAGCCGCTTGCTGTGCAGAATCTTTCCCAGCCAATCAAAGTGAAGATCAAGCAGCCGATCAACCCATACCTGCCTACGCAACATACCTCATACACGCATCTGTTGAAGGCAGTGAACCTTGTGAGCAACCCCAGTGACAATCTGTCATCCATATTCATTGACATCAAGAATACCACCGAGGTATGTTTTCTAGAGAAAACCTGTTAGGTGATCTGTTACTGTTACGTCTTCGGTAATCATCTAGTGAAATGCAGAATTTTTAGACTGCCACAAGAAAGTAGAAAGCTATTTTACATGAAAACTTCCAGTCAAGCACTAGTTTATTTTATTTTTGTTCGCAATCTCGAAATTATGCAATCGCTGTTTTGTTTATAACTAAACTTATTTTTTGAAGCTTGGAAGAATTTATGCTATCAATGCCATTTTGTGATGTGATCATTGTTATGAAATAATTCAGTTCGATAAAGCCAGTAAGGAAGATTTTGTCATTCCTCTCATAGATGAACGAAAGCTGCTTCTTTGTGATAATAAAGAAGGGAGTGAAGCCCAAGCTGTATGACAATGACTTCAATTATACCCTGCCACATGTTATCGAGCGTATGAAGCCAAACGGGAAGAATAGAACGGATGAGGAAATGGCGCTCGCGTACAGCAATAGATTTCGAATATTTTTGCACGGTGTAAATGATCTGAAAAGGGCGGCAATTGGAACGTGAGTTCTTAGTACTTGAAGTCCATTTTGAATTTGCAAATATTTAGGGACACACTTAGGCTTTCATCAGGCATATCTCAAAGCACACAGCCTCAAATTGTGAATTGGAATCATAACTGAATAAACGATTATCTATTTGCAGTTTTTGATAATGATTATCCTTTTTGATTCTGAAAATACTATCAAAGACATCTCATAAAAATGTGCTACTCCTTTTTGTGGTAGTTTAGGTTCTTGTAATTACAATATGCTGAGATTATCATGCAGCCATGCTCACTCGAAAATATTGACCATGATGGCACATAATCTATTCTCTTACAGGTATTATGTGGCTGTATTGAACAGTCCATGCAATACCACGAACGTTACGTTACCTGTAATGACGTCTCTCGATGTTCCGGGTCTGCTGAATATGACCATACCACCGATTAACTACACGTTCCAGTCTTACACAGGAGTCTGCAAATTCTTCAACAAAACTTCGAAGAAATGGTCCGTGTCAGGTCTTGAGGTGAGCATTTGCTTTTTGTCAAAAAATTTTGGTCATTCAAATCTAATGCCTATTATAGTAACAGTAGCGAAAGAATTCGATAAATCACAGGACTTCCTGTACGCAAAATTTTTGACGCACGAAAAGTATCGTTGGTCCACCGTGTTCTGTGGAGCAAATAATTCTCTTGATTAACTTGACAAATTCTTTCATTTCTTAGTCAGTTTTCCCATCTGATATCTTTCCGATGTAGCCCATAGCCATTGAAGTTTTTTGTAGGTATGCCGTTATAAAAAATCTCTTGTCTTCAAGAATGCAATTAAAATGGTTTAATATCTGCCTAGAATGTTTTCATGCTCCATTTCTTGCCCCTTTTGCGGTTATACTCCCTAAATCGTCAGTTCTTTTCCAAACGTGAGCAGCCTCCCCTCTATAATCCTTCTTCTGCTGAGGAGCAAACTCTCCCCCATCCATTTCAGTTGGTATCCGTCTTTCATGGTGATATACCGAGATTGAACACAGAACCTCCTTTCTAGATTTCAACGGAAACGTCACAAAACTACACCGTATGCCTGACGACTCATTTATCATCGTTCGCCGGGGGTAGTGTCTTTGCCAAGCCTAACACCATCGACTTCTCCAAAGCCTTCGCCGGCTTCAGCAACATCGGTGAAAATCCAACAGTTTTTGCCACCACTCTCTCGATTATTGGCATCTATTTCTTGCTTCTGGCGTATTGTCGGTACAAGGACAAGAAAGATATCGAGAAGGTATTGTAATCAAAGCAATCATTTGTTTTATATGCTTTGATAATATGCAGCGTTTATGCGAAAGATCGGGTAGAATAAGCAGAAATAGTAACCGCCTTATAAATAGAATTCGTCAGGTTATTAGAATGCATTGCAAAGAGTTTCTTGCTCTGAACAGTATTTAATTTCTCAATGGTATTTCTATGGTCAAATCCTCCTTTTTCTTCGACATTTATTGATGTTTTTATACCATGTCGAGTTCGGCTATAAGCTAGCTTGTTTCAACATTTCAAAGCTCTTCTTCTTCACCCAACTGCTTTATTATCTTCTAGATCTATTCCTAGAGTCTCATTACCTTTGAATCTAAGATCACACGCTTTTTCTCGTAGATCGGTGTGTTCCCGCTTGAAGACAACCACCCCAGTGACAATTACCTGTACGAGCTGGCGGTGCAAACCGGGTTTACGAAAGGTGCTGGAACGACTTCTGACGTATTCGTGGTCCTAAACGGGAGCCTGGGGGAAACCTCGCCTCGCAAGTTGAAGAATCCCAACCGCAAGTGTTTCAACAAGGGGGAAACGGATTCGTTCTTGCTCTCCACGCCCTTCAGCTTAGGCCAAATTAAGTCCGTTGAAGTTTGGCACAACAACACAGGCCAGTCCCCCGGCTGGTACTGCATGCAGATCCAGGTAACTGAGCTTCCTTTAGTCAGTGTGACGTCATATAGTAGAAAAGCACAGAGGAGACACGGGTTGCTTTGTTTCAAAGAACATTTTGTGCGCATGTGCAGTTTTAGATGGCTTGAAAGCGATGTCCTTTCTCCGCAACGCCTATTGTGGTCTCAGCACGAAAACGAGGCTGACCATGTCAGACTAAAGTATTTTGTCATAACATAACTTCAAAGGATGCCGACCCGAGTGTCCCTTCGGCCTTTCTTAGTCTCAGGGCAATTCAAAAAACAAATTGCAATTAAACGTGATGCCTTTCAGATCCGCGATGTGCAGACGGATACGAAGTTCATCTTCGTTTGTAACCGCTGGCTGGCCGTGGAAGAGGATGACGGAGAAATCAAGCGGAAGATCGAGATTGCCACCAAGAATGACCTTGTTCAGTTTGACTTCCTCTTTGCACAAACCGCCCGCAAGAACCTCTACGATGGCCACATCTGGTTCTCGGTCTTCACGCGCCCACCCAGGAGCCATTTCACTCGCTGCCAGCGGCTGGGCTGCTGCCTGACTTTGCTTTTGACGTCAATGCTGGCGAATGCCATGTTCTACAAGGACCCCGTGCCGGCCTCCAACGACCCGAACGCGCCCAAAGCCGCGCCTTCTGACTCCATTCACCTGGGGCCCATCACCATCTCCGTTGAGCAGATCAAGATCGGGTTCACAAGCAGCTTGGTGGTTGTTCCTGTCAATCTGATCATTGCGACACTGTTCCAGAAGGCCAAGCCTCGAGAGGACAAGAAGAAGGAGAAGAGCGACAAGTATTCGGCCGGCGAGGACGATGAGGACGAAGAGTCGAGCATCGGATCGAGTCGGAACCTTGTAAGTGACGCGGTTTAATTCCCTAGTGGCTCCTAAGAGGGGGGGGGGGTGCTCCAGGGGTTTTGCAAGTTGGTGCTGAAGAAGCCAGGGCACACATATGTGTGTAGTTGATGGAACCCGCAGGAAAAGGGGTATCGATTCTTGGGAGATCTAAAAAAGGGATGGTAAAAGCCAGGGATTCTTTTATCCTGTTGTAGCTTAGTTTTCTATGGACCCGATCTTCACTCTTTCCGAATCATTGTCGATTCCTGTTTTCTAATGGGCGAAACCATTGGGCATGTTCGTCTGCAGAAATCCCAAATTTTTTGCTTAAAAGCATCGAGTCATGGTAAATAGCGGTTTTCCACAGGCTGTTGTCTGTTTTCATGTGATAAATCAGCTTTCATGTGATCAGGCATCAACTGCGAGGTTAAAACATCATGTGTGCAATTTGCTTGACAGCCAATCAGATGATTAGCAATTTTTGCAGTTTAGGTATACGCTTTCCATCTATCATGACTCAATGCCTTTAAGTCTAAGTGCAATCACTCACATATTATTTTTTATTTAATTATTTGTATAAATATATTTAAAAGCGACGGCTGGTAATAATAGCGATCTTCTCCGTGTGTCAAATGTAAATACCCTTTTTGCTACTTGACGCACTGTTTTGTTTAGGTAAGCACATCAAAAATTGCTCTAGTTGAAAGGGAAAACCGCCCAAGCGTCGATATCATTGACGAGGAGCCGGAGCCGGAAATGACTGAGGAGGAGCGTGAAATTGAAAAGTCGAAGAAGCGCGCGAATTTCCTGAAAATGATTTGCATTCCTGGAAATGAAGATGGCGAAGAGGAGTCTTCCGGGAAATCAAAGAAGAAGCCAAAGCCCAAGGCGACGCTGCCGCACTGGGTTATTTACATCGCGTACGTGCTGATCTTCGCCGCATCCGGAGCCGCGGCCTTCTTTGTTATCCTCTACGGATTCCAATTCGGAAAGGAGAAGTCGGACAATTGGATGAAGTCGATGATGTTGTCGTTCTGGCAGTCAGTCCTTGTCATCCAGCCAGTCAAGGTGCGTTTCCCGTGCTTCTCGTTTACTTTGCGTTTTCATTTGACCTTCCAAGCACGTGGTTGGCACACTCGAAGCCCCTGCCTTGGCTGCTCTGCTATACTCACTAGTCTATTCACCTTTACATAAAATGAATTTGTTAACTTTAAATGATGATTTTAGATGTTCTTTGCTTGAGAATTGAACCCTTGCTTCCCTCCTACCGTCTCTGATATTACTTTCAAACTTAAGATTTGCTCAGTTTCTCATATGTCATATGTAAATTAAAGACAGCATGACGAATTTAGATAACAATTGAAAAGCCTGATTATACCTTTAAGCTCAGCATTAGATACAAACTTTGGAGATTTACTTTAATTAATAACTTTAATTAATAACTTTCAGATTTACTTTAATTAATAACTTTAAGATTTACTTTAATTAATAACTTTAATTAATAACTTTAATTAATAACTTTAAGATTTACTTTAATTAATAACTTTAAGATTTACTTTAATTAATAACTTTAAGATTTACTTTAATTAATTCTATTCCAGTGTTTTATTTCGTACTTGGTTTACGTGTACAGTTGCTTTGGTGTAAATGCATTTTGTTGCATTTTTGTCAAGCGAAGTTTTACCTCATCAGGTTCTTGCGCTGTCTGTTCTCGTTGCAATGATTATTAAAGACCCGAAAGCGGCCAGTGAAGAAGAAGGGTCGAAGTCTGCTGGGAAGGACGAGAAGAAAGGCCAAGAGGGGAAGAAGAAGAAGAAGATTGGAGAGGACGGCGAGGAGGAAGAATCCAGCGAAGAGGAAGACGAGAACGGAGAGGAAGAAGCAAGGAAGAATCGAGAGAAGAATCTTGAATTCAAATTGCCAGATGAAAAGAAGCTAGAAGAATCAAGACAAATGCGAATGAAAGAGAAGCAGATGAAAGCAATCATAAGAGAAATTGTCGTTCATTTGCTGTTCGTTATGCTGTGTCTTTTCATCGGCTACAGTAACCTGGATCCGTTTGCGCAACAGTTTGGAAAAGGGGTCAGGAACTTCATTGGAGATGATTTGGAGAAGGTAACTAGTAGTTTATCTGCCACAGTAGAACTGCAATGTTGAAGGCACGGACAGTAGCAAACGCATATAGGGCCAAAGTCAGTCGATGAACTGGGCAATGTGCAATGATGTAGAAACCAGGGGCTAGAGGGGCAATGCTGCTCCCACTTTTTATCTAGTCGTACAAAAGTGCCCCTGTGAGTTTCAAATGTGCCCCTTTCAAATCAAAACTCTGGAGTGGTCTATGCCCCTTTTTGGATGCTTCCTATGTTCCTTTTACCTCAGTTGTGTTGAGTTTTGAGCAAAACGACTTGTTCTCGGCATGTTTGCTCTTCATTGCCTAGCCATGTTTCGCTTCCTTCAACCAGCAAGGGTCGCCTGTGAAGAATTCTTCATTCCACGAGGCCTATTACGAGTATCAACATTTTTAATCAGACACCAATGGTCACGGTTTACTCTGCCATGTCTAGACTGTTACCAATGTTCCCCTCGACAATGCAGATGCTATTATGGTGGATTATTTCTTTTATGTGATTTTGGGAAGTTTTACAATTCATAATGAATTAACAATGATTTGCTCAAATTTGATGGTAACGCATTCATGAAATTTAAACTCGTATATATACTTCGTGCAAATTATAGTTTCAGAGAAGGCACTGATGCTAGATTGGATCGAGTTATCTTGGTTGGCCTATCTCTTTGTTGAGTTATATAAGATAATCGTAACAGTGATATTTTCAATTACCTATATTGAGATAACATTGATTCGAATAATCTTATTAAGGTTAATCCGGATTGAGGTCATCAAGATCTTGATGAACATGATTATGATAGTTTGGATTAGGGTTTGGATTAGGGTTAGGGTTAGGGTTTGGGTTTGGGTTTGGATTAGGGTGAGTTTGACCGCAAAAGACATTCAGCCAGCATTGATATTCTTCTTATTTTCATAATTAAATTGCAATAGATCCCCTATTCCATCGTTCACTGAGATGTGGGGCATTGCCTTTTTGGTCATTAATACCGCCGTTAATACCATTCTTCTTGAAACTTAGGTGACAAGGGTTGAAGAATACTGGGGCTGGGTTGAGAAGAAATTCATTCCTTTCCTGTTTCCTGGCAAGTGGTACAACGGCGCTCCTTACAAGCTTCAAATGGTAGCAGACACCGAGCCATCGAAAATTATAGCAATGGCCAGAATGAGACAACTACGCGTTAAGAAGAGTACGTTTGCTCAATATTCCTGCTCTTTTCCGCGAGCCAATGTTCTTTTTGTCATTCTTTATCTTTTTTGTGTGGTTCATTTATCTTTATTAAGATCTTCATTTTCGCTTTTTGTACAATATCAGTTACGTTTTCAAACGTTTTGAAATTTTTGAAGATATTTATCAATTACTAAAAAGAGTTATGAAACAGTCAGAAATTTCAGTCAATATGGGTATGATCAAATCATGTTGACAAGAGGTCATTTTAATGCAATACGACAGAAGGGAGCTATTGGGTTTCTATTGGAAACTTAAATACTTAAACTTTATAATTTGGGTGTTTAAAACCTTTTGCAACCTCTGGTATCTAAATTTGGCAGTTAATGGCGTTGCCCCGTTTTCCTCTTAAGAAATCAACTCGTCAACTTGAACAGTATGTTTATAAACTGTCCACTGGTTGTAATTGTAGCTTACATCTTAGTTCGATTCTGCTTTCCTTCCAACAGACTCGTGTACAAAGCATCCGGTCTTCCAATACATCGTATCCGAGTGTAACGGACCGTACAGCTGGTCCAACGAAGATACCGAACAATACAGTGCCGGATGGAAACCGCCGTTGAACAAAACCGAGACGCGGAATCTCCGGCACCGGAAAAGAAAGGCTTTGTGGCTTGGGCTGGAAAACCCATGGCAACATCAGTCCGTGCTCAAGCTGAAGAACTTCCCATTTTTGGGCAAATTTGCGACATACGGCGGAAGTAGCTACGCTGTTAGTATTGGACCGGATGAACGAATTTCCAGGCTCATCATCAAGGGTAACTTTTATTTGAGTTTTTCATCTAATTCTCTTTGTGTTGTTCATAAATGATCTTCTCTGTATTACTGCAATGGCCCCGGTTACCCCTCCTTTAACCAGGGGCTCCGCCAGTGAAATTTGTGACCTATCCATTCCAACGTTGATTAATCGTTGCATGCCACTCTCCAAGCCGCTATTATTCCCGGTGACTTGAAATTTGAAAAGTTTATCCCTAATTATGATGATGATGATGAGGAGGAGGAGAATCATAATCGTAAGAAATCCTGTTGCCTTGACCTTTTCTCTTCCTCCATCCTATCCAGTGGTGGGGCTGTGATGGCCCTCCTGGTGTGGGCAGTCATTTCTCATTCAACAGGTCCCTTGCACTTTGTAATGGAGCTGCGATGGCTCCCCTGTGCAATCGGCAAAAGAGAGGGGCATTGCGGATAAATGGCTTGGCCTCGAGTGCTGCCTTGAAAGCATGACCCGATAGCTCAGTTGGTATAGCACTTGACGTACAAAGTCAAGGGTCGTGAGTTCGAGTCCCGCTCGGGTCGGTTATTTTTCCGGACTCTCTATGATCCTCAGAATCATAATTATACCCAAATGTATAAAAACACAAAATTTACAAGTGATGCATAGTAATGAATGATAAACAGGCAATGAATTAGTAAGTTTCTCAAATCAAGGCTAAAAGCCGAGGAGAATGGAAGTTGATTGTAAGCCAATTGTGAATGTGTGACAAGAGTGAGACGTTGTTCACAAAAGTCCAAGGCTCTTTGAGAATAAGTGGTTGGCTTCTGGAAACTCATGTTTGCAGAAAACCCCTTCCCCTCTTTTGGCTTGACCTGACCATCTTCATTTCCCCGGTGAATACGTTCCACTTGCCAATTCAAATAGAACTTCAACCGTTCTCAACTTTTCTTCCACGGCTTTTACTGTCAAGATTATGCTAGGAATTTGAGATCATCATTGATGGGCATTGATTCTTCTTGCAGACATGAAGGACAACTTCTGGATTGATCGCTACACAAGAGCAGTCTTCGTCGAACTGAACATCTACAACGCCAACACAAACCTCATGATGATCATAACCCTCCTGAGCGAAATAATTCAAACTGGTGGCTGGAATTATTTCTACAACGTCCAAGCTCTTCGACTTTACAGATGGCAGGGGGGTCTCGGGGGTACGTGAATTCCATTCTTTTTACCTGCTTGAATCATTAGCCTCTCCACCTCAGTTTTGTTACTATGCTATTGAAATGTTTCAAGCTCTCTAAGAAATCTCTCATCCCCTTTTCACCATGCTAAAACAAGCTACCCAGGCCATTCCAAAGTAATTGCGTTGAGTGCCTATGAAAGCCGGCCAAAAAATTCTGTTGTCCCTGTTTTTCGATTCGATTTCGTAAACATTTGCTCTCTCCCTTCAGGCATAATCGTCTTTGCCGACTTGACGTTTATGATCGTGACGCTTATCGGCCTGTACAAGTTGATCAAGAAGTGCAGGAAGGAGGGGGTCAAGAACTACCTGAAGAGCGCCTGGAACTTCCTGCACGCGTTCGTCACTGTCTTCTCCATTTGCACCTTCGCGTGCGTCTTTGCCCGTGTCGGCGCCGTCATGTACGCCATGAAGCAGTACAAGAAGGAGCCAGAGGTCTTCGTCAGTTTCTCCTACCTCGGCCAGTTGGACTACTTCGTGCAGGCCTTCATCGGCTTTGTCGTCATGGCTACCAACCTCGAATTCCTGCGGCTGCTGCGGTTTAACAAGAAGATCGGCCTCCTCACGGCGACCATACGCCGCAGCATGAAGCCGTTGGCGTCGTTCGGGCTCATTTTCGCCTTCATATTCATGAGCTACGTCAGTCTGGCCCACCTCCTCTTTGTTGACCAGCTGGAGGACTACAAGAACTTTGGCACCAGCGTCGTGTCCCTCACGCGGATGTTCCTGGGCCAGTTCGACGTTTACGCGTACATGAACGCTGCGCCATTGTTGGGCCCGCTGTTGTTCCTCTCGTACATGCTCACCATCCAAATGGTGCTCATCAACATGTTCATTGGCATCATCTGCGAGACGTTTGAAGAGGTGCGGCTTGACATCGAGAAACAGTCGAACGACCACGAGATCGTCTCCTTCATGACGAACCGCTTCAAGAAGATCGCGGGCGCGGCAGTAGGGCCGTCCGTAGACCCGATCTACCGCGAATGGAAGTCTGACTGGGAGATGAGGATGGACTCGATTGAAGAGAAGTCGGAAAGCATCGTATATTTGCTAAGAAACATCGAGGCCGAAGAGGTACGCCCTAACCAAAGCGCTTACTACTGCAAACAGAACGCGGCTGCTTCTTTGAAGCCAGGCTCCATGTAAAGCTCAGTTTTTCTGTCAAAACCCCCGCGCGCTCCATCGATTATTGCAGTTTCGAATTCTGTAGATTTAACAAAAAGTTTGAACACAGCACTTGAGAAAAGTTTCCCTTTAATTTGAAGTGTGCTGTAGGCTGATATTGATCGATAATAGCTCACCTTGTAGCGAAGGGTAACTAGGCGGGTATGGTTCGGATCAGCCCTGTGGATTTGATAAGCCTTCCTGGAAAAATCACGGGTTTCAATGACTTAGGATGTACTGTTGACGTCATTTGTAGAAATCTCCTAAGAATTAGGTTTTGAAATGACGATCGTCTCAGCAGGCCTTTGGTATGAATCAAAAGCTTGATAAAGAGACTTTGCAACTCTATGAAGATGCCTGGTTATAAGCTCGCCATGTTTACCAACGGGTTACCTCGTCAAAATTGGTTAATTATGGAATCTACGGTCCCCATAGAGCTCCCCCTAATGAACTCCCTTCGCCTTTGTAAACTGTGCGCTGGCATTATCAAGGCCATGCTTCTAACTTTTTGCGTCAATTTAGGTTCGGCAGACGCAGTGGATGGAGCCAATGAAGGCGAACGAGAAGAAGAAGAACCTGCTCACGCTGCTTGTCGGCTCAGATGAGTTCACATACGAGAACGAGATTCTGGACAGTCTCACCGTTCTCGATAAGCGAATGAAGAAGTTGACCGTGGAGAAGTCGCGGAAGATGGTTTACAAGATGGCGAAGAAGAAGAAGAAGGATCGAGAGGAAGAAATCAAATCTCGCACCGATGATCAGTCGATGTTTAGTGAAGAAGAGTCGGAAGATGAAGATCATGACGAGGCTGCCGACAAGAGTGACAGCGGAAGCGAGAACGGGGAAGAGTAGTGGAGAAGAGTGGTGAACAAGAGTAACGAAGAAGAGTAGAATGATAGTGAAGCATCTTGTCTGAGACACGTGACATTGTATATCGGGTTTCATTGTTTTTGTTCAGCCAGCACTTGTCAAAA
Source organism: Nemopilema nomurai (assembly GCA_003864495.1). NCBI lineage: Eukaryota > Metazoa > Cnidaria > Scyphozoa > Rhizostomeae > Rhizostomatidae > Nemopilema > Nemopilema nomurai. The sequence continues at coordinate 2,762,018 of ML133427.1, forward strand.
AGACACTAGCATGTTTGCACGATAGCACGCTTGAGTAGTTTCAAACGGCAGTTTAACTTCGGGTACTTGTAAGAATCCAGAACTGGTGTCTTCGGAGGCACGTGGTAGCTTGATCTCTGTGAACTTGCCAGGTTGCTCATTGACTATCTGTTTATAAACAGATGTGATTACGTTGTATGAATTTTCATTAATAAACTAGTACACACCGTCTGCCTACAAGAATTTCCCACCAAAATCCGAAGGCAGGAATTTTTCTTTATTTATGAAGGAACAGTTTATGATCATTGCAAGTATCTGGCAAAAATCAACCATTCCCCTTGCTTAGAATCCGAGACCATTTTTCTATCCTCGCAGATATTATGTTCTCTCGTTTTTCATTATCATTGGCCCTGTTTGTCTCTGACTTCTATTCAGTGCGTCTTTATTTGACAGTCTATAAGGTCTTGCAAACTCTTTGAATTAGAGCTAAGTGACTTTCTTTAGAAGAGAAGACGTTTAATTCTGTAGCCTTTTGGAAGCCTCGTTCTCTCATCCAGCCTTACTTTATAATAAGAACATACATTGTAATGATGGATTGTTTATAAACATCTGTCATGCCTACCTTCAGGTGCCTGTAAACCTGCTCCTAGTCATTTTGTCATATTCATCATTAATTTTTTATCACTTTCCTGGTTCCCTACACCCAACCTATCTTTTTGGCTTCAATTATGCAATATGAATTTTTTTGGAACTTTGTCATAGTTAAAACTGTGCAGAGACACGTGACCAATTCATATCCTTGCAAGCCAGTTTTTGAGTAATTGACCCAATGCTATTGTATATGCCTAAAAAACAGACATTTACTCATGTAGAAATATTTTTGGTTGCTTATAACCAGGGGGGATAATCTGCGTCTGGAATTGCCTTGACTTTTGTTGTTCCTGAAAAGATTTGAGCAGCGTTATGGAATCCCAATCCCCAGGAAGGCTTCTCTGAGCAGGTCTGTAGCTAATGTTATTATGGAGTATTCAAGATCGACACGTATACTGAATGTGTATAAGCATCGTAGAAAACACAAAATAATCCAACCTCCTTATTTGCATGTCACATTGGATCTAACATTAAAAAAGGTGTTCCTTATTGTTGTATTCATCTTCTGTTTCGTAAAGATGCTGTTTGTTTATAGGCCTCGAATAATTTATTTTCGTCGTTTCCAAATCCTGCTTGTAAGTGCAGGTCAATTATTAAAAGTAGCTCTAACAAAGATATTTGTTACAATTGCTAGAAAAAGCGGAACTATTTTTCGCATACTTAAAAGTACTTTTTTCGTCCGACACTCCTCAGAGTATGCAAACGTCGGAAGATAACCAAAAACTGACCGAATAAATAGCCAGATGCGGATCGAAAACACTAGAGGGTGAAAAGCAGAGCGCATGATTGGTTATAATTGACCAATCTGCGTTACTTAACACCTCACTTTAGAAGAGCCCAAGGGAAAAGACAAACTCTTTCTGTCTACAAAGAATGGGATTTTCCATTGAATAGTTCCGCTTTTCTAGCAATTGTGAAGTTTTGTACCACAAAGCACTTGTTCAGATATTTGTTAATTCAAACGAGTATAAGTATCCAAGGACCATATAAACTGCGATAATTTCAAAGCTTCATTTGTTTGCATTTGAGCATCAAAACCATTGTTAATTGCATCACTTGTTTTCGAAATAGCACAAACCCAGAATGCATCATTATTGTATATTTGCTGCAAAAATCAACACTTCTACCTACTCTAGTGCCTATAAGAAGCCATAGTTTTAAAAAGTACAATTACCCTTCTTCAGTCTTCTATTTATCTTTAATCATGATGTTAAATTTTCATTCGAGCAACAGCTTTTATAAATTTATCGATTGTCAAGGGCTTGCTTCAGTTCCCTATTCCCCCCTAAAGGCTAAAATGTCAAGTTAGGGCTCTTTGGTGGACAAAGCAAGGTTCAACTCTATCTTTCTGTATTATTCTATATTTTCCTAGTGATTCAAAGTTCGATGTTTAACATGTGTCTAAACGTTTAGAACAGAAGGGGTGAGTGAGGGACGGGGTGAGTGAGAGAGGGGGCTAGCAAGAGAGAGGGTTAGATTCTGACTCGCCGATTTCCGGCCCTTGCGATCTTGTCCAATATTTTTTTGCCTAATCCAAACAATCCTATATAGATCTATTCTGCTGTAATTGGTTTTAATCAATGCGAATATTATGGGGGAGAACCATCAGACTGTGCCTTAATCTTTTCGAGTAGCAATAACGGGCTGTAAAAATATTGTGAAGCTGATTTATAACCGCAAAGTCGGTTGAAGACTCTCAGTAGCTGCTTGGCAAAAATGGACCAGGAAGGAATTACTGCCGGATCATAATATTCATCAAAGATTAGACGGCCAACCTAACTGGCACAGAATACTTGGCTTTGCTGAATTGGCCCGGAGAACCTTCTTGGATATGTTTGTTTTGATCCGCCAAAGCATCACTAGAAACAGTTTTAATCGAGTCGTGTTTTTAGGCAAGGACAATAGAGTGGTCGGAGAGTGGAGAAATACCAATCCTTGGTCTAGGCTTCACAAAGTTCTCTTGAAATCCTAGGTGAAGAACAAAACTTTTTCTCGGGTAGATAAAACCCTCTATTTTTTAAGATACCTTAAGCTTTATTGGGAGTATATTGAAAATGTCCTTCACTAATAATTTCGCTTCATTGGCATTTAGCGAAAAAGCCCTTTTTGAAAAAATTCATTTCTGACACACTTCGCAATATTGCAATACCATTTAGTACTCTTGCTTTAGGATGAACGGGATATTTCGAAAAAAAGGTGTCAACAAATTAAACCACTTTTTGGAGGGGGCGTTGGCGGTAAAAAACTAACCCTGACACTGTTTACACTTGAGGAATTCGAGTTGAAAATAAGGATGTTGAAAACAATAATCAATTCCTTAAGACAATTGCAATTGTTTATTTCAGACAATACTCAACCAATTAGATTAGCGTATGGACAAAGGAGGTTCGTTAGTGCTTTGCGAGTTTCTGGCGCGTGCATCCCAGAGTACTTTGTGTCCCATTTGGGCGCAGAGGTTCTGCGAAAGCCAAAGACAACATGTCGGGAACGTAATGGCGGAGGGCTACCAAAACACTACTTTTGCGAGCGAGGAAACACATCATCCAGGACTTCTCCAGCGGAAAAATCAGGGTGACTCTGGTCAACCACAAACCGAGAAGCCTTTCCACTACACGTAAGTGAATTATAAACTTATTTCGCTGCAATTGCAAGGCGCTGTTTTCGATAGTGTGTGCTGTGATTTTGTTTTGGTGGCAATTACTACTACAGAATCCCTGTCGACCTACCTGCTACTGCAACGAAGAACTAAAATTTGAGATAGTAGTTCGATGACGAGTTACAAAGGGCTTGAAACTATTCAATGTCACTAAATTATGGTTAATTATGACTTGGTAGAATTTCAAACCGCACGGAAATAAGATCATAGTTGTAAACGAGAAGTTAGGCCATTTGCCATGTTATGCGAAGTGTTAACCATCGTACTTGTTGTTTTGTTTCAATAGTATCTTGTTTTATAAGCATTAAAAATTAAAAAAGGAATCGGATTCCCCAAACATATTTCAAAGTTTTTTGCATAAGTTTTTTCGTAAAAGAAAGCAGCTCGGAGTTCAACAAATTTTTTCCAGCTTGTTTGCTTAGCGATAGTGCGATACTTGGGCAGTATTTGCAGAAGAATAACGATGTAAGTTGCTGGGTTACTGTCATGCTGGAGCACAATCAGCCTTTTGAATCATTACTTAGAAAGTTTCATTGTGGCAACCATGGAACATCTATTTTGTAATTATCAATTAAATTTTTTCGAAATTTAAAATAATTTTTAAAATAATAGCGATTCAGTCAAAATATTCAAATAAGATGGCAGTATCAAATGATTCAATCTTGATATAAAAAACTCTAAATAAAAATTATGTAAATATTTGATTTTTTAAATTTTGATTAGTATAAATATATGTAGTTGCTAATAGCTGAGAAACACAATTCTCTGTGTAGGTTACATTAAATTGAAAATGTAATAAAACCAGTAGGAATTTTTTACAGCCAATTGATAAGTTGCCTTGTCAAGATATTGATAAACTTGCTCTTGCAAAAACCCTCCAACCACTGTTTCTTGTTATTTTAATGCCTTGAAAAGAGCAACTGTATAGTTCCCTTTAAATTCAATTAGTATAAGCAGTATATAAAGTTCCCAACTGAATTAATAGTTATTATCATGTTTTGCTTTAATAAATAATTGGAACTGAACTGTGGTAAACATCTGTTGTATTATGGTCATTAAAAACTAGATACCACTCAGACAATTTTTGTTTTGTTTAGTGAAATTCAGGTGAGCAAATTTGGAGTGTAGATATCAAACCAATGGCATTTTCTTACCGAATTATAAAAGAAGTTAAATCCAAAACGCAGAAAGAGAGTGTTTTAAGCTATTGAGCTGAATATATGATTTATGTATTTAACTAAGAGCATTCCTGGAGAAACATATTATTACACATTTAGCACATTGTTTGAGAAGAACAATAAATTTTGTGAAAATAGTGAAAGCTACATGTACAAACAGTAAATTCCATCATTCAAGAGGGATTGGTTGTTCTCCAAATGACTGTTCTCAAAAATGATCTCCAAACAGGCCAGGCCATTTGAAGGTAGTGGTGGTACTTCCTCCTTGTGATCCTATTTGCTCCTTGTGTGAATGTCTCAATGCTAGAGTCATATCGCTGTCCAAAGCAATAAAATTGCTGTCTTTGAAGTCTTTCACTCTAATGTGGTTGAACCATGAAGATAGTAGATTTAGACCATCAAAAGATTGACAACCCTCTATGAAAACCAGCAATGTTCATTTGCATGGATTTATTCTTACCTAATTTATATATATATTTATATATATACCTAATTTAATAAAACTACATATTTTATCTCTACAAACCTGTTTCAGGAATATCTCACTCATGCTTTATGTGGAAATGTATTGAGCTCTGTACTACCGAAATATCAACAGACAAATTTCTATATGCTTTATATGCTAGAAATTTAAATTCTTAAAAATTGGATAGTCAAATTAAGTTTCTAGTGAGTTTTGTCAGGGAATATTCTAATGAAATTGAGCTAAGATGTAGACTGACTTTTGCTTCTGTGATTGGCCGCTACAATGTTGCTCATTTAGTGTTTGTAAAATTGGTTATTAAAGGGAAAACAGTTTTTCTGTAATTTTGAAGCCTTAGTGACTCTTAATGCATTGGACTGAATGCTGCTTTGAATGACTTTGTCGCCAGGTTTTTTATCCCCAATATTCCTGTAGAGAGTCAGCTACTGTTGTTTTGAAAAAGTACAACTCTTTTCCTTGAATTATTTGTCCATATTCAAATTACCTGGTGTGGCTTTCTACTTGATCTGCTAGTGTGAGGTTTTTCTTTAAATTTTCTTGGTTGGCATTCTGTCACTACATAAAATCATTCTGCTCTTTTCCTTTAGCAATTCTATATAGCTTATTTGTCTTGGAGCCTACAATATGATGCTTGTTAAAATATTTTGAATCTTGTTGTAAAGTACTCAGCGAGTAGGCTTTCAGTTACTGGAATTTTTTTGAAAGAAAACTCTGTTGGGACAATTTCTAGCTTACTGTAATCAAACCTTTAATACAGAGGGAGGGAAAATTTTCTATTTATTTACCTTTTTTGGAGCTCAGCCATATTTGATTGATTTTCCTTATCATTTTTAGTAACATTAGACATTAAATGACATATTCACATAGACCAATGTTCACAAAACTGGTCTTTCAATGCAATATGATAATACACATCAATCAGGTTTGTGCCTGGTAATCATAAGAAAAGTATCCTTCTTTGAAAAGGATTGTATTTACCAAGTTAAACAATTGACAATTATTTCAACATTTTGAAAGAAGCCACAAGAATTTTTCACAAAAGGCTTACCCTCATAAAACAATATGACACATGTCAAGCTTTTAATCCTGAGAACATAGAGACATGCTTGAATTGTTATTGTTTTTGGCTGTGTTCTTTTGTGTCAGATTTTGGTTTGTTGTGCTGTAAAACTCGCAGTAACATGGCGGCCAGCAGTTCATTGCAATTTACAGAAAAGGCTCCAACTTGTTGTTGGTATTATTTTCCTGATTATACTTTGTTATATCGCAGGAGTGTTTCTTTTTCTAAAAAGCTAGTTATTACTTGTCCTAGACTTTCCATCACTGTTTTACTAGTCTATCAAGATTGGTTCCTGTTTTTGTGAGGTAAACTATCAAGTTTACTGAATCCTACATCTCTGTTTGGGCTGCACAGTTTATGCAATTGAAAAACAAACGCAATAAATATGTAATATTTTAATGAAAATGATGTGCATGGTCTTGATTTTGTGATTTTGATATTTATTTTGCATTTGGTTTTTTTCATCTGCCTTGATAGCCTTATTTTATTTCTTCTTAATTTTATTCCATTGAAACTGATCTATCAGTTGGTCTTTTTAGCTTTATCAGTACCACAAGTAGAATTTTATAGGCCAACTTAAGGATATTTTTAGTCCTATAAAAATGTATACTTCAAAACCAACATGCTCTGGCTCATTATTCCTCCGAAGTTTCTTTTAGCTCTTTTAGTTTCTTTTGTCCCCAAAAAGTGCTTGGTGACAGGGTCATTGGTGCAAACCTTTTGTTACTCCAACAAGTCCAACATTTGTTAGGGCAGTCCAACATAAGTTAAAGTATTCTTTTCCGGTTGGTGGTCTATGTTTATAGGATAGGATTGTAGAATGCTGATCAATGCAGTTTTGTGATTTTGAGATTTAAGGTACAAAAATGGAATATATAATTAAATCATGGCATGTTCACCACACGCTCACCAAAAATAGTGTCGCAACATCCACTTTTTTAAGAGGGACTAAGGAAGATTCTTATGAAAAATTTTGAACAAAACAATTGGATCCATGAATCAAACCGTGCTTTTTCCTGCATTTTGTTGATCAATCTTTGCGTTGGCTAGTACTAACAACTTTTAATGAACTTCTAGAACTTCTGTGTTTTTCTGTGACTGTGATTCATGGCAACCTTCTTTTTGCTCACATTTGAGGTTCTTGTGTTGCCAGGGCCATATTGTACCAGTGTTGACCCTGATCTAAGATTCTTGAGGTTTTTTTTGGTTCCTTGGTCTGAAACCAGCCTGTTTCCTCTTTTCTCTTTATGCTTATTTCATAATTCCCTTTGTGTGTTCTTTCTAGCAAAGCCTTGATAAATGCAATTATTATTTTATGCGGCCAGCATTCTCTTTTACTTGGCATAAGAGAAAATTCGATGAGTATAACTAAAAAATTCCTACATTATTGAACAAGTTCTTTGTACTGCAAAGCTTCAAAATTTAAGGGAACCATATTTTTTGCCTAGTGATATTTTCGCATATTGATACTTTTGCATACCACTTTTTGCGCGGTAATGCAGGGAAGGGTACAGCTCTGTTTTCCCCTGTTTTTTGAACCAATGGTTTTAGTGGGAGGGACATCTGGGGCAGTTGCTTATTTTAAATTTGGCACCACTTTAAACTTATTTTGAACATTTCTCTTGAAGAGAAAGGTAGCCTCCACGCGTTACCCCATTAGCAGTTAAAACCATTCTTGCACGATAATGCTTGCCCAAGGAGAATCGCTTGAAGATGCACGGGTGTGTTCAGAAAGTAAAACCCTCGCAGTTAAATTTTATTATGTTCTCAGGAAAATTTCCATTGAACGTGAATAAAGAACCTTTTTATTAGGAGTTCAAGTCGGAAATTGTTATGTAAAGCGTACACGGATAACGAATTTCTGAATATTTCGGCACTTGTTATCAACTGCCCCCCTCCCCAAATTTTCTCTGTATCCGCCCTTTGGACAACCCCATTGTTTAACCCTTCAGATGCACAGAAATCATATCACTGCATCGGAGGACTGTATTAGGTTGTATCACTAATAGCCGGATTTATGCGCTTGAACAAGTTTTCATCCTTTCAAAGGTTTTTTAACATTTCCAGTATCTTTCCAGAACCAGAATTGGTTCTTTGTTAATACCTTAAATCCTCGAATTAGCCCCTCTGGGGGCTTATTTATTCTTGATATTTTTGGATGGGGGCTTATTCGAGGGGGAAGGCTTATTCGAGGGGGGGCTTTTAAAATTACCTGAAACATACCACATAAAAGATAAACTTTTTTTCAAAATAAAAACAATAATCTAAGTATAAAAAAGTAACATTTGATTAAATTATTTAAAAAAATATAAATTTGGGTTGTAATTCACTAAAATGCCAAGGCAACCTCAGGAGTCGAAAAACAACAAATCTAGGGGGCTTAATCGAGGGGGGGTCTTATTGAAAATTTGTAGTTCTAGAGTGGGGGCTTATTCGAGGGGGGATTTTTAGAGAAGGGCCAATTCGAGGATTTACGGTACTGGCGTTGATTTTTTGCCCAGAAGTTTAAAGAGGACTTCGTCATTTTCAGGTACCTGAAAGAATTTAGGGTGGAACAGTGCCAACTATTTTTGCAGCATAAGTGCTCCCAACATCGCCCATTCACCTGCTTCTATTGGCACTTTCTAAATCAGCGACGACGAAGACCGAAAAAGAAGAAAGATGGAACATTTAATTACAGCCCGGATGAGTATTGCTCGCACTACAACGAAACAACTGGAGAGTGTCTACAAAGAGATGAGTAAGTCCAGTGCTTCCATTAGCCTATGTCGCATGTGTCTGCCAAAAAGGCCTGCATATAATGTCTGCTTAGAGTCATTTTTACCAACCTTCATTAGACTAAGATGACCTAAAAGCAGTAGAAAGGGTTGGAAAATACGTCATTTTATCAAACAGGCAGTTGATCCCAAAGGCCGGAATTAGAATGGGCTGGCCCGGAATTAGAATGAACTGCCCCGGAATTAGAATGGGCTGGTCCGGAATTAGAATGAACTGCCCCGGAATTAGAATGGGCTGGTCCGGAATTAGAATGAACTGGCCCGAAGCAAGACTTTTTGGTGCCAATGAGCAACTACTCAATGATTGACTGTGTCAATTAACTTCACGAATCTAATTTGCCTTAAAATCAAAAGTATTCTTTTATGCTGTCACTACAGATCTCCAGCTCATTTTTCCTTTGTACAATAGCAGAACATGATAACTGCTGAATTTTGATTATGTTCGATGTAACATTGAGGGGCCAACCCGCCTTAATATTGCCTCACAGTTGCTTCTGTTGTATTCGACTTGGGCATTCTGCTGTGGCATCCAGTCTCCTTTGCATTCCAATTAGCCTCTTTTGCGTCAAAGCAATGCTCCTTTTGATCCTCAGCTCCAAAACCTCTCCCTGAAATGGTTCTCTTCACAATGCCCATATGTGTGCATCCAGCCTTAACATGCCATAATTGGCTTTGTTACCGTAATTGTTTTTTAAAAGTCTTCCAATTCAAGTCTTCATATACTTTACAGACTAGTCTTGTGTCGCTGGCTTTTTCAATCATCCTCAACTCAGACTTGGTTTGAACGGTACTTTGTGTTATGGATTGCAACACAATCGTCCAATTATACACATAAAATTGTATTATGTTGTGTTCTATTAAATAGTTGTCCTACTAATGCTAGGTGATGTTAACTTAATACCGTCTGTTGGAATGATACTGTCGCTTGCTTCATCTGTTTTGGAGCTGGAATTCTCGAGAGAATCCTGGTTAATTCTTGTTCCTCTGCGAGTGACAAATCCTGTCCCTTGAGTCCCCCGTTATGCAATATCATTCTTTGCCAGCTTGTAGTTATGCTCACAATTAAAAACCGATAAGAAACGCAAACGAATTCGAAGCCATCCGTACATTGTTTACTCTGGATTGTACGAATGAATTCAGTCGGCAAATGTTAAAAAGAATCAACATTGGTGGATTTTCTATTGTCGCCGCCAGATTTGTCTACGGTTCTTATCTCGGCTTTCATCAGTTTTCCCATGAGCTATTTCATTATTTTGCGTCTACTTCACATGGTTATCGACATCTCTGTAGCAACAACTCAAAGTGGCATGGTCTTTCAATACTTCAACTAGAAAACCTTTACCTCAGAAAGTTCCAACTTCTCGCTTTGTATGATGAACCAACACACTTTGGTACTGTCATCGGTGGTTCTTTTGCAAGTGACGGTAATACATGCTACAGGCGGAAGAAGAGTTGGGCTTCGCGCTGCTTTTCTCGGTTTCCTGTTTTTTTCATAGCAAAGGGGATAGAGAAGGGCAATTGGGTAATTCCCCTCTTAATGACTAATGACTTGGTTTGCCTAGTGTAGTTTTCAAAATTTAGCTTGCTACCTTCATTATAAAATATGTTAGTGACCGCATTATTTTGATGTCATGTTTCAGATTCAGCTCTCAATTTTATTCTCTCCTTGATAACGGAGAGTTCCCTTCTGACACCAAATACATTACATTGGGCTAGGGGAGGGATTAAACATGAAGTCTGTCTCATGTTTTGCAGTTGTGCAGTTTGCAATTTCTTTAGTTAAACCATCAGTTTCCTTGCAATGATGATTCTATTTTCCAGGTGTCCGTACCTGCACCGCGTAGCCGGTGACGTTGAGCGGCGGTATCACTTGCGGTATTACAAGACTTCACCGTGCGTGCACGAGACGGACGCCCGGGGGCTCTGCGTCAAGAACGGCGCTCACTGTGCGTTTGCGCACGGACCCGCGGACCTTAGGCAACCAGTTTACGACGTCAGGGAATTGCAGGCGATGGAGCAGGAGGAGAAGGGGGAGAGCAGGCAGATCATCCCGGAGGACCCCCGGTGGAATGGTATGAATGACGGACTTTACTTTGAAGGGGACATTGTCAATTACTAGTAGGCCAGGATCATAACAGATGCAATAATGATATCAGCGAAAACACTTCGAAATCCTATAGTATATTGGCTATACCGAATGTGGGAATGAAAATGCTTTCTCGAGGCCTTCAGCATACATTTAGACCATTTATAATGTTGCAGATAGCTATGATCTTTGGTTCCTTTTAGTATCGAATATATTCCTTGTAGTATCGGTATTGATGAGAATAAGATCAAGAAGTATAGTTTCTATCTCTTCTCTCAACGTGGTTATTGAAAGATAGCGAAGAAGTGACTTGTCTGTTACGTATGACCTCTAGATACAGAGCCAAGCACCTCCCCCAAAGCATAGCCAAGCACCTCCCCCAAAGCATCAAACTGTCCAGGCTCCTACGACTATTCGCCCTTCCTCCTCTAGATACCAAGTTCGTGTTGGCTACCTACAAGACTGAGCCATGCAAGAAGCCGCCTAGACTGTGCCGGCAGGGGTATGCATGTCCCCAGTACCACAATAATAGGGACAGAAGAAGAAGCCCAGTCAAGTACAAATATAGGTACGTCATGTGGAGGTAGTACCCACAGTAAGGGTCACTGCATCATCATTGTGCACTATCAATAAACTGGCTTCAAAAACCTGTTTTCATTTTCACGTTAGACCGGTTATCCGTTTGGCAATTGATAGTGAAGCCTCTTTACTTGTGCATTTGTCCTTTTGCATCTACGAAAGTTCTAGTTGATTATATATTTCTTGACAACTTCGGAAATTTTGATACACTTGAAACTCGCTCAGATTGGGCAAATTCTCTTCTTCAAGACACAACACATCATTTACAGATTTTTTTAATAGGCTTGGATGTTTTTTATAGTCTTTTCTTGCACCTCCTTTCTTTGCTTTGATAGTCTAGTCTTTTATAGTTTTTAATTGGCTTGAATGTTTTCGATATGATTGTTTGCCAACTAAAAAGATACCATCGATGAAGGATTCTCTTCGAGACCAGCTCGACCTTATAACGCGCCCTGTCATAGGCGCATCCAGATTGACCCCCTTTCTCAAGCTAATTTCATTTCTGAATATGCCTAATTCTGATGCAAAACCCACGAACGCTTTGGTTTAACATCAAACAAGGACATTGCAGATTGAGGTTTTCGGCTTTAAACGTTGCTGTTAACATTGCGTTGTTCTATTTCTAGTTCGGTATTATAGACTATTAATTGTTCCTTTTACAGCTGCTGTCCACAAGATATTTTTGGTCAAGTAACTTGATCAGTTTTGTATGTTGATGTGACTATTTCAAGGGCGGGTAACTTAGATTGTCCATTGCGCGGATATTCGTCCTTCGCACTGTCTTCTTATTGTACTCATGCGCAAATGGCTTTTCAGGTCCACCCCTTGCCCCAATGTCAAGCACGGAGACGAGTGGGGGGATCCAAATGCCTGTGAAAACGGGGACAGCTGCCCCTATTGCCATACAAGGACGGAGCAGCAGTTCCATCCAGAGGTTAATGACTTTATTTTTCTTCATTATTATGCTATGTTGAACTAATGTTTCGTAATGCGAAATTTCACAATAGAAGAAAATCCGGAAACACAGGTTTCACATACTTAAAGTCAATTGAAATGGCTATTTCTTGTCATCATCATAATTATTATTTTATCATACTGTTGTGATGATGGACCAGTCGGCGATTTCCAATCTGACCTTGATATTTCCTGTCATCCATTCCCGCTTTTCTGATTGCTTTCTTGATTTTTTCAAATGTAATTTGTGCACTTAGCATGAGTGACCCCACTTACCATCGTTAATAACTAAAATTGGACTCATTTAAGTTATTATTTGAGAGTTATCAAATTGTCGTCAAAGTTTCATTTAAGAGTGTCAGTTTTTAGGGCTTGTTGCCGAAGCAAAAGATTACCAGCTGATCACCAACTCACAATCTCTGCGAAATAGTTTATGTAGATATGTAGATGTGCATGTAGATATCAAGCTAGTTTTGTGCACTTTCACTTAATTCAATCGTATAGAAACTGCCATGTTTTGCGATTTTTTCATTTTTTATCCGCACCTCGGTGTTCGCGTCGCCTTCGTGACATTAAACGCTTGTTTCCATGTGCTCCTGCAGATCTACAAGTCGACGAAGTGCAATGACATGCAGCAGACCGGAAGCTGTCCACGCGGACCCTTTTGCGCATTCGCACATCTCGAGCGTGAGTTTCATTGCTATCTGGGCCATCTCTCATTTCATTGCTCTCTCCCTCCCTCTCTCTCCCCCCCCTCTCTCTCTCTCTCTCTTTCTCTTTCTCTCTTTTTCTCTTTTTCTTTTTCTCAAGTACCTATCAGTTTCGAATTAGTAGTGGTAGCGTGAATGATCCAACTTGATCTTAATCAATAGGCTGTTATTTTGTCGGCTAAATAGAGATTGAAAGAGGTTCAAGTTGGCCTTTGAGGTCATACTTCAGGTTGCTTGCATATATCTGCTCAACTGGATTGTTTTGAGACGTACTTTCCTGTTTCCATTTCCTGGTAGTCTTTATTTCTCTATCTCGCCATCCTGATTGTACTGATAACGCGAAGGACCAGCCTAGCTCGAGAGTTGTTAAACCTGTAAAAATGCTGCTGACAGGCTACGCAAGTTCGGAACAGATATTGAATCTCATCCCATCAACATCCAACACTCTACCATGTTTACTTCATCCTTCCATGCGTAGAAGGTTGGTCTTACAGGGTTCATGTAAGTTTGGCTCTTTATTTATAGATGCTTAAATAACTTAAAACCGCAATATTTTGTCATTTGCTCTTTGTCGATTAATGCCATGTAGCTGATATTAATTTTTCCTTTATTTTTGGCAGAAGATTCAATGATAACTTTGAGTTCAGTTTCCAAGGGAGGCGGCATATCTATTATTCCTGACAAGGAGGTTCGTCTTTCGACTTTCAGAAAGTCCCCTAAACAATGGCTGCTCCATCTACATCGTATATTATTAGTACATCGTACAAACCATCGACGAACAATTTGATCCGTTGATTTCTTATCGTGGGTCAACGCCCGTCTGACATTTCTTCACGTAAACACTTGGCGTTTCTAAAATATCATCACAGTTTTTGAAGGCACATCGCGGGAGTTTGTATGCAATATTTGCTAGAATTCAGCGACTTAACAACAATTGAATAATACTGGATAGTAGCATGCACTTTTTTGTACCTAGAGCCTTATCATGTTATTCTTGTTTCTCCAGATACTGCAGCGTGGAATCAGTCAATCATCCCACCACTCTAGCCTTGGGGACTCCCCACAGGCATCCCCTGCCTGCCAACAACCAATAGCTCGCCCGCATAGGTCAATGTCGACGTCATCATGCATGGCGTATAGTTCTGTTGCAGAGCATGGAATGGGTAGTCCGTTGAGCACGAGTGCTCCTTCGTACGAGAAGGCACCTGGGTCTGGCAGGCGCAGTGGCAGTATTACTAGCAAAGATGGAGATATGGTATTTCAAGAAAACTTTTTCAAGCTAAATCTCTTCCTTTTATTCATTATGTACCGTAAAAGGAAATCTCTTTTGCTCGTACCAATGCACTTTGCTGGTAAATGGAAAATTCTGGTAAAGGAAACATCTCCGAGTTTGGAAAATTCAGTTTTCACGTTCATTTTTAAAACTTTTTTAAAACTGGCATGCGCACTGCTAGAAGTATGCCACACGCATGCGTGGTTGCGACACTTTTGATCTCGACTTGTTGCTAGGTTATTATTACAGTGCTACAACCATATGGTGATTTACGGGTAATAATTTCATTGGAGCAAACCTCTGGAATGACAGTCGAAATGCACAAAATCGTTTGCTCTTAGATATTGCAAATTAAAATTATTTTTCATGGTCGTGATGCGTTGTGCGAATAATCGTATTAAGTTAGAATTGAGTAAAGGATCAGAAATTGTTTTACATAAATGTTTTTTAAATCATTTGGCTATCTGAAACGTTATGTGTCTGAAAACGAGTTTCAATGTGAAAACGAGGGTTCCTGGCTCAGACCCCCCCTTTTTGATTTTTGTTATCAACGAATGCAGCTTATGTGAATGCAGCTGTTCATTTGAACTGGTTGGTTTGCTCGGAGAATGAGAGCAGCCCACGTGACCTGCACCGTGTATGCGTATGACGATGTTGATTGGTCCACTCATTGCCTGTCTGCCTCTTTCAGATGCCGGCGCACCATTCCGCTAATCAGTCTAGAACGTATAACAAGCAGTCCTCTGCGAGCTCCTTCTACGCGTCCTCCAGCACCGTCGAGTCGGTGGTTGAGAATCCGCTTGATGACTTCCACCTGGGCCTTGATGACATTGACGTTGGCGACATTGACCGGGACTTGAATGACAATGCTTCCATCGGGTCTTCCATTGGCTCCGGACCCTTTGGCACCGCGCCGCTGCAAGTATTCCAGAATGTCGGCTCGGATCCAGTCACCATACCTGGCTCGGAGATGATGAAGAATCAGTCAGTGGCATCGCAGGCCTCAACCTCGCCAACCTCACCTTTGGGACAGCTCGGTTTTTTTGCTCAGGTATGTCCCTTCTCTATCACACCAAGCTTTGCAAAACTATCAAAGCCGTTGTTGCGTTGTACTGCGAAGGAGTGGTCGTAAAATAACACGGACAGCTAAATATCTTATCACGACTCTCATTCAATATTTATCTTTGTTCGTCATGTTCTCCTTTCATTTTTGTTACTTTTGTTTCTTTTCATCTTCGATTTCTTCTATCTTTTGTGGTCCATTTCATCCTCCTCGTTTGATTGTTTCAGCTGCGTCGTTTTTAGTTTTTTACATCAATTTAAAGAAACGAATTGAGATGCAAATTCTAGTTAGGAATAGACAGTGGGTCATCGGAGTTCTTATTCAATAATTCTCATTTAGTTTCATTTAGCGCCCTCCTTCTTTTATTCTAAAATAAAGAAACTGGACAGTTGTAAGTATCTGTTTTTTGAAAGTACTTGCGTGTATAAACTTCCGCAGACATCTTTTAACGGGTCTTTTCTGTTGCAATTAAAAGCAAGTTAAAGCACAAATTGGTAATATCAACGAAGACGCAGCCCGCCCATTTCCGTCCGATGCTGATAATTTTTTTTATCTTACCCATTGCATCAATGATATTTTGTCATAAGAGTACAGTTGGCCAAATGTGTCAATCGCAATAATCTTGTCTGCCCCCGTCTGTTTGGCTAACGTAAGCCAACCGCTGCTTCCAGTTAGTGTTTTCGGTGTTAACAGAACAGACAGAAAGCTTTTTCCGGGGGTTGCATGCCATGTTTTCATTCCCACGCAGAATCATATTGGATTTGTACGAAGCCCATCTGGCAAGAACAACCAACAGTCCTCGTCGTTTTTTGATGGAGTGAATGTGCAATCGCCGAAGCAGCAGATGACCTCCCCTCTTGGCCTGTCAAATGTCTCTGACACGCAGCGTCTCTCTGAAGACGTTGTTACCTTGTGGAGCAAGCTGTCTTCATGTAAGGAGTCATGGAATCAGGCGAAGTACGCAAGCGAAGCCTGGAAACGAGAGGCCAATGAGCAGTGCGAGAAAGCTCAATCACTGGAACGAGAGAGTTTGATGTTGCAAAATAAATTAGGACAAGTGGGTAACCTTTTTCATTTGCAGTTTTCATAAAGAATCTCAGGAGTCTATCATTGCACGCTGGATTTTTGCTTGCCAAAACAACCTATTAGTTCGCTGGTTTCGAAAAAGTGATTTTTGCGTTTGGCGTCACTCGTCCTTGCTGTTTATTTTCACCTCGATGAGGTCAGCCTCAAGAAGCTAAATGCAGCCTTACAGCAAAAGAGTAAGGATTTTAGATCTGGAAAATTAATTCCTAGCGAAAGATGCATTTATACATATTTGAAATTCAACAATCATATTGTAATCTACTCTGTATCATCGGCTGATATCCCTTGTTCAATATTAATAAATTCATCAATACGCGAGGGTTTCACTTTATAGAGCCACAGCTTCTTACATTTAGTTTCTGTTGGTGATTTTGAATTAGTAAAAAGCACCCATTCTCCGATTTGTTTTCAGAATTTTTAAATACAGTCTTTGTTTATTGAATTCCAGGCGGAAGCCGAGCTGAAAAGTCTTAGGGATCAAATGGAAGCTTGGAACAGCAGTCCCCATATTTATAGTATTAAGAATGTGAATGAATTAGACTCGCTTTCAATTTCGGAGCTGAAGCAAATCAGTAGCCAGCTCAAAAAGGACATAAGCCGTTTAGATAAAGTGAGTAGTCATCAATTTTTTCCAGTTCATTATCTTTTGATCCAAAAGTTTCAGTTATAGAAAGTTTTCAGTGGTCTACTGAATGTTGCTGCCAGTTTTCCAAGAAACGTGCATAGATGGAGGGTATAAAGACCCATTTGCAAAGGCCGCGAAATGGGTTCCCTCCAATGGCCAGATCTCTTTTACATCTGCTCTGGGCCCCCCACTTTGGCTCTCCAAATCTAACAGCAACCCTTTTAGTTTCTTGAAAACTTAGAGGTTTCCGAAAAGGCAGTGTTTTATTTTCAGATTTCTAACATTCAACTGTTTAACGGTTGTTTTTTTAAGTATTGCTTATGCAGTAACTGACAAAGACAACTTAACTTTTAATCATTGAATAAATCGTATGACGAAAGAAAAATCGTATGTTCAATCAAAGTGTTGGTTTGATTATTACTTGCAATCTTTGCAATATTAAATTAACATCATGTTGTTAGAGGATCCATTTTAGTTTATGGATTGAAGAATGTCAAATCTTAGCGTTACTCTAGCCTTTTTTCTTGGCATTCCACCCAACTGCTGGCCCATATCAAGAGCTCTCTGTAGCGGAGTTCTTTTTGAGAGATTTTTTGTTAATGATGGTGATTCATTGGTCTTGTCAGGTTATTAGCAAGAAGGAATTACTGTTGTGTACGGTGTGTGACAGTGGTCAGCGAAGCTTCGTGACGTATCCCTGTGGCCACGTGGCAATGTGCGAGAATTGCGCGGGAAAGATGGAGGAGTGTCCCTGCTGCCGCGAGGCAATTCAACAGAAGAGCGCCATTTTCATACCTCTGTGAAGGAGAAATAGGCTAGTTTGAAATAATGTAGCGTTTATTGATGTTAAGTAGTGTTGCAATGAAGAATATGCTTTTTAAAGACACCTTAGAGATTCAATTTCATTAAAGTATGGTTTTGTGGCATTGCAAAGAACGCGTTGTTTAAAGATTAGCTATTACATGTTTAATTGTTAAAGAATAGAATACTTTTTGTTATTTAAGGCCATGCCTGACTAAGTAAGCGTAAGTCGATTTGGCGAACTTCTCAAGACAGCGGAATTTATTGGACTGAATAGGATGGTGATGATGGTGATGATGATTGCAAAAGGATTATGATTGGAAATAAGGAATTGGTGTGATGGGTATTATAACGTACCAGTTGGCAACTTGCCAGGTTCTGCAAGGGGCTCGTTGCCGCTTCTGGCTTTAGGGGGTTCTTTGCAGTGTCAAACGCAACAGCCATTGCTTGCAGGGGGGGGGGGATCATTTACATCTGCACACC
Organism: Nemopilema nomurai; assembly: GCA_003864495.1. Classification (NCBI taxonomy): domain Eukaryota; kingdom Metazoa; phylum Cnidaria; class Scyphozoa; order Rhizostomeae; family Rhizostomatidae; genus Nemopilema; species Nemopilema nomurai. The sequence goes on from ML133427.1 coordinate 2,780,463, forward strand.
CTCCAGCTGTTCACTGAAATCCGGTCGGATTGTTTTCTACGGCCCGGTTCCACTTTTAGTTGACCGGTATCCCACTGTATTGGGTCTCATATGCTTTCATAGAGCCTCGATTGACGACATCTATTACGCCATTTTGCGCTATCTGTGATTCTCAGCAGGTCCCCTAGCAATGGCTGCTGTGTTTTTTGCTTCTCTTTTTCGTTAACTAGGTGAGGTTTTTCAAAACCTTAACCTAATTTGAAGTATAGAACGTAGTGTGTTTTCACTCATGTTATTCTGACCCCGTTAGGGCACTTCTGGTGAGAAACAGCAAAACATTATTTACTTGCGGTTCATCTGCACCTTGATTTGAGTTCCAATTTACAGCTGCAATGCATCAACGGGTGCTGTCCTTTATTTCGATGCCTTTTCTGGGCTTTGCTGTCCTCCTCTACAATTGAAGTTCTCCTGTCCCCCGCTAGTTGCCTAGTTTAGTCTATTCCTAGTATTGCTTTCCCCTAGGCACCATATGTATCCACTAATAAGCTTTCGATTGAATACAGGGGTGTTAGTAACTAGGTTACGTGAAGTAGATTGGGTACACAGAGTCAAATATTTAACATGATTTGAAAGCATACCACTTAAATTATAAATCTAGGATTTAGTTTATATATCGCATTTATCTTATCTTTTAAGTCCTATCGATCTTACATTTCCTAGGAAACTTTAAATTTGTTTACTTATTGCTCTTCTTCTAATTATTTTAAAAATTATAAGAACAAATTGCATATGTGAACTATTGTTTGCCTGTTGTAACGTCAGTGTTTACAGACCCCATTTCTAGAGAGGGGCTAACCGCAGCAAGGTATTAAAGACTTCTTGCCGTATGTTTTTTAATAGTGTATTTCAATGCAATGCTGGGGTATGATGGATCAACAGGCATTCGTAAATTTGACCTGACTCTAAAATTGATTCCCTCTTAACCCTTCGTCAAGTCAATTGCCTGCCATTTAGTATCAATAATCGCCTATCTGCTTACATGAAGTAGAACGTCCAGCCACAGCTCTGGCCAAAGGTGTATCCCCCCGTCTACCTCATTGGTTTATCTGCCCTTGTGTTTAGCCATCTTAGAATTTTAGGCACTATTTCTTCTCTTTCGCATAGCTTTCCAATGCCTTAACTTTACCTTTTGTAGTAGTGTCGATTAGATATTTAGCGAATAGCTCTAGTCTAGTGATTCCAGGGACATGATTGCCTTTCACAACCTTTTCTTTGTCTTGGGCGCAAGTAATGTTCAAAGTAGTATTTCCAGTCCACTATATTTCCAACCAAACGACCTTTGACCGTAGGATTTCGTTATTTTACGGCAAGGCTCTAGGTTCCACAGGGGTACTTTACTTAATAGAGAATCGTTTGTGATAGTAATATTGTATGTAGTTTGAATACGAGACTCTTGTATCGCCGCTGCTTAACAGCAGCTTGGAGTGCTACTCCTCCACAGTGTAGGGTGCTGCGTCGCTTCCACTATTTCGGTAGATTTTTTAACAGACCGAGTAATTCATACTGCTGCAACCTCATTTTTGGCGTTCAATTCATTCGCTTCGTAATGATCTTGTAAATCGGGAAGCCTGCTCGCGTATTTCTCAGTATTTTTGTTCCAATTTTTCATGAGTCGTGTCGTGTTAATTCGCCCCAACTCATCGCATATTCCGTGATCCCACGAAGTAGTTTGTTTTAATCAGTAATACTACCGAAGTGTTGTGTCTTGCATCAAAGTAAACGCTTTTAGAACCATGGCTGATGTTAGCCGATGGGCTAGAATAGAACTGAGGTCCCGCTGGAATGGTAGCGTTGTGCCCTGGGCTCATCAGCCAATTTGCATCGATTTTTCGTTTGTTTTTCTTCATTATTTTAGTATTTTTATTAACCTGTCAGCCATGTTGTCAAATATAATAATGCTTAAAACCCCTTGGTGTTAGAACCCCTTGCAAATTGAAGAAGTCGTCTATGTTGGCTCCCCTTAGTCAAATTCCTGTAATACTGCCTTTCTGCTGCTGCCTTCAATATCCGTGGAGTTTCATCGCGAATGATTCTATATGAATAACGTGCTGACTCACCATTTTTTTACCCAAACGGAAGTGCACTCTCCCGTACACTACCCCCGTATCCCTTGATTCCTAGATGGCCTTTTATTGTAATTTTGTTTTGAAACTTCGTATCGTTAGTTATTTCGTTAAACATGGCATGTTCCAACCAATGTCTTTTGGAAGTCAATCCTTGCCTTAGAACCCACATGCCTCTGAACTTTGTGCAATTAAAAGCATTAACCACCCCCCCCCCCTCCCCCTGAATACTTTTAATCAAGTTGTTTGGAATGATAGGCTCTTTTAAGCTGTTTGAAAAAGTTTAAGAGTTAAAGTAGTACTACTGTTACCGGCCCACTTTCAGTATAAGGCTGAGAGTAGGCCGGGTTGAAAGTGAAAACAGGGCAGAAGATTATCCTTATGGTGTCTCACAAACGCCAGTAACAATTTCACTTCATTGAGGGGGTCAGCACCCATCTAACCCCGATTTTCCCGCGCGACACCCTCTATGTTGTTTTCATTACCAATAGCTTCCATCCTCTGTTTCCTTTTGGTCCGAAGTTGTGTTGTTGTGGTAGCACGATACACTTTCATTGTACAATAGAGGAAAGAATCAGATCTGTGGCAATTAACAAACCTTTTTATAGACTTGATTTGTTGCCAATCAATATCAAAAGATGCAGATACTTGTATACTAGATATTTGCACCCACCTTGCAGGATCTACTCGCTCTTGAAGTGCCATGACGTTCAATTTTTGGACCTAAAATTTGTAGCCCAAAATTAACGAAGCAGACTTCATGAAAAATATCCACCTTTGTACACTTTTATTTTATCGATCTTTGTTTTAGATAGTTATTTTTCTTAAGACTTCACATAATTGTAGAAATGGTGATAATCGTGCCATTTTGTTGTAATTAATAAACATATCACAAATAAATGTATTTTTCTTGTAATGAATCAGCACAATAACGCGCTCTGCTAGTTATCGAATTATTAAACTCATTATGCATTATATAATTGGAAAATGTCTCGTTTCTTTTACCAACTCCCTTTTTAAAAGCTGCTGTTACACTTCGATGCACTTTCCGTAAAGCGTGGTACATTTATCACTTTACCGGTCAGTAGTTGCACTTAACATGTAAATTTACATTTGCACTATCCCAGCGTCTGCGGTTGCACTTTCACGTTCCCAGGGGCACCATAGCACTCATCCAGATCTACAGTTACTTTTTCGCTGATGTACGGTTTCTCAGTAGCTAGCTCTTTCATAAACTACGCTCTTGGCCAGTGGTTTAGTCGGCCAAAGCAATGCTATTTTATTGCAGAATGTCACCATAATTAAATTCCTTGTGATACATAATTTTCGCTGCTTGCTTGTAGGCAAAGCCAAATGGCTCGAACGTTTGCTAATTCAACAATTCAGCCCCTTTTAATTGAACCTTCAGCAGAATACTACAAAACTCGTGCAGTATCAATTTAATTGTAAACTAGCAGGGCTTTCTAAGAATTCTTACGCGCGTGAGAGGGGTGTGCATACTATAGGAAAGGATCATTGAACCCAAAGTCTGAGACAGGAAACTAAGTGATGTAGTAATCATTTGTCGTCAATCTTCCATGCTTTGATAAGTTCTCCTAGTAGAATGTTCAGTAGAATTACGCCAGTGTTGATTATTACATAGATTGAAGAACTTGATCTAAATGGCCCGCGAGAAATATGCGACTGATCAAATAAAACGCAGAAGCTTGCTTCAGATTGGGCAACACTGAAGTCAAGACACGTGATAAAAGAGTGATTATATTGACCTTTTATTTTTTATTGAGCTGATCAAGTACACATTTTGTAAGATATGAGCCAATAAAATTGAGGCTCAGGCTGGCTGTACTTAATTTTTCCAAAATGCTGGGGCTGTATATGCATGAAAAAGTTAGATGTTCTTCAAAGATGCTACATTCTTAATAACATAATCAGAAGATGATACAAATAAGTTTTCTTAATAGGAATGTTCTTACAGATTTTGTGCATTGAAATACCATGTTCGTCCAAAATTATATTTTACGTCAGCGATTTAGCCTCAGTTTGTTCTTGAATCCTATCAATTTTTAGACGTATTTTCTTATAAAATTGTTCTCATAAAAAATGTAATCCTTCCATTACTGTTAGCAATTCTATTATTATGGTCGTCTACGTTATTCTAGTGTCATTTGCATTGTTATTATATCATTCTTGCTGTTATTCAAACCAAAGTGAATTGTAAACTCTTCATCAAACCAAGTCAACCGGGCACGTTGCTTTGAATTTTGATCAACATACCTAACTGACGTAACGTGTAATTAATTAATTTGCTGGAAAAAATTCGAGGATTTACGGTATGTGTGGAGCCTCATAGGATTACCCAGTAGTGCAGGGCAGTGATGCATTTACTCATGGGCCCAGTGGATGTTGGCCCCTTAAGAATTTTAACTTTAGCAGGCTCCAAGCAAAGTTTTGTTAAGCCTATTGCATGTTTTAGGGTGCTTGATTAACTTTTGGCTCAGGGCCTTGCAGTCGAAAATATGGCCCTTATATGGTGCAGGGCTGTAAATTAAGAAGTAAGCCATGCCTTTATCCTTTGCCACGCCCTCAAGCCATACCCTCTTGTCCTCGACTTCATACCCCCCCCCCCCCCTCCCCTCAAAAGGCAAGATTCATATTGTGCTTGGGTTGTCATGGGTTGGCTGGCTGCATCGAGCCTCGATCAAGTAGTTGAAATAGGAGGCTATAACAGGACAGATTAGGTCGACTAGGCCCGATAGCGTGGAAGCAAGAAATCAAATTTTTACGGCAGTATACCACGTAACCATGGCTAACAAGAACGAATTTGAGCTCGCATATGAAGGGAATATTGGTGCCTTGAGAGTGATGCTTACTGAAGAACCGAAGCTTGCAAGGACAAAGGATGGCGTAGGTTCATCTTTGTTACATGTTTTCGAAGGACGTCAGGACGTCTCTTGTGCAGTTTATTTTTAGCATAAGAAATTGCAAATAGTCCGTGCATGATTGCTACATTTGTTTTTTAAGTTATAAACACAACATGAGTAGCTAAATTCGATTTGCGCCATCTATAAATTTGATTGTTTGCCAGGAACTTTTTCTACGCTTCTACCCTCTGAGCCGACCAAATGAAAACTTATTTGCAAGCTCTTAGCCAGATGCAGTATTGAATTCTTTTTCAAAAGGGTCAATTTACTTTTAACAAGAGCTCGTTTAGCAGATAAGATTTGAAAATGATGTATAGCTATGTTTACGTTTTATATGGGGCCAGATGAGGATTGCTCCCACACAGATATTTAGTATACTTCTGGAGCAGCCAAGGGCAGAGACCTTAAGTTATACAGAAGTATATGTAGCTTTGCAGGGCAGCCCCTTGTTATGTGCTTATCCTTTTGTGTAGGATTTGGCAATGAGCTTATATTGTATAGACTGAAACTGGATCTTTTTGTCCTATTTATTTGTAGAACAGACGCATGCCACTTCACTGGGCATGTTCTGGGGGCAGAAAGGAAGTTGCCAATTATCTTCTTGATCAACTTAACGTTCCAGTCAATGAACAGGATGATGTAAGGCAACATTTGTATTTTTCATTGTATTGTGTGCAAGATTGTACAATATGAAATATTATAAGAAACACATGCCATGAGAATTTGCTTGTTAATTATTTTCATAGGATTATTCAGGTTTGCAGATAATGATATGTAGAATAAAAATTCTGAGTTGTTGAATTAATATGTTCATTAATTTCTTTATGTGACAAGCAGCTGAATATTTAAATATATAGCTGTAATTGTACTTTGCTTGGGATAGATCCATAAAGGTAATGACCTTTCTGATAAGGTGTTGGATGTCTGCTTGCATATCTCTCTATTCTATAACTTCATTGGTTATGCTTGCACTTTGGAACTGAACCTGAAATTTAATTTTATTTTCCATTACCTATAGAATGCACAGCTACTCAAAACTTGAGAATTGCTTATTTTTATGGAATTGTAAGACTATTATGTGAATTCATTCTAAAGATCAGAGGAGAATCATTTCTCAACATATCATTAAGTTAAATATGACCTTGGCTTTGAAATGATAGGAAGAAAGACAGTGCGCTGTTATAGAAACATTAGATGTTTCCAATAGGCACTTTAAGTTTTCAGATACTTAAAGAAGCCATAGAAGCAAATTTTAGATACCATATCAAAGTTGGCATATAATAACTTGAAGACATTAAATTGCATTATTTTATGCAGTCAATTTGTTATTTATAACTGATGGTTTGAATCATAGGCCGGCTGGACACCATTGATGATTGCATCATCTGCTGGTCATGATGAAATTGTCAATTCACTGTTGGAGAACAAGGCAGATCCCAATATTGTTAACTTCACCGGCCAGTCCGTTCTTCATTATGCTGCATCAAGAAACCGACTTGGAGTATGAGCTTTTCTTTTGCATTTCTTGATGTGAATATATTAATTATAAGATGATGCACCATGTTGTAATGACTTTCAAGAATAAAAGACTTTATTGTGGATTTCTCGAATGATAAAACCCCAAGGCTTGACGTCAGAGTTTTGCAATAAAGAAGAAAATTGTTGGAAATAGACATCAAACTTTAGGCAATAACATAATGTTTGCTCACCTTTCTTGAGTGATGAGACTCATTTATGAGAATAGCCTATATGTAATTTATATAATAATATTGTGCCAGGAGTATGGACTAAGTTCTAAAGTCGCTAAATGAAGTCGTTAGAATTATGCACAGGTCTTCAGCACAAGCTCTCTTTGGTACACTGGGCAAGTTTGTAGTGTATGACAATCCAGTGGTTTAAAGTTGTTTCTCTGGCCATTGCATATGCATAATTCATTCTCTTCTATCCATTCCTGTCAATTCTTTGCTTGTTTTTATCAATTTGCATTTTGAATGGGCAGTTTTGCTGAAATGTGTCAGATTTTCAAGCTATTGCTCTTGTTTCACATTCATAACGATTGTGTTTCTCACCATCACTCTGCAACCACAATAAATACATAATATTTCAATGTTTGTACCCTAAGAGTATAACAGACTGGATGCTGCAAAGAATGTCTATTGAATGTATTAATCAGATATTGATTTGTACTAGATTGCAGAGGCTCTGTTGAAGGCTGGTGTGGAAGTCAATATTCAAGACAAAACAACCGGTGCAACACCTCTGCATCGGGCAGCATCAAAGTATGTTTTAAGAAAAATTTCAGATTTACAGACATATATAAAAAAGTTAGACAAAAAAATATTCAAGACAAAATTTTATTTGCAAAACTGTTTGAGGGCTATATTTGAATGGTTATTTCAGTTATTTTTCTCAACCAGAGGCTATTTGAAAATGGTGCAGCTGCTCGTTGAACATGGTGCTAAAGTCAATACAGAGGACCGCCAAAAGTATACCCCATTGTAAGTTCACATATTTATTCATGTTTAAAGTACCTGCTACTGTCATCAGCTATCTTTTCAAGGATGCTGGGGGGGGGTTCTTGGGGCTGTAATTTCTGGCTAACTTTCTGCTAGGTTAGGTTAGGAGAAATTGCTGTAAATCACAATGAAAAATGCAAGTGCATGTTTGAAGGTGGATAAAGCCATATATGAAAATAATTTCCAAGACCTTTTGTCGATTGTGAGTTTCCACACGACAGTCTCCTTTGACGAAATTCACCTCTTTCGCCATTATTCTACTCGTGATAATGCTACCTTAAAGGCATCGAGTCATGGTAAATAGCGGTTTTCCACGGGCTGTTGTCTGTTTTCATGTGATAAATCGGCTTTCATGTGATCAGACATCAACTGCGAGGTTAAAACATCATGTGTGCAGTTTGCTTGACAGCCAATCAGATTAACGGAGCTATCATAATGACTCAGCAATTTTTGCAATTTGGGTATACGCTTTCCATTTATCATGACTCATTGCCTTTAATTTCATTTTTTTAGATACTTGGCTTGTGATGAGGAGAGATTGGATGTAATTCGTTATTTACTGGCGCAAGGAGCTGAGTCCACCGTGAGAATGTCTTTCTATTCTTCAGCTATTTTCTTGTAACTGGCAATTGCTAACCTCTTTAACCAAATGCTGGTAGCAGCGAGAGAGTCGATGGGGGTTGAAAAACACGTTAGATATCGACCAGTAGCGATGAAGAGGCTCTTGCCGTTCCGAGGCTAATCTGCTCGATTTGTTAGGGTAGCGCTAGGGGCAATTGTATGTTGTCATGAGGGGTTTCGCCCAAGCAGCGGGCTTCTCTGGGGCTAGTTAATTGCTATTGTGCGAATATCGAGAAAAAAACAAAACTTTTTCAATTGTAGAAAGCTAATTTACAAGAAGCCGGGTGGAAATTATTATGTCTCATATTGATTTGAATTTATCTCGCGAGAATTTCATGGCCCTGATACATCGGCGAAAGTATATGGCTTGTATCCTTGAAACGAAGCCAAAGATAAATAGATAATTACACCGGCGATAATGAACGGACCACCACCGAGGAATTACGATTTTTGAAAACCAAGCCGAAAGTAAAATTGCAGCCCATTAACCAAGTCATATTTGCTCTTCATCCCAGCTCTGTGACCTTTTCCTGTTTGGTTGAATTATAATGGCCCAATTTGATCGCTTCTCATTGAGGTTTCCTGTCAGGCTAATATCAGAAATGGAAGCTTTTGCCTGTGACAATAATGTTACTATCTACCACTCTGCGAATATCCGCTTACTTTAGTGGAATTGCTATTTCGCCTGCCCCCAAAATGGTTTTCTCTTCCTTCTTCTTTGAGAAAATTTTTTACTTGAAAAGTCTCTTGTCATCACTTTATTCTGGTGAAAAGGCCGGCTACCTCGACCGGTGAGATCTGTTTGCAAAATTGATTACAAGAACGCGCCGAAACTGCTTATATCAGATTGCAATTTCAATTTGCCTACTCGCAATGGGGAGCCCCCTTGAAAAGACATCTAGTGGTATTAATTGTTCCTCTTTCTTGATAGAAACAGAGATAAAAGACATGGTAGTAAGAAACTGTCCCCTCTCGTGCGCAGCAGAGTTCCAAAGTGTGATGTCACTAAAAACCTGATTTTAGAATTTCTGAATTTTAACCACATAACACAAAAAAGCACCATGAAATATTTGCAAATATGCAAAATTGGCTATATATGTCTAAAACCGGTTGAGATATGGCCAATGAAATATTTTAAGTTTGCTAACGAATCGCTGGCTTTGTTCGTAAAATTATGAACAGAGACAAAAATAAAGAGGCTGGACGGGGAAAGAGCCAATACACATGTGTCAATTTATCTGCCAGTTTGTAAGACAACTGACAAACTTGGTTTACTTAGAGGTATTTCATGATGCGCTTTCAGGTTATGGGATCCAAATTAAAAAATCCTATAATAAATTTTTGTGACGTCATCACTTAAGTTATCTTTATGCGTATGAAACTCTAGCCAAAGTCAATTAACTACATGGATGTTGCTACAGTTGTTGTTGATGTTGACCATTTGTTGATGCTGTTTCATGCCGATTGTTGATGATGTATGCAGTGGCGTAACGCAGTTTAGGCGACCTTAGTTCGAGAACTAAGGGCCCCCGACCAAAGAGGGCCCCAAAGGACGTTGTTATTAAGCGTTGTTATTAGGGGGGCAAAGGTAACAGAAGGTGAATGCACAATTGTAGAAAGCTTTATGGGTTTTTTGAAAATAAATAACACCAATGCTGATGCAATAGCAAATACAGCTAAAGTATTTTTGGAAAATCTTGGCATAGATTTCTCGAAAATAAGAGATCAGGGCTATGATGGTGCGAGTGTGATGAGTGGAATTCATTGTGGCGTACAGAAATTGATAAAAGATATGGTTAATTCTCCCGTTCCTTTTGTGCATTGTGGTTGCCATCATCTAAACCTGGTAGTAAACGATGCGGCGACATCACAAGTTATGAGTGAAAACTTGTTTGCTACCCTTCGAGATATCTTCAGTTTTTTTTTGGCTCTTCCTTGAATAGATGGAGACATCTTGGAATCGAAGCTGGGAAAGGATCACTGACACTAAAAAAGCTATGTACGACACGTTGGAGCTCTCGCATTGATGCAGTGCGAGCTATACGTGACAAGTATCCCCAGATAATGAGGCTTCTGACGCGACTCATCTTAACATCAAACAACAAGAATGAGCGTGACAACGCAAAGAGTCTAAAGAAAAACACTGACACACTGGAATTTATTATTTTCCTTGTATTCTGGGAGAGAATACTAAGATCAGTCAATGCAGTATCAAAGGGGCTTCAGTCCCCTAGGATTGACTTGTCAGTTGCCTCTAGACACCTTAATATTGCACTCTCGGAGCTCCAATATCTTCGAGAATCATGGCAGTCTATAATGCTGACTGCCACAGCACTTGCAAAATCTTGGGATGGATTGCTTGAGTTTTCACAAAAGTGGGTCGGAAGGCAAGATATGAATCAGATGAACTTGTTGTAGACGGAAGACTGATGGATCCTGAGCAAAGTTTTAAGATAAACGTTTTCTTCAAGACTGTTGGTACAGCATTGATGCAATTGACAAAAAGGCTCAAAGGACAAGCAATGGTGACGTCATTATTCAGCTGTCTCTACCCCAACAACCTGGCAACACTGAGTCCTGACATGCTTAAAAAAGCAGTACGAGTAATTCGTGAGAAATATCCAAATGAATTTACAGATGAATTAGATTCTGATATGAGATCATTTGCAACCGAATTCAGAAAGGAGATTGCAGTCAAGAAAACTGTTCTAGAAGTTAATAACCTCATGCTCCAGAGCCGTATTAGTTCATCTTTTCCAGAAATGTACAAGCTAATAACACTTTTCATCACTTTGCCAGTAACTGTTGCATCGGCAGAAAGATCATTTTCAAAGTTGAAACTGATAAAGACATATATAAGATCTACGATGTCACAGGAGGGACTGGACGACCTAGCAATTTTGTCAATTGAGAACAAGGAAGCAAAGAAAATTGACAAAACAAAGCTTATAATAGATTTTGCCAACGTTAATACACGTAGAAAAGCTCACGTTGTGAGCAAGAACACCTAATTTACTGTTGGTTTTTTCATATGTAAACATTTTCTTTACCACATCACGTGCATTAATCGAGGTTCTAAAGGGCACGATTTTAAACATTTTCCCATTACCCCGAACCCCCTTGCCCCGTAGAGCTCACCTCACTTTGCAGTCCCTAAATAAGGGCCCCATCTTACTAAATTCATAAGGGCCCCGAGTGTCTCTGTTACGCCACTGGATTTATGTTTCATGCCGATTGGCTACTTCAAGCCCCAATTATTCGTGGAAGAAGGGTTGTTGTCGATGTTGAGTTGTATTCTATTCCCATTCGTTCCCAAAATATTGCTTATTTTGGTAAATTATCGTGCCATTTTCATATGGTCTCTATGACAATCAACGAGTGCATTGTTCTTCATCATTAGAGAAATCTACCCTCTCCCTCCGACGATTTTGTACTGCACGATTCTAGATTATTGAGGGCATGTTCTCGCATATGTTTCAACAAGAACCTTTTTATCAGTTCTTTATTTTATAGGAAAATCTTCAATATTTTGATGTGGGCCCTACGCATGTGCGAAAGAAGATCTAGAGGATGCCGCCTTGAGGTTTGTGTCTAATGTTTGTTGAGGAAAAAGAGTATGCTGCTCCTTCGCAGGTTGTCCAATGGTCTAAGGCAAGGGCGCCTTGCGACGTCATTGTTGTGGTTGCTGTTTGGAAGTCTCATGTTGCTGTTTAGATGGAATTCGTTTTAAGAGAGCCTTCGACTTATGAAAAGCAGATTAAATTGCAACTCTTTTTAATTAATTTAGAAAAGGCGACCTATATTCTTGTTACAAGGTTTCAATTGTTTCAACTTTATCACTTCTTTGGTGTTTGTCCGACTCCGATTTCATTTTATCTCGAAAACCAGTGGGGCCTGAAACCCAGTCTAGTGCTCTGTTGATATTCTCCTTCAAGCGTTGAATTTGTTAATTTCTTTTAACTTAAATGATTACTTATTGCATTAATTCGTGCCAAGTTTAAACAAATGAAATTGTGGCAGAAGTTTTGGGGGCTTTCGGGAGCCAGTTTCCACTCTAGATCATAGATTGCATACTTTTTGGGGAAACGAGTAAGGGTAAATCCGAAAGGTGTAGACAGTCCCCACCACCCCCCTCCCGTGAAAGGAGTAAGAGCGCATGCGTACTTTGCTTTCTATGGCAGATAGGCGAAGAAGGGAAGTTTTACAGAAACAACGAACACCTCGGTGCTGAAGTCATTATTTTTGCAGGTTTAATGCGCATGCGCACCTACTTCTTGCAGCTAATTGGCTCGGTTAAACCACTTTCGCTTTTGTTCTAAACAATGGAGATGCAATCTCGTCTCCCCGACAAATACTGTAGATCCATTTCGTCGCATCGCAACTATTTAGGGCTATTTGGGGGTATTTGGGGTATTTGACTGTGATTCCAATTTTCCTGAATCCTAATTCACGTCTGAAGAGCCCAGATATGCTTTGTAACTGTTGTTAATTGGGATGTGAATTATTCTTATCAAAAATTTTATTAGAGAAAATGGGCTTAAAGATGAGCCAAAACAAAGTCGGATAAAGTATTCTCGAGTTTGCTTGGCTCATTGTTTTGACGACCTGTGACGTAAAAGATTAGGCGGATTAGCATCGTAGCGGAAATGAATAAAGGCGAACTTTGTAAGGGGTCAATATTTCCAAGAATAAGGCTGGTCTTAAAGAAAAAAACCGCACCATTTCACCGCTAGGCGTGGTTTCCCCGCAAACAATCGTCATTAATATTTGAACTTCAACGAGGAAGTTGCGTTTTTTAGTTCCTTTCAAGTTTCGGTTGCCTGTAGGTGCGTAAATCCTGTTTTTTGTGGGTTCGGGAAACCTTTACTTTCTTCAGTAAAATAGGCTAAGAAAAGGAACAAGGAAATGAACTCTGTTTTATAGAACATTTTGTTTTGTCATTTTTTAAAGTAAGTATCAAAATGAGAAGCAGCTTTTCATAAGCTCAGGCTAAACGTAGAGATACGTAATGTTTTTGTATGAAGCTTTTTTCAGTTGAGGGGCCTGTTTCAGCCCCAACAACAATGACAAAGAAGCAGACGAGTGCTCAAGCTATTGGCCGGTGGTTAGGGTTTCAAACTCAAGATCTAGAATCTCCTAAAAGTGATCTACAATCTCTTAAGAGTGATCTACAATCTTCTTAATGTTGATCTAGAATCTCTTGAAGAGTGATCTAGTATCTCCTAAAAGTGATCTACAATCTCTTAAGAGTGATCTACAATCTTCTTAATGTTGATCTAGAATCTCTTGAAGAATGATCTAGTATCTCCTAAAAGTGATCTACAATCTTCTTAAGAGTGATCTTCAATCTTCTTAATGTTGATCTAGAATATCTTAAAGAGTTATTTAGAATCAATTCAAAGTAATCTACAATCTTCTTGATGTTGATCTAGAATCTCTTGAAGAATGATCTAGTATCTCCTAAAAGTGATCTAGTTTCTCCTAAAGAGTGATCTATTCACAAAGCAGACTTTATTCGACACAAAATACAGTCTATCTCTTCTCTCCCTTCCCTATATTCATATCTCTTTCAAAGTTTACTTGAACTGTTCACCGTACAACAAATTCACCCAAGCAGAGACTTCAGATATTCACAGGTTGCCTTGAAAGAATATGCAAAGAAACCCCGAAGCTTCTGAATGGAATGGAGAAAAGAAAGATGCCAAACTATTTTATGCACAGAACACTAGATATCCATTTCGATTTTGCTCCAAATAGATATCAAGCACGTAGATATTGAGCCTATATTTGCTGGCTCTTTATAGAGTGTGACTAAGCTTTGTCATTTCTCTAAGGCCCCGTTTGCCCGTTTACACTAGAGTTTTCGATCCGGATAAATTTTGTTCTGTTTCATTGAACCGGACAAAATTTTGCCCATCCGTTTAACGTTAAAACTACCTGGTGAGGCTTTTAAATGGGCATGTGCACCAACTTTGGTTAAAGAGAACGCGCGAAAAAGGTTTTCATTGATTAAAGACTAAACACGTTCAAATTTCTATTTGCGGTCGAAAATGTCAAGGAAATCAGTAAATGCCTCGACTGGAATTTCTTAATGTCAAATCAATAAAAACTTTTGGATGGATGAGTAAACCGTCTGGCTGCTTCAGGCTACACATGATTACAAGAGCATGAAGATGTTTTCGAAAGATTACAGTTAAGCCTTCTCAGGGAAAACAGTTGGTGAATGAACAGGAATATCTTAATTATCTTAATTGGCAATTCAAGATACAGTTCCGAAAACCGTTAAATGACATCGAAAGCAGGCTTTTTCTTGCACCATCTGGTTGCCATATTTGAATAGCCTCGATACGAATCAGAATGGCCTCGATGTGCATTTGAATAGAAATTTACGCAGATAAGACCGCCTACACCTTTTGCCGATCTGGTAATTTCCTATCTGGAGAAAAATTGATTCCGTTTGGGAGTAGGATAGATGTGTAGACAAATAACACATCCTCGCAAAATTTTACCCGGATGAAACACTCTAGTGTAAAAGGGGTGTAAGTATTGGTTGATCGAAGGTGGAAAAGGTATGCGCAGTGCTAGATGATTCTTATTGTGAAGTTTTGTATCAAGGGATTCATGTTTGGCTGTGTCACCAATGACGTTGAATGACGCATGCTATTTGCGTATTCAAGTCAAACATTGGGAAACAGTTTGCTGTCCACATCAAATATCAATGAGGCTGGTTTCGATCAGGGTGGCAAATTAACTGCTGAAAGACGACAAAGTGTACTGACGTCATGTTGGTTTGCACTCGTCCTGTCATCCCGTCCCGTCGTCCATCTCGTCCGGCAATTTATCAGGCCTGAAATTGCGATCCAATAAGCATTTCAAAAATGTGACCTGTGATTTTTTCACCGATTCAAAGATTTGGTTTCTTCTATTTTAATAAAGATTTTTTAGCGTTTTTGTAGTAATTTTATAGCTGCAAGGTTGATATCTCCTAAGCAGCTGTACACATTTTAGCCTTATTAATATATCACTGTCATGTTACATTAGAAAATAAGAGCTGCTGTAAGCGCAAAGCCTGCGCATTCTGTAAGTACCTCAAACAAGTGAGAAGAATTAATGTCGTTTAAAGTGGGACGCACGTGTTCTATACTTCCTTGAGAGTTGTTCTTAGCATGTGTCATCAATAACGTATACAGGTTTTAAAGTTAGATGTGCACAATACAGTTTAAACTGGGTTCAAAATTTCGTTGAGCGTTCAGACATATTTGTAAGTGAGATTTTTTATTCGATCAAATTTTGATGCAGAGAATGGTTTGAGCATGAGCTCTTTAGTTGTCAAGGCCTTTTTCCTTTTCACAGTCCTTCAAAAGCTTTCGAAACCATGAAGGCATCGATCCTCCCTGACTGACGTCACAGTCACGTGACGGTACAGTGACAGTTAGCAGTTGTTTTTGACAGCAGCTTTAGTTATTCCAATGCCCCGCCCTTTTATGACATGCCGCGACCATCAGACTTTGAGCGGACATTTTCGCACACGCCTGCGGTAATTGGTAGTTACCAACTTTTCTAGTTTGTTAAATTAGATTTCAGAGTTCAAAGTTCGTGTTTTCAATTTTAGGATGCGTATTCTTAAAACGTAATCCCTTTGAGGCTTCGGCCCTTCAGGCGGCTTTTTGCCCGCCACCATAGGTGGATGAAATGGATGATATTTGTTTGAATTGAAGATCCCAAGGCATGTTGAGTGGTATTTACGTCATTTACAATGTCATATATTTTGTCAAGTCATTTACAATGTTGCACCTTTGTGTCCCGCCCTATCTGAAACGAACCTACGGGGAACGCCAAGGGGTGCATGGACTGGGAAGTTCCCAATGCCAAAGAAAAGGCACGTTTCGTGTGGCAAATGAAGCATTTCACAATATGATACCTTCAACTGATTTCAATTTAAAAACTCAAAAATTCGAAGCCTAGTCATTAGAACACGACAAAGTTAGGCAGAGAGAATCAATGCCATTAGTCCTGCACTTGAAGAAATATTACAATCTT
The DNA here is from genome assembly GCA_003864495.1 of Nemopilema nomurai. Taxonomy (NCBI): domain Eukaryota; kingdom Metazoa; phylum Cnidaria; class Scyphozoa; order Rhizostomeae; family Rhizostomatidae; genus Nemopilema; species Nemopilema nomurai. The sequence continues at coordinate 2,796,663 of ML133427.1, forward strand.
CACTCCGTATTTCTACATTTACCAGCAAGCTATGACAAGCTGCTGCAAAAACATATCAAACAGTTTTGTGTATAACCAAATAAACCAAATCTTTTTAAATGAAAAACAGACCAGGCCCGTAGATAGGTCTTCGCAGCCGGGTGGCAAAATTTCCAGTAAAGTCAATTTTTGGAGGGGGAGGGAGTTAGGCTAAACAACAAAAATAATTTATAATACAGTCCAGCGAATCTATAGCTTCTTTTAAACATAGCAAAGCATGGAGTGGAGACGGTTGTACTATAATTGCAGCATCTGTAAATAGCAACAACTGTAAACAGGCCCGTAGGAGCCGGGAGCTGGGGAGGCTGCAGCCCCCCCCCCCAATAATTCTCAAACTGTAGTTTGTTTCCTTTATAACGGTGTACTGAATGAGAGGAATACAATGGGCAGCCCCCAATATAATTTTCTTAGCACAACTTATTTCCTTTATTTCATAGCAGTATATCTGTGAGGTATTGAGAAGTTATTTTTCATATGAATAGTTGCACTTTTAAGCATTGGTTACCTAAAAGTCCAGACGTTAAGAGTATTCAAAAAACATTTCTGGGGGTGGCAAACACCTGGCTTTAATTGCCAGCCTTCTCTTTGTACGCTTTAAAAGGTTGAATATTTTTTCTTAGTATGTCTTGTAGCAGCTTTCTATAGTCAAGTTATGTTCTTGTGTACCAAGTTGTAATCATTGATCAAATGAACACTCAGCCCATAGGCGCCGACTGTGTTGGGGTGGGTCATATTTCCTCAGGAAAACTAACTTGGCGCAAAGCACTGAAACGAGGCAAAAAGAGGGGGTCATCTCACAGCCCGTTACCCTCTCACACTGCGGTAGGCCCCCTTGTTGAAATTTTACGACTTCATCCCTGCCAGCAACACGTTGGTTTTTTATAAAAAAATACGTGCAGCAACATCTCATTATTTTTTCGATATTCGTTTGTTTCTGTTTTACACGGCTAAAGACTCCCTTCCCCGAGTAATTTCACCCCTGTCTCTGCCTAACCTGGAGGGGCGCATGAAGTCGGCATTTCAAAGACGTGAACCGAATGCACTCGAGTGAAGGGACTTGGATTCCGGGATTTGAATCCAATGACTTGTAATCCAGTGTATTTGTTAGAGTTAACAATGCTGGCTACAAGGTCAGCAATGAACGTTCCTTTCACAATGATTAATCCAAATGATGAGTAGAAATTCCAGTGCTACTCTTTCACATACTTTGCTCATGTTCAGACAGGGCAAGGTTCTTGTCCTAACGTGTTTGAATCACGAAAGCGCGCATGTCGGCTGTGGCAACGAATTAGCCTGACTTGTGGCATTCCTTCGTCGCTGTTTGTTTGTTACTGCAAAGGTTTTTATTACATTATTCCGTGCCACAACGGTAGTTTATTCGTGCGTTTCGGGTTACCGCTCTATTATTGTGCCAACTTTGTCCACCATGCCGGAAATTACTTCCTGGAAAACATCCTTCTGATAGCCCGCCGATTGGTCACATGTATCCGTATCACATGTATATGGATTAAATACAATTAGTATTGACCAATCACCTTCGAGTTTTTCCAAAACACCAGACGGTCAGAACAATCCCAGCATACACTTTGCCCCACAATTCTTTGCGTGTACGACAGTAAACATTCTGTCTCCCAATCAATGTCATCTCTCTCAAGTATGTTGCCAATTTTAGAGGAAAACAATTACGAGTATGTGGAGTTTATTGGTGAAAACACCTAAACGTATTGAATGTTGGGAATAATTATTTTGAAATACGCAATTTCTCAGGCCTTGGATAAGATAAAAGGTGATGTGCAGTACAAAAGTGTTGATAATGTATATTCGTAACATTGGTAGTTTGGAGTCCCAATGTCCCAATACTGAAACAATTTTCGTCGTTCTCCACAGTATTATGCCATGGCTTTCAAAATAGTAATTGGCAGTAATAATAGAAGTATGCATTAGCCTGTTAGGTATTAATCATCCGGAACTTTCCAGTGAATGAGCCTTGGCTCCTTTTTTGTGGGGATGTTTTGGTGCCTTGACCTGTACCTACCTCGTGTCAGGGAGTATCAACACCCTTTGCTATATGACTTGTAGAGGAACAACATCGGCACGCTGTTTTTCAATGATCACAACTTACAAATTCTCAGCACACGAGATTTGTTTGTGTTGTGTCTTGAAATTCATGAAAACTTCTCACAAAAATGGATAACCTTAGGGAGCAAGTTATGATAAACCAGTTTGTCATGGCTGCTGGCTGTCCAAGAGACCAAGCTATACAAATTTTGCAAGCTGCACAATGGCAATTCGAAGTGAGTTTACTATGAAGCTTGAGACGTTTCTTTCAGGCCAACCTTCAGGAAAACACCGTCTATGTTTTACTTTGAAAGTTCATATTTCTTTGACTATGAAGCTATGCATAAAGATTTCGGAAAAACTGTCGTTCATAATCGTGTTTTGATATGTTTTCAGACTGCACTGAGCCTATTCTTCCAAGAAGCTACGGTACCACAACACCTTCACTCATCGGTAAGTATCGGACCAAAGTTGTATAGTAAACCAATTCCAACTTTGTCACGATAAAGAACCATATTTTGCTTAATTAAATTTGTGTATTTCTATTCGCAACACCAAGTTCTTCTCTTAGTTTCGCGCACTTGTGGGCGTCAGCATCGTTTTGCCAGTGATTAAACTGCTTCCCTTTCTGTTTTTGTGTTGTGTTTAAATTTTCTATTATTTTTCAGACAGTAGGCAATATTTCTCACATTCTTGATTCGATTCGACTGAACGATTCGAGAGAAGCTATTTACAGCGTTTTGAGTTGCATTTTGATAAAACGGGTAGAAACTCTCTAAAACTCGTGTTGTCATCCAGGAGCAATTAACACAAAAACATTAAGTCTAGTTCTAATTAAATTCTATCGAGTTATAGCTCTATCTTTTGCGAACAACAAGTTGTTTTTGAGAGAAGGCCATTTACTCATTGGCATGTTTCGTTGTCAGGGCGTTTCACGGCTCCGAGTTTCGTTTCAGCAGCGATGGGTTTTCAATGTTTACCTTGTTATCCCTGTTGACATGTCTACCCGGCAGGTCGGCTTGGAGTTAATCAGGTCAAATCAGTTTGGTGCTGACAATGCACTGCAGGGAATGGCACCGTTGCCATAATGCCCTGATTGGGGGGATCAGTTCAAGAGAATTCTGCAGCGAACGAAACATTTTTTCTCCAGGATGCTTTGCAGTGACACTGTCTCTTCTAATCTGCCAGACTGCACCACCGTGGGGCTTTTAAGATGAATTTAGGGAATTGACATTGTCATGGTGGAAACGTCTGTTTTTAAATGAGTTACGCTAATTTAGAAGTATGATCCTCCTCTTTTTGATATTGACTTTTCAGAACAGTTTTTAATATGCAAAGTTGTGGGCCTTGCTCCAAAAGGTTTTATTCTATTTCAACTAAACTACTTAATGCCCAGTCAGAATTTCTAATACTAATTTTATTTGATGAGAATATACCAAAAGTTTAAGATGTTAAACATCTTGCAAAGTTAAAACTATGCTTGTTCTTTGAAAGTTGGTAGTTCCTTGGCTTTCACCAATAAGGCCATTTTTGATAAATAAAGGTAATGGCACCAATGTCTTTTAGAATTTAGGAGTATCACAAGTATATTAGTTCAGTTTTCAATCTTCCAAGTATGTTAGTCCTATTACAACCTAATTCTTATTTTTCTCGCTTTTTTGCTCTGAATAAATTTATAGAAGCCTTGAATATTCTTCCTTATGATTGAAATGATTCAATGTGATTTTTGCAATTTACATGGACCGTATAGTTATGCCATTTGCTTTTCTCATAGGTAATGACACCAGCCAACACCCCGGCAACGCCCCCAAATTTTCCTGACGCTTTACTTGCACTGTCAAAATTGCAGGCAACAGACTCTAAAACTTCAAGCAACATTACAAATAATGCTCCTGCAACACAGAATCAAATCCAAGTGACCGTTTCCTCGTGTGGAAATGGAAACAGCCGGGAGTGTTGGAGATGATTATGGCCACTCCAGTTTTGCCTGTACAAAATGCATTTATTCAAGAAAATGTAATCATAGGCTAACATCTTGTAACATGCATGGCAAGGACGACTGATTGATTGCAACCAGTGCTTTCTACACTGTACATGTTTTGTTCATGCAAATATTCTCAAAGATGAAGGAATATAATCCAGTCAAAGAACCATCACGGCTGCCTGACAGTTGATGTTGTAATGTCATAAAATGGAGTTGAGCATGTCCACGGCAAAACCTTTCAAGACAGTGAGTAAGACAACCAATTTTGTTTGGACAAGAAAGGGTTCGGCTCTGGTTGCAAATTCCCAACTAGAAATAATGTAGAGGTAGATTTTGACATTTAAAAGACCCAGTTGCCTGTGTGATCATTGTTCATTTGTTGAATTTGCGAAATTAAATTTCCTGGTTTTTCAGTTGATATATAACAGATTTAGCCTTGTATGTACCTTGAATGCAAGAAATATATAATTGTTTTATTGTGATAATCAATAAAAAGTGTGATGGTTTTCGCAATGCAGGGGCTAGCAGTAAATTGTTGTGTTTGAATTTGTGTTTTGTAAAGTAAGACTGCTTCTGAAGTTTTCTTAGGCTTGAAGGCTTTGAGTAAAGTGCCATTCGAAGGTGTTATCAAATACAGTAGGCTGAAGGTACTTTAGCTATTTTGGACCTGCAAAATGGTATTGAAAGACGAGTCTGGAACCATGTTGGATAAAGCGACTGTCTTTCATCATGGCTACTTTAAAATTTTGTACCAACTTTTTTAGCAAATTATCTGTGAAGCTAAGCAGATGCCTTTTTGTGATGGGCCATAAAATCCACTCTTTAGTAATATTTGCAGAGCACTTTTGCAAACGTATGTATATTAATATCACGAACTGCTCTATGCAAAAACGTTGTGTCAATGCTTAGTTGTTTGATTCTTTAGAGGATGATGAGTTGATGGCTTGTTTAATAGCAGTTTTCATGTAATTGTGTTTAACAATCTTGAGATCAACGCAAGGCAGTCAAAAGTTACTTTCAATTGTTTCATTGTTTCTTTTCTCTTGACTTTCATATTTAAAGCGTTTTAAAGCTCATGGTAACTTTTATTTACAGGGAGATAGTTGAAAACTTCTTACCTGTGTCATTAGTAGGTATGCAGCACCAAATAGTTAGCTTGTGTGCCCAAAGTACTATAGAGTCATAGGGGTGTCAATTAGATGTATAACGGGGGCAAAGGTGCTGTTTGAAGTCTGACAAGTTTGAAAGTAGTTTGGAAACCCCCAGAAATTACTGGTTGCCAGTTTTTTGTGTCCAAGAAAAAAGAACACAATCACAGTTGTAAACATTTTGTTTCCGAAAAAGCAAGCACTCATAAAGAATGAATCGCGTTGCTCAGCTCGCCAGGGATGAACACAGAAGATGTTGCAAAGGGCTTCTAGATTCAAATGCTTCCCATCTTAAACATGTACAGTTGTTTTAAATCAAAAAATGACTTTACGGCCAAAAGTAAGTTGTTCGATTTTCCTTTGACTAAACCCCTGTCCTCCAGCCCGAAAACCGGATGCACTTGGAATCTCCGCCTACACCTTACAAATAAACACGAATTCGCCTACTTTTGCAACAGTTATTGACTTGATTGCCATCAACAGTCTTAATGGCTTACTTTAAAGTGCCTTTAAGGTGTTTAATATGCAAAATTTACCAGCTTGATGGCGATTGCGGAGTTGAGAGAAAATAATTCTTTATTTTACTCATTAGTGCCGACAATTATTTGCTCTGCTCCACATACTAGTTGAACTATCGGAACGATTTGGACCCGTTTAAATTCAATTTTGAAAATTGTGCCGTTAATCAACTGGGATTCAGAAATCAAGAAAGGGAGCATTATTTTTCGTCTTTCTCTGTTGTCGCTGGCAGCCATATTTATTCGTGATATAAATTTCCCGCCATTTTGATGGTTGTCAATTCGTGATTGTTTTGTTTACTGGTTACTCAAAGAAATGCAAGATAGAAGTGAGGAAGACTGTGCGAAACTAACCAGTCATAATAAGAAAGAATTTAAGTCGTTTGCGGAGAGAAACATTGTAAGGCTTCGAAGCCTTTATCCGTTTTTACCTGAGCAACAACTAAAGACCAAAGTGAAAATAATGTGGGCAAAGAAAAATAGGCGAAATAAGATTGTCAAGGATGGTCAAAAGAAGCATACTTCAAATGGAACAAATGATTCTTCTTCAGGTCAGATTTTCACGCTGGACAGAACGTGGAAACAGTCTTTTTAAATTATAAAATATTTATCCTGCTAAACTTATATGAAGTGGCAAAGCTGAAATTGCCAGGTGTTGATATTCCAAGCCTCCTTATCTTCACACGCACGAAAGCATAATTGTAGCGATCTGATCAGATTATTCTGTTGTAGAACTCGTCCAGCTGCAAATGAAAGTGCTGCCTAGTTCCAATGTTTGTGATGATGCCCAAGAACGCGAAGTGAGTCGGAAATTATGCAGCTGTAAACGTTGATCTGTCGACTCGAATAAAATTGGCTTTAACTTCAAAATTAAGCCACTTTCTGTCTAGAATTGTCCGCCTAACTACACTGCTACAGATTTTATATTTATAACTAGGCTCACAATGTTGTAAATAAATGAGATGCCAAGAAAAGATTTTTTCGAGCCTTTTTAGAGTTTTTAGCACTGTTAAAAATGAATTTTTTCTTGACAGTTGTTCAAGCACAAAAGAGAAAAAAGTTCTAAACATTCAGACTTCTTGGTTGACCTTTTCAGTGGAAGCAGTGGCTCCGAAGACGAAAGTAAAAGGTATTTTGCTTCTTCGACCTGTTTCTTCCTGTTTTTAGCCAGAAAAACGCTTCAACAGGTTTCTAAATGTAATTGAGGTCATCTTTGCAAAGTGTCCTGGTGTCTTTTAATCAGGAACAAGAAAAGGGATGAAAATAGGTTGGAAGGATGTTTAAAAGGGATGTTTTCGAAGAGAAAGGCGAGGTTGTTAGCTTTGCCAATCCCAAAAGAATTTAAATCCCTGAATTTATATCTACGTTGACAAAGAGAGATTAAAAAAGGACAGCAACAGTTCTGCAAAGCTGTTGGACTTTTCAGCAAAAAATGTCTCAATTATTAGGAACCTTATCTATTTGAATCCATAAACAATGATTGCTTACAAAAAACATTATTTATCTTTGAACTAGATTAATTCAGGAAATGACGAGGACAATAAAATTGTAACCACATTTTAGGTACTTTTTTTGAAACATTGAAAGCATTTTTTCAGGAAAACTTCTGAATGTGAACAGAAAATGGATTTCGATGCCTTTTTTGACGTCACAAGCAGCATCTTCCTGTGAATCTTGCATTTCGATACCCATGTTGTGCCAACGTTGCAGATGGGTACGGGACATGGCTTTTCTTTTGTGAATACCACAGGTCTTGGCAACACGGAAAAACTGCTTGTCCAAACATGTCATATGGGACTTGTGGCATGCCACACAGGATGTCTAAGTCTTCACTCTCGAGTATACAAAATAGGAATTTTTACTACTTCTTCACATGATTGTTCTTATTTTTACTTATCTTTTTAATTTGGAAACGTCGTTGCATTGTTTGACTTCACTAGGTTAAAGAATGATTATATTTTGAAGTCATTTAAGTCCTGTTTAGTATCATTTGAGTATTATTTCTAGTTGAGTTTCTCAAGTTCTTTTTTATCATTTCTTTAGTGTCTCTGTTCAATGTCTTTTTGCGCAAAGGTATTTGCGTTGGTATGCGAAGAGGTTTGCTAAATGCCCTCAAAAATTGAAATATTATTAACTGAAGAAGTCGGATGCCTCTGGTTTCTAGAATGTTGAATAATTATATTTTGGCTCAGTATACTGTGTTTTGATGTCGTTTTCCACATGTACATAGTATTTTCTTTAAAAACGTGAAAAGAGTTGGAGGACCGCTTTTTTAAAGACCTCTTACGGGATCAGAATACAATCCCTTAACTATGGTTTTCCTAGCGAACAATATCCTGCATAGCTGTTGATAGCATTGGATTGTTAATTGATAGGAATTAGGGAACGCCCTAATAAGTCAACGTATCTAGAGGCTATTATGACTTGTTTGGATCAACAAGCATGCTTTCTGAATATTTAACTCCTTTACACGTGGCCTTTGGTTTCGTTTCTTATGCGATGTTTTACATCACAAACGATACCCGTTTGCAGATGAGCTCTCACTTGTTTCAAACCAAAATAAAATAGGAGACGACTTTTTTGAACTTGTAACTCATAAGCACCCGGCGAAGGCTCGAACTGAACAAAAGTTTAAAGCACAAGAATTGAATTGATCCTCACTTTTGTTACCCTGGGTACCAGAACCATCGTGAGTCTGATACCCTAGAGTGGACTTTTGTACGTCAGGGGAGGGGGGAATCTTCTTTAAATTTTTTGCATGAGAGGAAATATGCATCTAGGTGTAAATCATAGATTGATAAAGAAGTAAATGCCTTGCTTGACTTGCCTTGTTTCATCGGCTTGGCAGGTTAAGAAACGAGCATGATTGATGAGAGAGAATGTATTATTTACAACTTGAGTGATTCCAAAAAATTGAAGCTTATATTAGTTCAAGTTGGGTCTCTTTGTCGGTTGCGTGGTAGCCGCATAAAACGTGAGACTCAAAAGAGGAAAAGTTCAAAACTACCTGTTCCAGGTACCATCAATATGCACATCTCTGCTTATACGCCTGCAAGCATTTCATGATAGAAGGCAAGCAATATGCCTTAATGATTTAAAATGAATTTAAGTTTATTACTAAATCTGAAACTTGAACTTGCTTTGGAACATTTTTGAGACATTTCGGGTTTTAATATCATGCAAAAGCGCATGAACAAAAATCTTCTCAAGACATCCGATTTTGAACCTTTGCAAACAAAGAGGTTCAGTATGTTGGTGAACAATATGGAGAGTATGGGGACTTTCTTAGATAGACAAAACTTTATTTCTATTTTGAGCAATACAGCGTCCTTAAAAACGACCATTTGGTGCATGTTTGGTCTTAGAACTCAGAGCTAAAACTTTTTATTACATGTTTAAACATCAGTTTAAAATATATGATTATTTTCTTGTAAAGATGCATATCTTTCGCACCATTTCAATGATTATTATGTGTCACCTAATAACTTTCGTCATATCAAGCGAATTATTTTATCAAACCATACACCGCGACCTTTGCAGATGAATCATTGCGATGGTTGCCAATTGCTTGTCTACAATCAATCAATATTTCGCAAAATATTCACTTTAATTGTTGGCGAAGCATAATCTGCTCTCTTTAAAGGCGATGTTCTGATGTCATCTGCTGAGGACGCCAAACACCTCGAGTCTTGAACGAAACACAAAGCTTTCATCCTAGGGAATCAGTGGAATTTTAACAATCCTTTGGCTTTCAATGACGTCAATGGGCCTCTATGTTGCCCTCATTTGGCCAACCATCTTTTCAATTTATCTCTTCCCCACAAATCAGTTTCAAAGCAACCAACCCCAATTCTCGGATTCGAGCAACTTTTATCCTCACATTTGGCAAAAATGGAACAAAGAATTGGAATCTTCATGTTGAAACTAGTCTGTGTCGAAAATAACAAAGTCTTTGGGCCGTCAGGCTGCGAATTAACCCATTTTGAAAATTACATTTTGAAATGTTTAAAATGTAAAGAAAATTTCGCTTTTCCAAACATTTCAATGGAATTTGCTGCTACAGTGAAAGAATTTTCATTAAACCCTACATAGGTCCTGCCCTGTTTGTTGTTGTATACAGGCACCACGGAGCAGGGGGGCTGCGGGGGCTTTAGCCCCCCAATTTTTGAAAAATGCCAAATGTTATGTAATAAACTACCAATAAAGCCTCTTTTTTTAATGGTTTAGCCACCCACTTTTTTAGACCCTCCACTTTTCTCAACGCTCCGTGGTGCCTGGTATATCAAAGTGCGGTCGCCTAAAGGGCCTGTTCCGCTGAACGTTTCCACTGGGGTGTCTTCCAAGTTGAGTTTTTGTTTGCCCTGCAAAAATGAGCAGTTCTCCAGATCGAGGTCGCGCCATGACCTGGTAACGAAGATGGTGTAGTGTTTCGTCTAACATCGCTCTAGGTTCCATTTCATCTGCTGATCGCAGAACATCCGCATGAATACTGCACAGCAGATATTAGCCGTTGACACAAGATATAACACTTACAGGTCACCGAACAACCCACAGCTCCGTAAGTATTTTGTGGTACATTAACTTAGGCCCATAACATAGTCCAACCATTTCTTGCTGCAATCATGCATAATAATAAACATGTGACCTAGGAATTTGATTGCCGACAACTTAACTTGTGGTATCATTGCATCTAGCCACTGTGTTATTTTGAGAAATAAATGTCGACGTATTGTAAACTTGAGACAAAATGGCATTGAGGTTTTGTGTTATTGAAGCATTGAACTTTTTAGTGCATATAATTATGCCACATTTGATTATAATTTGGTGTTTGTGGGAAAATATGTTGTTTTCAAATAGATATTAAGCTTTCTCAGGCTTTGAAATTTGTTTTCCATTGGGTGGAAAAGCTACATTATTTTTCAAATATCAACAAAATAGTGCTTTTTCACATCTTGATTTGGTGTGTATTTTTTTATTACGGGAAAGTACATATAACATCAATGCATGCACTTCAGCTATTGAATAAGGCAGTGTTCTAATACTAAAGTAGGATACAGTGCTGAAGTCATCAAAAGTGCGAGTTCATATCCCAAGTATCAGGAGAAAATGAAAGTTCCTTCATCTGATTTGCAAGCCTAATCGCATCAAATGTTTGTTTATGATTAACATACTGTTCAAATAAGAGGAATTTGTCAATAGTTTTATAGTATAGTTGTAAACTATTTAACATATTGCTCTTTTGAGAATGACCACCAAGACAAGGCAATTTCAAGTACACAGAGTTATTTTCAGGACCATTAATGCACATAACAAGTAGCTTTCTACTTACATATCAATACTTCGCAAGATGCAGTCTATTGTAAAGAGGTGCAATTATGCACACTCTCTTTCTTATCAAGCACTAATTTGATGAAGGACTCTGCCAAGATAGATTTTTCGTGAGTCTCTCCAGCTAGCATGGGAGATTTTAACAGTCATAGTCAAAGATGTTTAAAAAAGCTCTATTGTTTACAAAAAAGTGAGGGGGCCATGGCCACCCAGCCCCTCCCCCCTTTGTTAGAGGCCCTGGCTAGGCTCTCCAGAATGACAAAGCTAGCAGGGGAAATTCATAAGGCTCTCAAAATTTTATCAGATCTGGGGAAATTCACAGCTATTCAACATGCAGATCCAGTGTCACGAAGAATGTTACAACTAGATATATTCTAGAGTGAATTTTCACATCTAGGCATTAATTTATCCAGAGTTTATCTGATCATGTGTATCAATATGGCATCAAACTTGTGTTCATCCTATTTTTTGTCAAATTTACAACATGTAAAAGGGGTCAAAGAAACCAAAAAAATCCTTTGTGTTCAGATTGTGTTCAGATTTCAAAATTTGGCATATGAAGTATTTTGGGCTCCTCTAGTCTTATGTTAACAGGACTATAGAAGTCAAGCCACTGTTAATTTCATAGAAACAATATATTTCTTTTCTGGCTTAATATATATAAATTATTTCTCTAATGATTACTTCACCTTTCCTTTAGGCCAATTGTGAAGGTTTTGCACCACACAAAGTGTTAAACCAAAAGTGTTTATATCTGGATATTTATGAATGTTGTGTACCTTGTTATGTTGATTTCGGAACCATGTTTAAGCACTGTGAAAATTAATTGGGTTGTTGTTGAATTTCAAGTCAGAAATGATAACGTCATGAGAAATATAAGCCAGGTTGAGATGCACAAAATCTGCAGCATAATTTGGAGTTTCTGTAGTGAATTGCTCTGGGACAGCTGAAAAGTGTGAATTCCAAAATATTGTCTTCCAAAATATCAAAAAAGCATGAGGGAATGTCAACGTTGATTGCTGTACAAGTTTTCATATGGGTTTGTTTTCGTATGACCATGCATTATGAGGCATGCAAAATATACCGGGTTTTAACAGCACCAAACACCTGGTTGCCCTATAAAAGATGAAAATTTTACATGGCTGTAGCAAGTTTTTCCAAAAGCAAGGCATGGACATGGATAGATAAAAATTATTATGTTTGAAGATATAAAAGTATATTATTTACAAATAATGTGGAATTAAGCTTCCATTTCTTTTTGTTCTACCATTTTCTGACGTTGGGTGCATGTTTGACAGCTATGTTTCCTTTCATTGTTCTAATGAGAATATGGTCTAATTGACTTCCTGTTGAATCCTGTTGAACCAAGTTTACTGGCTCCTGGTTTGGTCGTCATTTAATGAACAAAGTTGATTATGGTGAAATAATTCAATATCCCTTTTTTGTTGAGTAAACAATGTCGATAGATGAGATTTAGTTTGGAGTGTGTCCTGCTTTCTTGCGTGAACCCTGAGTTGATTACGCGAAAAGAGAACATGGCAAAGACCCTAATCAGGAGCAGCTTTATTTTGAATTTCTAATTGACTGTCAGCGCTTTATTTCGCTTAATTAATAGCCAGCTTTACGACCCGTGGTCACATATTTCAAAGCCTGTACACTGTTTACAAGAGAAAGACGAAGTGGTAAGATTGGGTAGCTTGATGGAATGATTTTGTATACACCTGTCGTTTTCTCCTTCCGCGCTGCCAATTATCACCAGAAAATGACTTTGAGCTTTTGCGGTCCCTATGATCGTAGTAAGAGGCTCCTCTTTCGCCGAAACCTATTTGTTTTCATTCCTGTTGCTTCCAGAATTTTCATGCCTGAATTTGCTTTCCTGATGTTCGGTATACATACTCAGCCTCAACGCTGCCTCAACGCTGCCAAACTGTAAGCCAGGTGGGACTTGGCTGCAATATTCACTCAAGCCAGAAAAATGTCCGAAAACTAATTAAAACGTTAACCCGCTTATGAGCAAATGTATCGAAAGGAAAACAGAAAGTATGTTTGATTTCCATCAAAGGAAGTAACTTGCTTTTTGAAGTGTTTATTGAAAAGAATTATTTTATTTTCTTCTCTATTCTCTCCATAACATTTATTGTTATAAAGAAGTTCACACCCTTTTCTTGTCCTGTTTTTCTTGTAGCAGTATCCATCTCTATTTAATCATTTCATTAAAATGCCTGTTGTCGTCCATTTTTCTCAATAATTTTATATCTGTTACTTGTATATGTCGTCTAAACGTTCTCCTATTTGTCATTTTTTTCGTGATCAATCTCAAATCTCTGTCTTCCGTTCCATGATTTTTGTGAATACCTTGTGAATGCTTGACGTGTGACGTGTGAGTGAATTTGTGATTTTCCGTAGGCACATTGTACATAAAGAGAAGAACACAGTTACTCAGTGAACGGGCATTGAAAGAGGTTTGTACTTATCTTGGACCAAGTATTGCGCTGTATCTGTTTTGAATCCATAATGCCAATATTGAAGGCATACAATGAGCTGGCCGTGCAAGTGCGTTTTTAAAGTGGTATGGAATCTGGTTCCCATTGTGCTATCGTTGTATTTTTTTGCCAAAACTGGTCTATTGCTAAAACTAATTCGTGTTATTTAGCCGTGTAGAATCCGTAGCCCAGGGAATGGTATGTTGACTAGGTCTTTTTTCTTGACAGAAGGACCCAAGTATTCGCAGAAAGTATCTAGCTTTGCGAAAGCAGTTGCTGTTAAAAAAGTATGGTTCTGTCTCTGTTGCTGGCAGTGTGAGGTCAGTATTTATTTTCACATTTTTCATTTTGTCTTTCAATTGCGAACTGTTTGCTGTCCTTTTCCAAGAAGTATTCCTGTTTGCTCTCGGTATTGCCAATATTGTATTCAAGGAGGCTCGTTGAATGCTTCCTTTGAACACAATTTTCATGTAAAATACTGGATATTCTTATTGTCAGAGGTTATTTGTAAGAAAATGATTAATTATCTAATTCTTTTAGGCGAAGGAAGTGATCTTATTCGTTTCTGAACAAAGACAATTAACCAGGCAGTAAAGATTCATCTTAAACTCATGAAATAAATAAATCATCAAAAAACCTGTATAATGTCTTTTTGATCGCCACTTCTGAAACCGAATTTTTTTCGATTTTCAGGAGCAGTTTAAGAAGCAGAGCCAGTTCCATTGAGGTATGACAAGTTCAGTTTGAATATATCAGATTGGTTATCGGCAATGAGGGGAGATTCATCCGGTCTTTGATAACAGTGATGTATTAATGATCCGTCCAATTGAATCCGATATATGGGCACGGTTGTCAAATGATATCTTGTTTGACTGAGAAATAAACAGCCCGCGAAGACTTGTTTCCGCCTTTATTAGGGAGTGATATATTGTTTTGTTAAACGAGGTCTCTTTGGTCCCGAGGTCTTGTGCTTGTATTTATTTGGACATAATTACGAGCATGTCCTTACGAACGAACTCACAATCAAGTAGGTGCTGAACTCATATGACAATTGTGGTAACGGATTCTAGAAATAATAAATCACAACAGTTTTTAAGAGATGGCTGAATGTCTTGGAGAAGATCATTTCAGAATTTCTTTTGTTTAGGTAGATCTTTGTGAAAAAGAAGCGCTATATATGGTTTCTTATCATCATTTTTAGCAGCAAATCTAATTATGAACGATGAGCAATATTAAGTCTGGCTATGTTTTAGACAACTCACGGATAACACTTCTGTTAAGAAGATTGATAATGCGACTATGATGCGACGATTTGTCATTCGCCAATTGTAAGCTGCGATCGACATCTGCCGGGCTAGACAAGTTGGCGATTCGAGGCTCTGCTTTCGGGCTTTTTTCTTTCAATGCAAAGAGATCACATCAGTGATTACTTGCCAAAATATAAGAAATAGTTGTATTTTTGGTTTCTTGCTTGTTATGTTCTGCTTATGTTTCTAACAGGCCGATGTTTTTTATTTGACGTATCCGTGATAGCAAAATCGCTCTCCTTCATTGCTATTGTCAATGGTAAATGACACAATGCTGGTGTCATAATGCTGGCCACGCTAATATTTTCCATTTAAACATCGGGTATAATGAATGTGCATCTGTCTCCCTAGGCCCCACAATGCAAAGTCTCTAGCATCTTCTTACTCTCTCTCTCTCTTCTTACTCTCTCTCTCTCTTCTTACACTCAATAGTCATACCCTCGAAGTTGGTAGATTTTCCGCCAGTTTTTCAGTTCGCCATTCTCTTCGACTTTAGGCGAGTTTTGATAATCTTCACATTGACCCGTCATCGCCACATGAATTCCGACCCTCGCATCGTCGATTCGGGAGCACAGGGTTCGGCAGTGGAAGTTCCTTTGGTTTCGTTTACAAGAATGAGCAGATGGCTGGTGAAAAGAAAGAAGGCGTCACTCCGACTACAGATGCAGCCGCTAGCAGGTGTGGTTTGCAAATTTAGCCTATGACGTATGACATTTGACCTATGACCCATACCCACATGTGACCTTTGAAAAGTCCACTGCTGGACCCCAATGCAAGAAGCGGGTGTTGCTCTGAGCTCTGACTAAAGTATGACACAAAGCATACTGTCAATTTCTGGGTCCTGGTTAACTAGTGCCAGAATTTCAGTGATCAGTGCCTATTATGTCCAGATCTTCTAAAAGCCCTACCAAATCTCGGCTATTTAGGTCTTCATCTGGTCTTTTGACATGGTCTGTTCTACCCTAATGTCACCATCAGCGTATCTACTTCAAATAGAACACAGTTCTTGATCAAATATGTAATTTGCATATGAATAATGGTAACGACCGCTTCCAGATACGGCACTTATCTACTTTTTATCAATCCAACAATCTTTCGCTCTATGACGTGGCTGAAGCACCAATATTGATTTGCGATCTTCAAGATAGTGTCACTGGCAGCAGTGTTATTTGGAAAACAGTACTGCGTTGCTGTGGTTTACGATTCACCAAGATCGGTGCGATTTTCAATTTGCGATTTGATATCCTGATAGAGCCCAAATGAGCGAAGGTTCCGCAAGATCTTTTGAGTTAATGCATTTTTCTAGCGTTTTGTTTACAAAGACCCAAAAAGATAAATCGGCTCTTTCGTTTGGCTTCAACTAACAGAAATCAGGATTTGCCTTTTATTTGAAATTTGTGAAAGAATTCTTGTTTTGTGATGTTTTCTACTAAATTATCATTTATAAGGTCAGGTATCTATACAGTTTACTCAGTTCACCTTGTTATTTTAATAGTTTTACTGACTTGTAGGTTCTAGAGTTGTACGCAATTTTCAAGCCTTGCCAACTTGCCTAAAGCTAGATGAAGGCCTATTTCTTCTACCTTGCCTGAAATTTCTGGCGATAAGAAACAGTAGTTTGCCAAAGAAACAGTCTTCACTAGGTTTCTGCTACTATTATCAAGTTTATCAAATTTGCCTGCTCCTTTTAAGAAGTAGACCAACACTTTGCAATACATGGTTAGCTCTCTGTTGATGTCTTATCAATAATGAAATGTCTATTGATTATTCACCATAATTATTCACCAAATCAAACCTGTCAGAGTATGTCTGTCAATGGCGTAGATCCCTCAACAGACGCCTTTACAAGACATGCTCTGTTGGTGTCATAACCATTTGCTGTCTTTTCCCACATCTTGTAGTGCAATGATTATGCTTTTTGTGTGAAGGATTGAACGTAATATCCACTTGACTTAATTCCCACGTGCATTCTCAGTCTATACTTCTATTCTGAATTCTAAAGACTTTTTGCAGTTTTGTGAGCACACTTTGCTAATGTGATATCCTATTCCCAACAGGGCAATGGCTGGAAATACATCATTAAGCGAAAACTACGCGTTCGCCGGCATGTCGCATATTTTTGATCAGCATGGGGATGCAGGTAAGCTGGTGAAGGTCTCAAGAGTAAATCTCCTGGTTGATTGGAAGTCCATTCACTGAGTTTCCTTAAATTTAATGAATACTGCTATCATTTATGGCTTGTTTAGGATCTTCACCTATAGATAAGAACCATTCAGCATGTCGGATCTGTTTCGGCTCTTGATATTGAATGACTTTAGATAGAGGGGAAGGTCATTGTATTCCTTCCCCTGACATCCAATCTTGCTTTATCCCAACAGCCGAGGTTTGAGCGACACAGCTCGTGGTTCGAAGAGGTAGCCATCATAAATCCTATCCATCACAGTTGGTACATAGTTTAACCTTTTCAAAGTGACTTGATTGATAACTTTCCCCTTCATAGTCACGGCCATCAAATTTGGGCACAACGATAAGTTTCGTCTGGCGTGCAGCTCCCTGGACGGCAACCTCTCCATCTGCAACCTCAGCTCATCACCCCCTTCGGTCACGTGCATGCTGCGTGGTCACTCGCAAGGGGTCTTGGGTAAGCAATTGTTGAACTCTATTGTTCTTTGAGTGCATTTAAGTTTGTTGCGCTTTAAAATGTCTACCACACTAACTAACATGGCAACTCATATATGGTCGCCCTCGTATCCGGCTTTCTTTTAATCTTCTACATTTCACTCTTTCTCACTTATTTCTCCCTCCAATTTCAATAATCTTTGATTTTATAATTTCCGTTTAAGGGTAGTATTGAAGTTTCCTTTTATACCCAAACATTGATACCAACTAACGCGATTTTGGCTAGGGTTTTCGAGAGACACTTCCCTGATTCAAGGAGACAATCTGCCATTTGTACCTAGCAAGGAAAGAATCGACACATGAACTTTTTACACCAGCAGGGCCATTTTATGTTTCAGTTGACCGATCAGCTGTCGTTATTTTCTACGAGTATCAATTTAGGATAGTTTTTAAGTTTTTTTGGATTTGTTATGTAACCCAATTGCTAGTTAAAAATGGTTTATTGACAGTTAACACATGCATCAAAGTCAGACCATGAAAATTTCAACCTACCCAGGCCTTTCTCGTTATCTCATAATCAACGTGTTTTGATTTCTCTTTACATTGCTCAGAGGCCTGATCTCTTGATTGTAGACTTCGACTGGTCATTATCGAACGACTTCATCGTCTCCGCTTCGTTGGATGCGACCTCGCGGGTCTGGAATTCCTCCTCCGGCCAAAACGTGCGCGTCATACCAGACACGTATGATGCCGCCGTGTTGTCGTGCCGCTTCGTTCCTCTCAATAACAACATTATTGTTGTATCCTTTTCACTCGACCTCTGACATCTATGCGCTGGTATCACGTTCTGCAGGCGTTTTATCCGCGTAGACAGTACACAAAACAAGATCTGTACACTTCAAACTTCTAAACCTATTTTGGCGATAACACAGCATAGTGAAGCTATTCAGGAAGCAAAGTTTTGTATATTTAATGGTGAATTCATGTTAGTGCAATTTCTTCAATAATAAATTTTGGTGTGTTTGAACATATCAAGTTTTTTAGAAAGCTAATCAATCAGTATCTTGTTCCAGTTATTTATTATGTAATTTTATCTTTTCATTTAAAGAGAAGAATAAGCAGAGTTCGATTGTTTTTCGAATGACTCGTTGTTTTGATCATCTAATAATCATGTGCTGTTGATTTTGCCTCAATGGTCATGCCGAAGATTTTTGTTCCTTTTCACGATGAAACGATATTCATCTTTCAAATGAAGTTAGAAATAAAAAAGTCCGAGTAGAATTTTGGATCTGGGGAAGGAACAGTAGGCATATGTTTTTACCTTCTTTATCTATCGGTTATAAAGAGAGGTTTTCCTGGGCCTGTTTACAAATACATTTGGAACAGTATTGCTTGTTATTACTTAGTTTATCAGTTTGAGAGTTTGCTGTCTTGACCTTCCAAAGACTGGAAATCAAAAGGGGTATGTCCAAGTGTTCAACATGTCGACTGGAAAATGCACTAAGGTTGGTGAAATTTCAGACCCTAGTTTATGTCACAGTGAATTTGTCATTTTGAGTATAATTTCTGTCCTTAAAATTCTAAGACGAACGCATCTAGCTCTAAGAAAAGCGCATATGATTCTAAGAAGAGCGTAATCGGAGAACCGAAGTTGCATGTTAAATGCAATGAAAAGATAAAGGTCAAGAGGCTACAAGACCCATCTTAAAATAGTAGTTGAAGCATTGGATTGAATTTTTGGTCACGGTTGTGGTTGCAACCACTAACGGAAAAATGTTGTGCTTCTTTAATGTTGAAACTTTTACGATAACAGAGCATTATGATAACAGAACATTGCTATTTTTAGCCACTTGCCTGAGCTAGAAATGTTTAGAAAAGGACAGAATGCAAATGATATCTACACTGGATGTTCACACACTTAAAAGTTCATTTACTTTTCATTTGAGAAAAACCTGATTTCACGTTCATGTCTTTTTCTTGTGATTTTCTATATGTCTACTCTGCTGTAGATCGGCCTTTTTATTTCCCTGCATGGATATTTGCAAACATGTCACCGGGGCAGTGTAAAACGATTAACATTAGACGATAGAAGACGACATTAGACGGTGCCATTAGCGACGTCCAATGGAAGAACAGTCAGAGAATCCTTCCCCAATCAATTGCTGCCATTAGCTGTTTTTGGCATTTTTTGCTTATGATCACGGCACCAATAGACTCGTTGCTGACATCCTTCCTTCACCACTCTGACGTGAATCTTTCTTTTTAGGGTGGAAGTGCCAAAGCATTAGGCCCGGTTCGTGCTCTCGAATTTGACACATCTGGAACTGTTCTATGGAGTGGAGACGATAAGGTATTAACCCCCATTTTACCTATACCACATTTTTGCCATCCAAAGCATTTAATGGGAAGCCAGGATTATGGATATTATCCGTAGCGCATACCCTAATTTCAACAAGAAGCTCTAAGTGATGCTCTTTGACAACTGGCACGATCTTTTGCCATGTGACACAAATTTAAAAGAGTTTTAAAAAGTAAGAGAGTACATTAGCATGTGTAAATTTTGTATTTTGGCTCTTGTTGAACTTCGTCCGGTCATGTCTGCAGTCATTAAATACGAGCTTTAATCCTCCCAATTTTTTCAGGTGGGCATGTCAAGTTATTTTATAGCAAAATTCCAACATGTTTTACAAACAAAACTACTCGTGTTTGAAAATAACTGACTAAAAATGTTTGCCCTTATTTGCTCGCAATTTTCAGCGGCGTGTTGTGCGTTACAACTTGCGTGCGTTTTGAAGCCAAGAAAAGCAAAATAATTTTCACTCTGGTCAAAACACTGACACATTTCGAGATATGTTCAAGCATATTTTAATGGTTCTCTACCACAGCAATAAAACCGGTTACCTTAATTGATAAGGTCAATGTATTTGATCCACGAGCCACTTCATAGGGCATCTTTTGGTTCTTGACGCCTGTCTGACCCTTGAAGTCCTTGAGTTGCGTTCACTGTTGCTTATTTTTCTTCTCGTTGAATGAGCCATTGTTGCCATCCCCTCGGATTGGAGCTCCATTTTTAGAAAAGCATTTTTCATTCTAGGGTTCCGTCTTTGCTTTTTCGATCAACATGTTGGGGAAGCTGCAGAGGACCCGGAGGTAATCTAACTGTTTCTGAGTCCAGAGTTTCTTATAAATAATTGTTACTTACCACTGAATGAGTCGTCACCTAATAAAGGCTTGTTGTTTGATTTCCATTGGGAAGTTTAGTGCTAAGGCTTTTGAGCAATGGAGGAGCTAGAATCAGATAGAGCTGGGAGAGAAGGAGCTTTGATGGTACGGAGCGAACTTAAACCAGTAGCTATTGTTTCTCAGGGGAGAAGGGGGCTAGAATGAGCTAGGGCGCATATAGCTGTGGAGGAGATGGAGAAGCTGGGTCGACATAGGTGGTCCGACAATGTTTAAGGAACATGGGACATGGGAAAAGGGTGAAAGCTAAATTCTAAAGGTCAAAAATTGCTTCATAAAATGCTTTTAAAAAATCCGCCTAAAATATGCCGCAGCAACTATTCAAATGGAAGGAACATACATACCTTCCATTTACTTTTTATTACTACTCGATAGTGCTTAGTCTGATTGAAATGAATTTTCCAAATTCTGAATTCTTCTTCTTTGGCAGTTGTGGTATGAAATGAGAAATTGCGCTTGCAGTTCATGTATTTTCTGTCAGTATGTCCTAATCTGAAGTACCAATATTTCAGAATCATTATCGCCGATGGGTGTCCTGTGACCTCAATCTCCTGTCGCACGTGGATAAGTCGAGAGGCACGTGATCCTTCGCTGTTGATCAACTGCATGAACAACAATTTATATCTCTATCGGTAAATATTGCTCCTTTTATCACATTCCCTTTTGGTGTTGTTTTCCATATTGGTTTGTTATTGGACTTGTCACAGCAGAAAAATGGTATCACTGCACAGATGACAGGACCATTACTCCTGGATGACAACACGAGTTTTAGAGAGTTTCTACCCGTTTTATCAAAATGCAACTCAAAACGCTGTAAATAGTTTCTCTCGAATCGTTCAGTCGAATCGAATCAAGAATGTTGAGAAATATTGCCTACTGTCTGAAAAATAAGGTATTTGCATGTCCCAGGTATTTGCACTATCTGGGTACTGTTGTCACATACATTCGTCATTGTGATTGGCATGACGTCATTGGCTTCTCAGTGTAAGCTGGATGATGTGAGAATGTCAGATACGAAAGCGATCGGTACTTTTTGGACCGTGTGTATGGTGAAGGCAGAAAAACCGGCTCCAACAAGCCATGTTGTCAGTATATGATAAAGTGCAAGATGCAGAAAATCTTAAGTACACAGATGACATGCAACAAATAGCAATTGCCCAACTGATTTATGCTTATCAATGACCAGTTACTAGGAATAGGCTGAATGGGAAGTTACCGCGTTAGGCCATGATGCTTTGATGCTTCGTGGCAACACAGGACGGCAGAAGCATAACCAATGCACTCGTGAGAAATAAGAACAATTTGGTCTCTCCTCGCATGATTAGAAAAAGCCATATGTCTTAACCAGTCTGTTGGTCTCAATTCACAGACGATGCAGCAGTTATAACCAGAAACGAAAGAGGATAAAAAACAACTTCGCCTGTTTGGATCATTTTGGAATAACGAAATGTTCCTTGTGTTCTCTACAGTGTCAGCCTAAACAATTCAAACAGTAACTTTTCGTAAAAAGCAATTCCATCTCATCTAACTCGATCGTATTTTCGACTCGACAAACCGAAAACACAAATCTGAGCCTTTATGATAACTGTCAAACATTCTTAAGTAAATCGTTTCCCAGCATCTTCATGCAAAACATTAGTTGCACCTGTTTCGCAACATTGTTTTTCTAAAATCTTGGAAACCTTGTTTTCAAATTTACCCACCAATATCTCGATAAAAACTATTCGAGTACAGACTAACTTTGGCATCCACCAAACTCTTACACTGTCAAAACATTGCAATCTTCCATAACTGATAGTGGTAAAAGTTTACAATGTGGAAGATATATATAAACATAAAAGATGCACGAAAAGCTGTCCAGGATAAACATGAAGGTCACCTGCGAAACATCCTAACTCTTAGAATCTTCATTATCGCATCTGTTAGATCCGGACCGCCACAAATAAACGAACTCAGGTTTAGGGTATATAGTAGCACATTCCTCAAGCATTTGCAATTTCAAAATGAGATACCTAAACAATTCCCTTGCCACACAGAAAAAAGTTGAACTTGGGGCAGATTCTAACTGCTCTTTCTGTTTTCTGCCAGAAACTCTCATATTGCTGGCTTCAAAACATACTTGGAACAAGGCTATCATACATGGCGACAAAACTCTATCTTAGACTTTCTAGCTACGTCTTTTAAAGCTGTTGATGAATCTTTCACCATCATGCATAGCAGAGGCAATCTTTGTCCACATCTTCACTTGAAGACTAACTTCAATGACCTCTTCACCTTGGAGCTAACTGTTGTTTTGGAACCCAATCCGACACAAATGCCACAATATATTTTTGTAATTTTCTATTGTACCGGCTTTGATGCTATATTTGCATAGTGATCGCCTCTCAAGGGATGTGCGGTCTTTTAATCTCCATGCTTTTTCATGTTCATTTTGCCAAAGAGGATGCCTCCTCGGGGACCTCTGAAAACCGCCACTGCACCCGTTTCCGCTGCCCTTGCCCGTTATCATTTAGATCTCATTGTAATTACTTTGTCTATTACTCATTGACAAATGTTAATGACTCATTGTGTGTCACACGAGTGCATGCGTACACTTCTCACATGAAAGCTGTCTTACCTAAAGGGTTTATACATCGTACTTTGTAAATACCAAGCTGATTACAGTCTATTTGCCAAAATGGCATTATTATCTGAATTCATGATTTCAAATTATTTTTTCTTATAACTCAAGAATTAATTGCCACTGACTTTACGCATTTTCTTTAGATATATTTAACTGATTATAAAGTTCTACTCATTTTGCCCTTGAATTACGTCAGAATAGCGTCCCTTAAAGTCCACCATCTTCAACTTGCCTTCTGGTTTTTCAGAATCGTCAGTACAGATGGCAATTTGCTTCAGAAGTCCTCCTTCCCAGTAAACATCAAAAGCACGCGATTCGTTCCTCTTTTTGCCCCCTGATGTCCCTTCGCAAAGGCGCCTGTGTCGGTATGGCTTGTGTCAATTATTCTCCACGTCTTCAATTAATATATCTTTACTATACTTTATTAGCAGCTTTTTGCCCTCATCTTCGTCCATCATTTTATCATGTCTTATTTTCAGATTCAGAATAGCTTTCTGCCGGTAAAGTCTTGAGAACAGGTTGCAAAAGTTGTCGATCTAACGGCGTATTGTTATTAATGACCCTAGCTGATCAAGCTGACATCAGACTCATTTGTTGTAATTGGGGGCCTCTGTTTATTTGACGGCCACCATTATCTCTTGCATGCGATCAGCTCTTGTATTTGCCCCATATGTTATTGTATTCTTAAATCATACCACACTGGCATTAATGTCCGTATTGATTTGAATTCACAAGTGACTGCAAGCGAAGACATGGCGGTCTACTTCTTTAACGTCGAGCGTGCTAACCAGCAGTGTCTGAAACAAACTACTCGGCCATTCATCTGCCGTTTTGGATGTCTGTTGGAATTATGACGAAGCCAACTTGCATCCTGTGATACCGAGGTATTTACTTATTGTCAGCATGGTTCAACTTCTGGTTTATCTTTTCAACCTGTTCAAGGTCATTCTTTCTAATCACCATCTCCATCAACAACAACAACAGGCTTGATTTTACCTGAATATTGAGGCGATCCAATGTCGTTTGAATTTTCTTGAATACTTTGTTCACGGGTAGTCCTGTGGCTAGTTTGTTTAGCATGAGTCTACTCCTGTCACAAAATGTATCTTTTTTCTGTCACACGTTGTACGTTGCATGTCACGTGTTGATTCAAAATAATTCTTCAATCCTCTTTTCGTTTATACATGTCCTCTAACCAAAATCACATTTCCAATTTCACTGAGCACAATGCGGTGTATAGTTGCCTGAAAGGTTCTGGAATTTTCAACGTTGGTTGTCTAATAACCGATGGGTACTTCTTGCCTCCTGTTCGATAGATCAGAGTAGAATGAAGTGGAATTATAATCGCGAATGATCTGCTTTATAAAAAATATTTAGCCGAAGCCTGTGATTAACCGCAGTTCTGTCCTAATTTTCTACCATCTCGAAGTTTTATTGTTAAACAGCTCCAGGCCGACCAGATTTCATGTCATTTTTATTTTCACAGGGAACCGTGATTGTTTGGAAACGCGCATGACAAAGCCGTTTTAAATTTGGACAGTCAAGTTTGTGACAATTGTTTTTCATACCAGCTAATGAGCCAAGATCAATTATGCATTTCAATTATAAATTTCGTCAATAGAACATTTTTATTACCAAGGATAAATTTAATTTTAGTCATGCCAAAAAACATTTGTAGAGCAATAGTTTGGACATACTATCATGAGTAAAGGCTCTGATAATTCTGGTCTCTTCTGTGTCTATGTCTCTATAGCCAAATGTTACTTTTGTATTTATGTTCCAGTTCGAGGTGGCACTATTATACACTTCGTGCCACACTTCTTCAATTCTACATATTTATCAAATAGCCACTTTTGAAAGTATACTGGGAACATGCTAGCCATCCCTTTTCCTAAAAGACCACAATAACAAGTTTGGTTTTTCTAATTTCAAAGAAACTCATTTTTCACCAAATTGTTTCATCAAAAGCGACAATATAGGCATTTTTCACTGGGCTCTGTTATTTTAAATCTCGCAAAAATGTATGTTGTTAGGGAGCTTTCGTTACTTGGTAAAACACAATTGCACACAAATGCAATTACTATCTTAAATACTGACCAAAATTGTTTTCATCTAAGAAAGATTTGCATCTACCCTAAGTACAAAATGAAAGCTTTTGCTCCCTTCAATCGGCTCTATGCGTTTAAACTTGAAGAAAATGTATATTAAGCATCATCATTTCTGGTAAAATATCAAGGCTATACCCTTGCCAAAACATTTTTTACCAAGATATTTATCATCAAAAAATGACTCCCATCTGTTGTACAATCCAATTAGAGGCAATGGTTCAGTCGAATGTTCGGGGAGGTATCAATTCCGGGTGAAGCACATTGCCAAAGCAACCAAAATCTGACAATTTTTTTCCAAAAATACTTTGTTCTACATTCCAAGAATAGCTATTCCTTACACACTATTTCTTCATCTCAGAAAAATGTGTTTGTCATCACTTTATGGTGAAATACAAATCCAAGGCTATTTCCTTCCTAAATTGGCCGATTTTTGACAGGAATTTTTCAACAAAAAGCGATTTCCGTCTATTTTACATGTAAAATGAAAGACATTTTTCTCTTTCAATCGGCTTAATTCGCTCAAATGAGAGAAAATGTGTGTTTACGGGGATTCAGCGTAAAAGCCCAAGGCTATAGTCCTGCACAAAAGACTGAGTTTGACAAAAAATGTTTCATCCAAATGTAACTTCCATCTATTGTACATTTGAATTGAAAGTATTTGCTCCCTCCCAATCTACTTTATTCACTCTAATTCGGAGAGAATGTGTGTTTTGATGGGGTCACACTTTTTGGGCAAAGTACGTAGACCCTAGATGTAGCAGCCGAAAACAAAATAAACAACTTTCTTTGAAACGCAGCCATTTCTTGGCAACTATGAATCCGCTTAATACAAAACGAAATAAATTATCTTAACGAACAAACAAAGCATATAATTCAAACGAAGGTTGATTATAACGACAATAAAAAGATATCAAGTTACTGAAATGAGTTGATTTCTATTATTCCAGCCTCTATCAAAACATAACTTACAAAAAACAGAAAAGAAACCTGTTTACCATTCGTGAGTATGTTATTTAATTACAACACAAATAATTATCTCAAAAACGAAAACACAAAAACAAAGAGACTGCCTAAATAAAAGAAACTGTTAAGCAGGACAAACAAATTACACATCTCACCGTGTAAATGCAATGACGCTATAATCAGAGACTTTTCCTATGTGACTCTTTCACCGCTTTCGCTCCAGAAACCAAGCCTTACAAAAATGGCAATTTTCGAGAAAAACTTGACTTTGCTTAAAAATTTTAAGTGTAATCATACAAACAACATTAAAAAGTCGGTGACCTGAAGGGTTCTATTTCACAAGTATAAAAAACGTAGTGTGCCAACTTCGCTCATACTGGTCAAATTCAGTCATATGAAGAGAGTACATAGAGAACGCTCCTATAGAGATAATTTTATATGACTTTAGAGCAAAAACGTGTTAGCCCGTTTTGGTCCTAAAACCAAGCCTTTAGCCTTATCAAAATGGTAACCTACTATATTTGCTCGTTTTCAGCTACAATGGGTCAGATTCGGTCATACAAAGAGAATACATGAATAAACAGTACTGTAGAGATCATTTTTAATGAGTTTGGAGCAAAAACGTGGCAGCCCGATTTCACTCAAAAAACAAGGCTATAAACTTACGAAAATGGAAATTTTCGACAAAATCTTTTCCGTCTATTTTAAGATGAAATGGGTCAAAATTTGTCATATAAAAGAAATCTATCGACAAACGTAATTTTAGAGATCGTGTCCATGAGCCTTGAGCACAAATGTGGCAGCCAGACTTTGCTAAAAAACCGAAGTCATAACCTCACAAAGATGGAAATTTCCAACAAAGATATTTTCGTCTGTTTCCAGACAATATGGGCCCAATTCAGTCATATAACGAGCAAACACCAAAAAAAGCTACCGTGGACATTATTTCTATGAGCATGGAGTATAAAGGAGTAAGCCAAAATTCGTTCAAAAAACCAAGAAAATAATCACAAAAATTGAAACTTTTTACAAAGATTTTGCCGTCTGTTTGCAGATGAAATAGACTCAAAACATATAGGCTATAACCTTAGAAAAATTTCAATTTTCGACAAAAATCTTTTCGTCCGTTTTCAAATATAAAGGGCTAAATTCGGTCATAAAAAGATCAAACACCAAGTGACGCTACTGTGGAGATCGTTTCTAATGATTTTACAGCAAAAACGTCGTAGTCAAAATTTGCTCAGAAAAAAAGACTATAATCATAGTAAATCTGCAAAATTTGGACTAAAATATTTTCCGTCTTTTTTCAGATGTAATGGATTGAATCTGGTCATAAAAAGAGCAAACACAAACTGATGCTACTGTGTGGATCGTTTCTAATGATTTCGTAGCTTAAAACGTGGTAGTCAAAATTTGCTCACAAAATAAAGACTATAACCCTAGGAAATCTGCAAATTTGGACAAAAATATTTTCCGTCTTTTTTCAGATGTAATGGACTGAATCTGGTCATAAAAAGAGCAAACACAAACTGATGCAACTGTGTGGATCGTTTCTAATGATTTCGTAGCTTAATACGTGGTAGTCAAAATTTGCTCACAAAATAAAGACTATAACCTTAGGAAATCTGCAAATTTGGACAAAAATATTTTCCGTCTTTTTTCAGATGTAATGGACTGAATTCAGTCATAAAAAGAGCAAACACCAAATGACGCTACTATGGAGATCGCTTCTCATGATTCTACAGCGAAAACGTGGCAGTGAAAGTTCGCTCAAAAAACAAGGGTCCCAACCTCAGTAAAATTGCAATTTTGGACAAATATATATTCGACTGTTTTCAGATGTAACGGACTGAATTCGGTCATAAAAAGAGAAAACACAAAATGATGCAACTGTGTGTATCGTTTCTAATAATTTTGTAGCTTAAAACGTGGTAGTCAAAATTTGCTCAGAAAAAAAAGACTATAACCATAGGAAATCTGCAAAATTTGGACTAAAATATTTTCCGTCTTCTTTCAGATGTAATGGACTGAATCTGGTCATAAAAAGAGCAAACACAAACTGATGCTACTGTGTGGATCGTTTCTAATGATTTCGTAGCTTAAAACGTGGTAGTCAAAATTTGCTCAGAAAACAAAGACTATAACCCTAGGAAATCTGCAAATTTGGACAAAAATATTTTCCGTCTTTTTTCAGATGTAATGGACTGAATTCAGTCATAAAAAGAGCAAACACCAAATGACGCTACTATGGAGATCGCTTCTCATGATTCTACAGCGAAAACGTGGCAGTCAAAGTTCGCTCAAAAAACAAGGGCCCCAACCTCAGTAAAATTGCAATTTTGGAAAAAATCATATTCGTCTGTTTTCAGATGTAATGGACTGAATTCGGTCATAAAAAGAGCAAACACCAAATGACGCTACTGTGGAGATCGCTTCTCACCATTTTACAGCAAAAACGTGGCAGTCAAAGTTCGCTCAAAAAACAAGGGCCTCAACCTTAGTAAAATTGCAATTTTGGACAAAAATATATTCGTCTATTTTCAGATGTAATTGACTGAATTTGGTCATAAAAAGAGCAAACACCAAATGATGCTACTGTGTGGATCGTTTCTAATGATTTTGTAGCTTAAAACGTGGTAGTCAAAATTTGCTCAAAAAACAAAGACTATAACCTTAGGAAACCTGAAAAATTTGGACTAAAATATTTTCCGTCTGTTTTCAGATGTAATGGACTGAATTCAGTCATAAAAAGAGCAAACACCAAATGATGCTACTGTGTGGATCGTTTCTAATGATTTTGTAGCTTAAAACGTGGTAGTCAAAATTTGCTCAAAAAACAAAGACTATAACCTTAGGAAACCTGAAAAATTTGGACTAAAATATTTTCCGTCTGTTTTCAGATGTAATTAACTGAATTCAGTCATAAAAAGAGCAAACACCAAATGACGCTACTATGGAGATCGCTTCTCATGATTTTACAGAAAAAACGTGGCAGACAAAGTTTGCTCAAAAAACAAGGGCCCCAACCTCAGTAAAATTGCATTTTTGGAAAAAAATATATTCTTCTGTTTTCAGATGTAATGGACTGAATTCAGTCATAAAAAGAGAAAACCCAAAATGATGCAACTGTGTGGATCGTTTCTAATAATTTTGTAGCTTAAAACGTCGTAGTCAATATTTGCTCAGAAAAAAAGACTATAACTATAGTAAATCTGCAAAATTTGGACTAAAATATTTTCCGTCTTTTTTCAGATGTAATGGACTGAATCTGGTCATAAAAAGAGCAAACACAAACTGATGCAACTGTGTGGATCGTTTCTAATGATTTCGTAGCTTAATACGTGGTAGTCAAAATTTGCTCACAAATTAAAGACAATAACCTTAGGAAATCTGCAAACTTGGACAAAAATATTTTCCGTCTTTTTTCAGATGTAATGGACTGAATTCAGTCATAAAAAGAGCAAACACCAAATGACGCTACTATGGAGATCGCTTCTCATGATTCTACAGCGAAAACGTGGCAGTCAAAGTTCGCTCAAAAAACAAGGGTCCCAACCTCAGTAAAATTGCAATTTTGGACAAATATATATTCGACTGTTTTCAGATGTAACGGACTGAATTCGGTCATAAAAAGAGAAAACACAAAATGATGCAACTGTGTGTATTGTTTCTAATAATTTTGTAGCTTAAAACGTGGTAGTCAAAATTTGCTCAGAAAAAAAAGACTATAACCATAGGAAATCTGCAAAATTTGGACTAAAATATTTTCCGTCTTTTTTCAGATGTAATGGACTGAATCTGGTCATAAAAAGAGCAAACACAAACTGATGCTACTGTGTGGATCGTTTCTAATGATTTCGTAGCTTAAAACGCGGTAGTCAAAATTTGCTCAGAAAACAAAGACTATAACCCTAGGAAATCTGCAAATTTGGACAAAAATATTTTCCGTCTTTTTTCAGATGTAATGGACTGAATTCAGTCATAAAAAGAGCAAACACCAAATGACGCTACTA
This sequence comes from Nemopilema nomurai, assembly GCA_003864495.1. Taxonomy (NCBI): domain Eukaryota; kingdom Metazoa; phylum Cnidaria; class Scyphozoa; order Rhizostomeae; family Rhizostomatidae; genus Nemopilema; species Nemopilema nomurai. The sequence goes on from ML133427.1 coordinate 2,827,094, forward strand.
TGGAGATCGCTTCTCATGATTCTACAGCAAAAACGTGGCAGTGAAAGTTCGCTCAAAAAACAAGGGCCCCAACCTCAGTAAAATTGCAATTTTGGACAAAAATATATTCGTCTGTTTTCAGATGTGACGGACTGAATTCGGTTATAAAAAGAGAAAACACAAAATGATGCAACTGTGTGGATCGTTTCTAATAATTTTGTAGCTTAAAACGTCGTAGTCAAAGTTTGCTCAGAAAAAAAGACTATAACCATAGTAAATCTGCAAAATTTGGACTAAAATATTTTCCGTCTGTTTTCAGATGTAATGGACTGAATCTGGTCATAAAAAGAGCAAACAGAAACTGATGGTACTGTGTGGATCGTTTCTAATGATTTCGTAGCTTAAAACGTGGTAGTCAAAATTTGCTGAGAAAACAAAGACTATAACCCTAGGAAATCTGCAAATTTGGACAAAAATATTTTCCGTCTTTTTTCAGATGTAATGAACTGAATTCAGTCATAAAAAGAGCAAACACCTAATGACGCTACTATGGAGATCGCTTCTCATGATTCTACAGCGAAAACGTGGCAGTCAAAGTTCGCTCAAAAAACAAGGGCCCCAACCTCAGTAAAATTGCAATTTTGGAAAAAATCATATTCGTCTGTTTTCAGATGTAATGGACTGAATTCGGTCATAAAAAGAGCAAACACCAAATGACGCTACTGTGTGGATCGTTTCTCACCATTTTACAGCAAAAACGTGGCAGTCAAAGTTCGCTCAAAAAACAAGGGCCTCAACCTTAGTAAAATTGCAATTTTGGACAAAAATATATTCGTCTATTTTCAGATGTAATTGACTGAATTTGGTCATAAAAAGAGCAAACACCAAATGATGCTACTGTGTGGATCGTTTCTAATGATTTTGTAGCTTAAAACGTGGTAGTCAAAATTTGCTCAAAAAACAAAGACTATAACCTTAGGAAACCTGAAAAATTTGGACTAAAATATTTTCCGTCTGTTTTCAGATGTAATGGACTGAATTCAGTCATAAAAAGAGCAAACACCAAATGATGCTACTGTGTGGATCGTTTCTAATGATTTTGTAGCTTAAAACGTGGTAGTCAAAATTTGCTCAAAAAACAAAGACTATAACCTTAGGAAACCTGAAAAATTTGGACTAAAATATTTTCCGTCTGTTTTCAGATGTAATTAACTGAATTCAGTCATAAAAAGAGCAAACACCAAATGACGCTACTATGGAGATCGCTTCTCATGATTTTACAGAAAAAACGTGGCAGACAAAGTTTGCTCAAAAAACAAGGGCCCCAACCTCAGTAAAATTGCATTTTTGGAAAAAAATATATTCTTCTGTTTTCAGATGTAATGGACTGAATTCAGTCATAAAAAGAGCAAACACCAAATAATGCTACTGTGTGGATCGTTTCTAATGATTTTGTAGCTTAAAACGTGGTAGTCAAAATTTGCTCAAAAAACAAAGACTATAACCTTAGGAAACCTGAAAAATTTGGACTAAAATATTTTCCGTCTGTTTTCAGATGTAATGGACTGAATTCAGTCATAAAAAGAGCAAACACCAAATGATGCTACTGTGTGGATCGTTTCTAATGATTTTGTAGCTTAAAACGTGGTAGTCAAAATTTGCTCAAAAAACAAAGACTATAACCTTAGGAAACCTGAAAAATTTGGACTAAAATATTTTCCGTCTGTTTTCAGATGTAATTAACTGAATTCAGTCATAAAAAGAGCAAACACCAAATGACGCTACTATGGAGATCGCTTCTCATGATTTACAGAAAAAACGTGGCAGACAAAGTTTGCTCAAAAAACAAGGGCCCCAACCTCAGTAAAATTGCATTTTGGAAAAAATATATTCTTCTGTTTTCAGATGTAATGGACTGAATTCAGTCATAAAAAGAGCAAACACCAAATAATGCTACTGTGTGGATCGTTTCTAATGATTTTGTAGCTTAAAACGTGGTAGTCAAAATTTGCTCAAAAAACAAAGACTATAACCTTAGGAAACCTGAAAAATTTGGACTAAAATATTTCCGTCTGTTTTCAGATGTAATGGACTGAATTCAGTCATAAAAAGAGCAAACACCAAATGATGCTACTGTGTGGATCGTTTCTAATGATTTTGTAGCTTAAAACGTGGTAGTCAAAATTTGCTCAAAAAACAAAGACTATAACCTTAGGAAACCTAAAAAATTTGGACTAAAATATTTTCCGTCTGTTTTCAGATGTAATTAACTGAATTCAGTCATAAAAAGAGCAAACACCAAATGACGCTACTATGGAGATCGCTTCTCATGATTTTACAGAAAAAACGTGGCAGACAAAGTTTGCTCAAAAAACAAGGGCCCCAACCTCAGTAAAATTGCATTTTTGGAAAAAAATATATTCTTCTGTTTTCAGATGTAATGGACTGAATTCAGTCATAAAAAGAGCAAACACCAAATAATGCTACTGTGTGGATCGTTTCTAATGATTTTGTAGCTTAAAACGTGGTAGTCAAAATTTGCTCAAAAAACAAAGAATATAACCTTTGGAAATCTGCAAATTTGGACAGAAATATTTTCCGTCTTTTTTCAGATGTAATGGACTGAATTCAGTCATCAAAATAGCAAACACCAAACGACGCTACTATGGAGATTGCTTCTCATGATTCTACAGCGAAAACGTGGCAGTGAAAGTTCGCTCAAAAAACAAGGGCCCCAACCTCAGTAAAATTGCAATTTTGGACAAAAATATATTCGTCTGTTTTCAGATGTGACGGACTGAATTCTGTTATAAAAAGAGAAAACACAAAATGATGCAACTGTGTGGATCGTTTCTAATAATTTTGTAGCTTAAAACGTCGTAGACAATATTTGCTCAGAAAAAAAGACTATAACCATAGTAAATCTGCAAAATTTGGACTAAAATATTTTCCGTCTTTTTTCAGATGTAATGGACTGAATCTGGTCATAAAAAGAGCAAACACAAACTGATGCAACTGTGTGGATCGTTTCTAATGATTTCGTAGCTTAATACGTGGTAGTCAAAATTTGCTCACAAAATAAAGACTATAACCTTAGGAAATCTGCAAACTTGGACAAAAATATTTTCCGTCTTTTTTCAGATGTAATGGACTGAATTCAGTCATAAAAAGAGCAAACACCAAATGACGCTACTATGGAGATCGCTTCTCATGATTCTACAGCGAAAACGTGGCAGTGAAAGTTCGCTCAAAAAACAAGGGTCCCAACCTCAGTAAAATTGCAATTTTGGACAAATATATATTCGACTGTTTTCAGATGTAACGGACTGAATTCGGTCATAAAAAGAGAAAACACAAAATGATGCAACTGTGTGTATCGTTTCTAATAATTTTGTAGCTTAAAACGTGGTAGTCAAAATTTGCTCAGAAAAAAAGACTATAACCATAGGAAATCTGCAAAATTTGGACTAAAATATTTTCCGTCTTTTTTCAGATGTAATGGACTGAATCTGGTCATAAAAAGAGGAAACACAAACTGATGCTACTGTGTGGATCGTTTCTAATGATTTCGTAGCTTAAAACGTGGTAGTCAAAATTTGCTCACAAAATAAAGACTATAACCCTAGGAAATCTGCAAATTTGGACAAAAATATTTTCCGTCTTTTTTCAGATGTAATGAACTGAATTCAGTCATAAAAAGAGCAAACACCAAATGACGCTACTATGGAGATCGCTTCTCATGATTCTACAGCGAAAACGTGGCAGTCAAAGTTCGCTCAAAAAACAAGGGCCCCAACCTCAGTAAAATTGCAATTTTGGAAAAAATCATATTCGTCTGTTTTCAGATGTAATGGACTGAATTCGGTCATAAAAAGAGCAAACACCAAATGACGCTACTGTGTGGATCGTTTCTCACCATTTTACAGCAAAAACGTGGCAGTCAAAGTTCGCTCAAAAACAAGGGCCTCAACCTTAGTAAATTGCAATTTGGACAAAATATATTCGTCTATTTTCAGATGTAATTGACTGAATTTGGTCATAAAAAGAGCAAACACCAAATGATGCTACTGTGTGGATCGTTTCTAATGATTTTGTAGCTTAAAACGTGGTAGTCAAAATTTGCTCAAAAAACAAAGACTATAACCTTAGGAAACCTGAAAAATTTGGACTAAAATATTTTCCGTCTGTTTTCAGATGTAATGGACTGAATTCAGTCATAAAAAGAGCAAACACCAAATGATGCTACTGTGTGGATCGTTTCTAATGATTTCGTAGCTTAAAACGTGGTAGTCAAAATTTGCTCAAAAAACAAAGACTATAACCTTAGGAAACCTGAAAAATTTGGACTAAAATATTTTCCGTCTGTTTTCAGATGTAATTAACTGAATTCAGTCATAAAAAGAGCAAACACCAAATGACGCTACTATGGAGATCGTTCTCATGATTTTACAGAAAAACGTGGCAGACAAAGTTTGCTCAAAAAACAAGGGCCCCAACCTCAGTAAAATTGCATTTTGGAAAAAAATATATTCTTCTGTTTTCAGATGTAATGGACTGAATTCAGTCATAAAAAGAGCAAACACCAAATAATGCTACTGTGTGGATCGTTTCTAATGATTTTGTAGCTTAAAACGTGGTAGTCAAAATTTGCTCAAAACAAAGACTATAACCTTAGGAAACCTGAAAAATTTGGACTAAAATATTTTCCGTCTGTTTTCAGATGTAATGGACTGAATTCAGTCATAAAAAGAGCAAACACCAAATGATGCTACTGTGTGGATCGTTTCTAATGATTTCGTAGCTTAAAACGTGGTAGTCAAAATTTGCTCAAAAAACAAAGACTATAACCTTAGGAAACCTGAAAAATTTGGACTAAAATATTTTCCGTCTGTTTTCAGATGTAATTACTGAATTCAGTCATAAAAAGAGCAAACACCAAATGACGCTACTATGGAGATCGCTTCTCATGATTTTACAGAAAAACGTGGCAGACAAAGTTTGCTCAAAAAACAAGGGCCCCAAACCTCAGTAAAATTGCATTTTTGGAAAAAAATATATTCTTCTGTTTTCAGATGTAATGGACTGAATTCAGTCATAAAAAGAGCAAACACCAAATAATGCTACTGTGTGGATCGTTTCTAATGATTTTGTAGCTTAAAACGTGGTAGTCAAAATTTGCTCAAAAAACAAAGACTATAACCTTAGGAAACCTGAAAAATTTGGACTAAAATATTTTCCGTCTGTTTTCAGATGTAATGGACTGAATTGGTCATAAAAAGAGCAAACACCAAATGATGCTACTGTGTGGATCGTTTCTAATGATTTTAGCTTAAAACGTGGTAGTCAAAATTTGCTCAAAAAACAAAGACTATAACCTTAGGAAACCAAAAATTTGGACTAAAATATTTTCCGTCTGTTTTCAGATGTAATTACTGAATTCAGTCATAAAAAGAGCAAACACCAAATGACGCTACTATGGAGATCGCTTCTCATGATTTTACAGAAAAAACGTGGCAGACAAAGTTTGCTCAAAAAACAAGGGCCCCAACCTCAGTAAAATTGCATTTTGGAAAAAAATATTCTTCTGTTTTCAGATGTAATGGACTGAATTCAGTCATAAAAAGAGCAAACACCAAATAATGCTACTGTGTGGATCGTTTCTAATGATTTTGTAGCTTAAAACGTGGTAGTCAAAATTTGCTCAAAAAACAAAGAATATAACCTTGGAAATCTGCAAATTTGGACAAAATATTTTCGTCTTTTTTCAGATGTAATGGACTGAATTCAGTCATAAAAAGCAAACACCAAACGACGCTACTATGGAGATCGCTTCTCATGATTTACAGCGAAAACGTGGCAGTCAAAGTTCGCTCAAAAAACAAGGGCCCCAACCTCAGTAAAATTGCAATTTGGACAAAATATATTCGTCTGTTTTCAGATGTAATGGACTGAATTCGTCATAAAAAGAGAAACACAAATGACGCTACTGTGTGGATCGTTTCTAATATTTTGTAGCTTAAAACGTGTAGTCAAATTTGCTCAAAAAAAAGACTATAACCTAGTAAATCTGCAAAATTTGGACAAAAATATTTCCGTCTTTTTCAGATGTAATGGACTGAATTCAGGTCATAAAAAGAGCAAACACAAATGATGCTACTGTGTGGATCGTTTCTAATGATTTCGTAGCTTAAAACGTGGTAGTCAAAATTTGCTCACAAAAAAAGACTATAACCTTAGGAAATCTGCAAATTTGGACAAAAATATTTTCCGTCTTTTTTCAGATGTAATGGACTGAATTCAGTCATAAAAAGAGCAAACACCAAATGACGCTACTATGGAGATCGCTTCTCATGATTCTACAGCGAAAACGTGGCAGTGAAAGTTCGCTCAAAAAACAAGGGCCCCAACCTCAGTAAAATTGCAATTTTGGACAAAATATATTCGTCTGTTTTCAGATGTAACGGACTGAATTCGGTCATAAAAAGAGAAAACACAAAATGATGCAACTGTGTGATCGTTTCTAATAATTTTGTAGCTTAAAACGTGTAGTCAAAATTTGCTCAGAAAAAAAGACTATAACCATAGGAAATCTGCAAAATTTGGACTAAAATATTTTCCGTCTTTTTTCAGATGTAATGGACTGAATCTGGTCATAAAAAGAGCAAACAGAAACTGATGCTACTGTGTGGATCGTTTCTAATGATTTCGTAGCTTAAAACGTGGTAGTCAAAATTTGCTCAAAAAACAAAGACTATAACCTAGGAAATCTGCAAATTTGGACAAAAATATTTTCCGTCTTTTTTCAGATGTAATGGACTGAATTCAGTCATAAAAAGAGCAAACACCAAATGACGCTACTATGGAGATCGCTTCTCATGATTCTACAGCGAAAACGTGGCCGTGAAAGTTCGCTCAAAAAACAAGGGCCCCAACCTCAGTAAAATTGCAATTTTGGACAAAAATATATTCGTCTGTTTTCAGATGTGACGGACTGAATTCGGTTATAAAAAGAGAAAACAAAATGATGCTACTGTGTGGATCGTTTCTAATGATTTTGTAGCTTAAAACGTGGTAGTCAAAATTTGCTCAAAAAAAAGACTATAACCTTAGGAAATCTGCAAATTTGGACAAAAATATTTCCGTCTTTTTCAGATGTAATGGACTGAATTCTGGTCATAAAAAGAGCAAACACAAACTGATGCTACTGTGTGGATCGTTTCTAATGATTTCGTAGCTTAAAACGTGGTAGTCAAAATTTGCTCACAAAAAAAGACTATAACCTTAGGAAATCTGCAAATTTGGACAAAATATTTTCCGTCTTTTTTCAGATGTAATGGACTGAATTCAGTCATAAAAAGAGCAAACACCAAATGACGGTACTATGGAGATCGCTTCTAATGATTTCGTAGCTTAAAACGTGGTAGTCAAAATTTGCTCAGAAAACAAAGACTATAACCCTAGGAAATCTGCAAATTTGGACAAAAATATTTTCCGTCTTTTTCAGATGTAATGGACTGAATTCGGTCATAAAAAGAGCAAACACCAAATGACGCTACTATGGAGATCGCTTCTCAATGATTCTACAGCGAAAACGTGGCAGTCAAAGTTCGCTCAAAAAACAAGGGCCCCAACCTAGTAGAAATTGCAATTTTGGAAAAAAATATTGTCTGTTTTCAGATGTAATGGACTGAATTCGGTCATAAAAAGAGCAAACACAAATGATGCAACTGTGTGTATCGTTTCTAATAATTTTGTAGCTTAAAACGTGGTAGTCAAAATTTGCTCAGAAAAAAAGACTATAACCATAGGAAATCTGCAAAATTTGGACTAAAATATTTTCCGTCTTTTTTCAGATGTAATGGACTGAATCTGGTCATAAAAAGAGCAAACACAAACTGATGCTACTGTGTGGATCGTTTCTAATGATTTCGTAGCTTAAAACGTGGTAGTCAAAATTTGCTCAGAAAACAAAGACTATAACCCTAGGAAATCTGCAAATTTGGACAAAAATATTTTCCGTCTTTTTTCAGATGTAATGGACTGAATTCAGTCTTAAAAAGAGCAAACACCAAATGACGCTACTATGGAGATTGCTTCTCATGATTCTACAGCGAAAACGTGGCAGTCAAAGTTCGCTCAAAAAACAAGGGCCCCAACCCCAGTAGAATTGCAATTTTGGAAAAAAATATATTCGTCTGTTTTCAGATGTAATGGACTGAATTCGGTCATAAAAAGAGCAAACACCAAATAATGCTACTGTGTGGATCGTTTCTAATGATTTTGTAGCTTAAAACGTGGTAGTCAAAATTTGCTCAAAAAAAAAGACTATAACCTTAGGAAACCTGAAAAATTTGGACTAAAATATTTTCCGTCTTTTTTCAGATGTAATGGACTGAATCTGGTCATAAAAAGAGCAAACACAAACTGATGCTACTGTGTGGATCGTTTCTAATGATTTCGTAGCTTAAAACGTGGTAGTCAAAATTTGCTCAGAAAAAAGATATAACCTAGGAAATCTGCAAATTTGGACAAAAATATTTTCCGTCTTTTTTCAGATGTAATGGACTGAATCTGGTCATAAAACGAGCAAACACCAAATGACGCTACTATGGAGATCGCTTCTCAATGATTCTACAGCGAAACGTGGCAGTGAAAATTCGCTCAAAAAACAAAGGCCCCAACCTCAGTAGAAATTGCAATTTGGAAAAAATATATTCGTCTGTTTTCAGATGTAATGGACTGAATTCGGTCATAAAAAGAGCAAACACCAAATGACGCTACTATGGAGATCGCTTCTCATGATTCTACAGCGAAAACGTGGCAGTCAAAGTTCGCTCAAAAAACAAGGGCCCAACCTCAGTAAAATTGCAATTTTGGAAAAAATTATTCGTCTGTTTTCAGATGTAATGGACTGAATTCGGTCATAAAAAGAGCAAACACCAAATGACGCTACTGTGGAGATCGCTTCTCATGATTTACAGCAAAACGTGGCAGTCAAAGTTCGCTCAAAACAAGGGCCCAACCTCAGTAAAATTGCAATTTTGGACAAAAATATATTCGTCTTTTTCAGATGTAATGGACTGAATTCGGTCATAAAAAAGCAAACACAAATGATGCTACTGTGTGGATCGTTTCTAATGTTTTGTAGCTTAAAACGTGGTAGTCAAAATTTTCAAAAAACAAAGACTATAACCTTAGGAAATCTGCAAAATTTGGACTAAAATATTTTCCGTCTGTTTTCAGATGTAATGGACTGAATTCAGTCATAAAAAGAGCAAACACCAAATGATGCTACTGTGTGGATCGTTTCTATGATTTCGTAGCTTAAAACGTGGTAGTCAAAATTTGCTCAGAAAACAAAGACTATAACCTAGGAAATCTGCAAATTTGGACAAAAATATTTTCCGTCTTTTTTCAGATGTAATGGACTGAATTCAGTCATAAAAAGAGCAAACACCAAATGACGCTACTATGGAGATCGCTTCTCATGATTCTACAGCGAAAACGTGGCAGTGAAAGTTCGCTCAAAAAACAAGGCCCAACCTCAGTAAAATTGCAATTTTGGACAAAAATATATTCGTCTGTTTTCAGATGTAATGACTGAATTCGTCATAAAGAGCAAACACCAAATGACGCTACTGTGGAGATCGCTTCTAATGATTTACAGCAAAACGTGACAGTCAAAGTTCGCTCAAAAACAAGGGCCCCAACCTCAGTAAAATTGCAATTTTGGAAAAAATATATTCCGTCTGTTTTCAGATGTAATGGACTGAATTCGGTCATAAAAAGAAAACACCAAATGATGCTACTGTGTGGATCGTTTCTAATGATTTTGTAGCTTAAAACGTGGTAGTCAAAATTTGCTCAAAAAACAAAGACTATAACCTTAGGAAACTGCAAAATTTGGACTAAAATATTTTCCGTCTGTTTTCAGATGTAATGGACTGAATTCAGTCATAAAAAGAGCAAACACCAAATGATGCTACTGTGTGGATCGTTTCTAATGATTTTGTAGCTTAAAACGTGGTAGTCAAAATTTGCTCAAAAAACAAAGACTATAACCTTAGGAAACTGCAAATTTGGACAAAATATTTTCCGTCTGTTTTCAGATGTAATGGACTGAATTCAGTCATAAAAAGAGCAAACACCAAATGACGCTACTATGGAGATCGCTTCTCATGATTTTACATAAAACGTGGCAGTCAAAGTTCGCTCAAAAAACAAGGGCCCCAACCTCAGTAAAATTGCAATTTTGGACAAAAATATATTCTCTGTTTTCAGATGTAATGGACTGAATTCGGTCATAAAAAGAGCAAACACCAAATGACGCTACTGTGTGGATCGTTTCTAATGATTTTAGCGAAAACGTGGCAGTCAAAAGTTCGCTCAAAAAACAAGACTATACCTAGTAAATTGCAATTTTGGACAAAAATATTTCGTCTGTTTTCAGATGTAATGGACTGAATTCGGTCATAAAAAGAGCAAACACAAATGATGCACTGTGTGGATCGTTTCTAATGATTTTGTAGCTTAAAACGTCGTAGTCAAAGTTTGCTCAGAAAAAAAGACTATAACCTAGTAAATCTGCAAATTTGGACAAAATATTTTCCGTCTGTTTTCAGATGTAATGGACTGAATCTGGTCATAAAAAGAGCAAACACAAATGATGCTACTGTGTGGATCGTTTCTAATGATTTCGTAGCTTAAAACGTGGTAGTCAAAATTTGCTCACAAAAAAAGACTATAACCTTAGGAAATCTGCAAATTTGGACAAAAATATTTTCCGTCTTTTTTCAGATGTAATGGACTGAATCTGGTCATAAAAAGAGCAAACAAAAACTGATGCAACTGTGTGGATCGTTTCTAATGATTTCGTAGCTTAAACGTGGTAGTCAAAATTTGCTCACAAAAAAGACTATAACCTTAGGAAATCTGCAAATTTGGACAAAAATATTTTCCGTCTTTTTTCAGATGTAATGGACTGAATTCAGTCATAAAAAGAGCAAACACCAAATGACGGTACTATGGAGATCGCTTCTAATGATTTCGTAGCTTAAAACGTGGTAGTCAAAATTTGCTCAAAAAAAGACTATAACCTAGGAAATCTGCAAATTTGGACAAAAATATTTTCCGTCTTTTTTCAGATGTAATGGACTGAATTCAGTCATAAAAAGAGCAAACACCAAATGACGCTACTATGGAGATCGCTTCTCATGATTCTACAGCGAAAACGTGGCAGTCAAAGTTGCTCAAAAAACAAGGGCCCCAACCTAGTAGAAATTGCAATTTTGGACAAAAATATATTCGTCTGTTTTCAGATGTAATGGACTGAATTCGGTCATAAAAAGAGCAAACACCAAATGATGCTACTGTGTGATCGTTCTAATGATTTGTAGCTTAAAACGTGGTAGTCAAAATTTGCTCAGAAAAAAAGACTATAACCATAGGAAATCTGCAAATTTGGACAAAATATTTTCCGTCTTTTTCAGATGTAATGGACTGAATCTGGTCATAAAAAGAGCAAACACAAACTGATGCTACTGTGTGGATCGTTTCTAATGATTTCGTAGCTTAAAACGTGGTAGTCAAAATTTGCTCAGAAAACAAAGACTATAACCTAGGAAATCTGCAAATTTGGACAAAAATATTTTCCGTCTTTTTTCAGATGTAATGGACTGAATTCGTCATAAAAAGAGCAAACACCAAATGATGCTACTGTGGAGATCGCTTCTCATGATTCTAGCAAAACGTGGCAGTCAAAGTTTGCTCAAAAAACAAGGCCAGTAGAAATTGCAATTTGGACAAAAATATTTCCGTCTGTTTTCAGATGTAATGGACTGAATTCGGTCATAAAAAGAGCAAACACCAAATGATGCTACTGTGTGGATCGTTTCTAATGATTTTGTAGCTTAAAACGTGGTAGTCAAAATTTGCTAAAAAAACAAGACTATAACCTTAGGAAACTGAAAATTTGGACAAAATATTTTCCGTCTTTTTTCAGATGTAATGGACTGAATTCGGTCATAAAAAGAGCAAACACAAACTGATGCTACTGTGTGGATCGTTTCTAATGATTTCGTAGCTTAAAACGTGGTAGTCAAAATTTGCTCAGAAAACAAAGATTAACCTAGGAAATCTGCAAATTTGGACAAAAATATTTCCGTCTTTTTCAGATGTAATGGACTGAATCTGGTCATAAAAAGAGCAAACACAAACTGATGCTACTGTGTGGATCGTTTCTAATGATTTCGTAGCTTAAAACGTGGTAGTCAAAATTTGCTCAGAAAACAAAGATATAACCTAGGAAATCTGCAAATTTGGACAAAAATATTTTCCGTCTTTTTTCAGATGTAATGGACTGAATTCAGTCATAAAAAGAGCAAACACCAAATGACGCTACTATGGAGATCGCTTCTCATGATTCTACAGCGAAAACGTGGCAGTGAAATTCGCTCAAAAACAAAGGCCCAACCTCAGTAGAAATTGCAATTTTGGAAAAAATATATTCGTCTGTTTTCAGATGTAATGGACTGAATTCGGTCATAAAAAGAGCAAACACCAAATGACGCTACTATGGAGATCGCTTCTCATGATTCTACAGCGAAAACGTGGCAGTCAAAGTTCGCTCAAAAAACAAGGGCCCAACCTCAGTAAAATTGCAATTTTGGACAAAAATATATTCGTCTGTTTTCAGATGTAATGGACTGAATTCGGTCATAAAAAGAGCAAACACCAAATGACGCTACTGTGGAGATCGCTTCTCATGATTTACAGCAAAACGTGGCAGTCAAAGTTCGCTCAAAAACAAGAGCCTCAACCTTAGTAAAATTGCAATTTTGGACAAAATATATTCGTCTTTTTCAGATGTAATGACTGAATTGGTCATAAAAAAGCAAACACAAGATGCTACTGTGTGGATCGTTTCTAATGTTTTGTAGCTTAAAACGTGGTAGTCAAAATTTGCTCAAAAAAAAACTATAACCTTAGGAAACCTGCAAAATTTGGACTAAAATATTTTCCGTCTGTTTTCAGATGTAATGGACTGAATTCAGTCATAAAAAGAGCAAACACCAAATGATGCTACTGTGTGGATCGTTTCTATGATTTCGTAGCTTAAAACGTGGTAGTCAAAATTTGCTCAAAAACAAAGACTATAACCTAGGAAATCTGCAAATTTGGACAAAAATATTTTCCGTCTTTTTTCAGATGTAATGGACTGAATTCAGTCATAAAAAGAGCAAACACCAAATGACGCTACTATGGAGATCGCTTCTCATGATTCTACAGCGAAAACGTGGCAGTGAAAGTTCGCTCAAAAAACAAGGGCCCCAACCTCAGTAAAATTGCAATTTTGGACAAAAATATATTCGTCTGTTTTAAAATGTAATTGACTGAATTCGGTCATAAAGAGAGGAAATACCAAATGACGCTACTGTGGAGATCGCTTCTTATGATTTTACAGCAAAAACGTGACAGTCAAAGTTCGCTAAAAAAACAAGGGCCCCAACCTCAGTAGAATTGCATTTTTGGAAAAAAATATATTCGTCTGTTTTCAGATGTAATGGACTGAATTCGGTCATAAAAAGAACAAACACCAAATAATGCTACTGTGTGGATCGTTTCTAATGATTTTGTAGCTTAAAACGTGGTAGTCAAAATTTGCTCAAAAACAAAGACTATAACCTTAGGAAACTGAAAAATTTGGACTAAAATATTTTCCGTCTGTTTTCAGATGTAATAGACTGAATTCAGTCATAAAAAGAGCAAACACCAAATGATGCTACTGTGTGGATCGTTTCTAATGATTTGTAGCTTAAAACGTGGTAGTCAAAATTTGCTCAAAAAACAAAGACTATAACCTTAGAAACCTGCAAATTGGAAAAAAAATATATTCTTCTGTTTTCAGATGTAATGGACTGAAGTCGGTCATAAAAAGATTAAACACCAAATGACGCTACTATGGAGATCGCTTCTCATGATTCTACAGCGAAAACGTGGCAGTGAAAGTTCGCTCAAAAAAACAAGGGCCCCAACCTCAGTAAATTACAATTTTGGACAAAATATATTCGTCTGTTTTCAGATGTAATGGACTGAATTCGGTCATAAAAAGAGCAAACACCAAATGACGCTACTGTGTGGATCGTTTCTAATGATTTTGTAGCTTAAAACGTGGTAGTCAAAATTTGCTCAAAAAACAAAGACTATAACCTTAGGAAACCTGAAAAATTTGGACTAAAATATTTTCCGTCTGTTTTCAGATGTAATAGACTGAATTCAATCATAAAAAGAGCAAACACCAAATGATGCTACTGTGTGGATCGTTTCTAATGATTTTGTAGCTTAAAACGTGGTAGTCAAAATTTGCTCAAAAAACAAAGACTATAACCTTAGGAAATCTGCAAATTTGGACAAAAATATTTTCCGTCTTTTTTCAGATGTAATGGACTGAATTCAGTCTTAAAAAGAGCAAACACCAAATGACGCTACTATGGAGATTGCTTCTCATGATTCTACAGCGAAAACGTGGCAGTCAAAGTTCGCTCAAAAAACAAGGGCCCCAACCTGAGTAGAATTGCATTTTTGGAAAAAAATATATTCGTCTGTTTTCAGATGTAATGGACTGAATTCGGTCATAAAAAGAGAAAACACAAAATGATGCAACTGTGTGTATCGTTTCTAATAATTTTGTAGCTTAAAACGTGGTAGTCAAAATTTGCTCAGAAAAAAGACTATAACCATAGGAAATCTGCAAAATTTGGACTAAAATATTTTCCGTCTTTTTTCAGATGTAATGGACTGAATCTGGTCATAAAAAGAGCAAACACAAACTGATGCTACTGTGTGGATCGTTTCTAATGATTTCGTAGCTTAAAACGTGGTAGTTCAAAATTTGCTCAGAAAACAAAGACTATAACCCTAGGAAATCTGCAAATTTGGACAAAAATATTTTCCGTCTTTTTTCAGATGTAATGGACTGAATTCAGTCTTAAAAAGAGCAAACACCAAATGACGCTACTATGGAGATTGCTTCTCATGATTCTACATCGAAAACGTGGCAGTCAAAGTTCGCTCAAAAAACAAGGGCCCCAACCCCAGTAGAATTGCAATTTTGGAAAAAAATATATTCGTCTGTTTTCAGATGTAATGGACTGAATTCGGTCATAAAAAGAGCAAACACCAAATAATGCTACTGTGTGGATCGTTTCTAATGATTTTGTAGCTTAAAACGTGGTAGTCAAAATTTGCTAAAAAAACAAAGACTATAACCTTAGGAAACCTGAAAAATTTGGACTAAAATATTTTCCGTCTTTTTTCAGATGTAATGGACTGAATCTGGTCATAAAAAGAGCAAACACAAACTGATGCTACTGTGTGGATCGTTTCTAATGATTTCGTAGCTTAAAACGTGGTAGTCAAAATTTGCTCAGAAAACAAAGATTATAACCCTAGGAAATCTGCAAATTTGGACAAAAATATTTTCCGTCTTTTTTCAGATGTAATGGACTGAATTCAGTCATAAAAAGAGCAAACACCAAATGACGCTACTATGGAGATCGCTTCTCATGATTCTACAGCGAAAACGTGGCAGTGAAAATTCGCTCAAAAAACAAAGGCCCCAACCTCAGTAGAATTGCAATTTTGGAAAAAAATATATTCGTCTGTTTTCAGATGTAATGGACTGAATTCGGTCATAAAAAGAGCAAACACCAAATGACGCTACTATGGAGATCGCTTTCTATGATTCTACAGCGAAAACGTGGCAGTCAAAGTTCGCTCAAAAAAAAGGGCCCCAACCTCAGTAAAATTGCAATTTTGGAAAAAATCATATTCGTCTGTTTTCAGATGTAATGGACTGAATTCGGTCATAAAAAGAGCAAACACCAAATGACGCTACTGTGGAGATCGCTTCTCATGATTTGACAGCAAAAACGTGGCAGTCAAAGTTCGCTCGAAAAACAAGGGCCTCAACCTTAGTAAAATTGCAATTTTGGACAAAAATATATTCGTCTTTTTTCAGATGTAATTGACTGAATTTGATCATAAAATAAGCAAACATCAAATGATGCTACTGTGTGGATCGTTTCTAATGTTTTTGTAGCTTAAAACGTGGTAGTCAAAATTTGCTCAAAAAACAAAGACTATAACCTTAGGAAACCTGAAAAATTTGGACTAAAATATTTTCCGTCTGTTTTCAGATGTAATGGACTGAATTCAGTCATAAAAAGAGCAAACACCAAATGATGCTACTGTGTGGATCGTTTCTAATGATTTCGTAGCTTAAAACGTGGTAGTCAAAATTTGCTCAGAAAACAAAGACTATAACCCTAGGAAATCTGCAAATTTGGACAAAAATATTTTCCGTCTTTTTTCAGATGTAATGGACTGAATTCAGTCATAAAAAGAGCAAACACCAAATGACGCTACTATGGAGATCGCTTCTCATGATTCTACAGCGAAAACGTGGCAGTGAAAGTTCGCTCAAAAAACAAGGGCCCCAACCACAGTAAAATTGCAATTTTGGACAAAAATATATTCGTCTGTTTTAAAATGTAATTGACTGAATTCGGTCATAAAGAGAGGAAATACCAAATGACGCTACTGTGGAGATCGCTTCTTATGATTTTACAGCAAAAACGTGACAGTCAAAGTTCGCTAAAAAAACAAGGGCCCCAACCTCAGTAGAATTGCATTTTTGGAAAAAAATATATTCGTCTGTTTTCAGATGTAATGGACTGAATTCGGTCATAAAAAGAACAAACACCAAATAATGCTACTGTGTGGATCGTTTCTAATGATTTTGTAGCTTAAAACGTGGTAGTCAAAATTTGCTCAAAAAACAAAGACTATAACCTTAGGAAACCTGAAAAATTTGGACTAAAATATTTTCCGTCTGTTTTCAGATGTAATAGACTGAATTCAGTCATAAAAAGAGCAAACACCAAATGATGCTACTGTGTGGATCGTTTCTAATGATTTTGTAGCTTAAAACGTGGTAGTCAAAATTTGCTCAAAAAACAAAGACTATAACCTTAGGAAACCTGAAAAATTTGGAAAAAAATATATTCGTCTGTTTTCAGATGTAATGGACTGAATTCGGTCATAAAAAGAGCAAACACCAAATGACGCTACTGTGTGGATCGTTTCTAATGATTTTGTAGCTTAAAACGTGGTAGTCAAAATTTGCTCAAAAAACAAGACTATAACCTTAGGAAACCTGAAAAATTTGGACTAAAAATATTTTCCGTCTGTTTTCAGATGTAATAGACTGAATTCAGTCATAAAAAGAGCAAACACCAAATGATGCTACTGTGTGGATCGTTTCTAATGATTTTGTAGCTTAAAACGTGGTAGTCAAAATTTGCTCAAAAAACAAGACTATAACCTTAGGAAACCTGAAAAATTTGGACTAAAATATTTTCCGTCTGTTTTCAGATGTAATTAACTGAATTCAGTCATAAAAAGAGCAAACACCAAATGACGCTACTATGGAGATCGCTTCTCATGATTCTACAGCGAAAACGTGGCAGTGAAAGTTCGCTCAAAAAACAAGGGCCCCAACCTCAGTAAAATTACAATTTTGGACAAAAATATATTCGTCTGTTTTCAGATGTAATGGACTGAATTCGGTCATAAAAAGAGCAAACACTAAATGACGCTACTGTGTGGATCGTTTCTAATGATTTTGTAGCTTAAAACGTGGTAGTCAAAATTTGCTCAAAAAACAAAGACTATAACCTTAGGAAACCTGAAAAATTTGGACTAAAATATTTTCCGTCTGTTTTCAGATGTAATAGACTGAATTCAGTCATAAAAAGAGCAAACACCAAATGATGCTACTGTGTGGATCGTTTCTAATGATTTTGTAGCTTAAAACGTGGTAGTCAAAATTTGCTCAAAAAACAAAGACTATAACCTTAGGAAACCTGAAAAATTTGGACTAAAATATTTTCCGTCTGTTTTCAGATGTAATTAACTGAATTCAGTCATAAAAAGAGCAAACACCAAATGACGCTACTATGGAGATCGCTTCTCATGATTCTACAGCGAAAACGTGGCAGTGAAAGTTCGCTCAAAAAACAAGGGCCCCAACCTCAGTAAAATTACAATTTTGGACAAAAATATATTCGTCTGTTTTCAGATGTAATGGACTGAATTCGGTCATAAAAAGAGCAAACACTAAATGACGCTACTGTGTGGATCGTTTCTAATGATTTTGTAGCTTAAAACGTGGTAGTCAAAATTTGCTCAAAAAACAAAGACTATAACCTTAGGAAACCTGAAAAATTTGGACTAAAATATTTTCCGTCTGTTTTCAGATGTAAAGCTGAATTCAGTCAAAAAAGAGCAAACACCAAATGATGCTACTGTGTGGATCGTTTCTAATGATTTTGTAGCTTAAAACGTGGTAGTCAAAATTTGCTTCAAAAAACAAGACTATAACCTTAGGAAACCTGAAAAATTTGGACTAAATATTTTCCGTCTGTTTTCAGATGTAATTAACTGAATTCAGTCATAAAAAGAGCAAACACCAAATGACGCTACTATGGAGATCGCTTCTCATGATTCTACAGCGAAAACGTGGAAGTGAAAGTTCGCTCAAAAAACAAGGGCCCCAACCTCAGTAAAATTACAATTTTGGACAAAAATATATTCGTCTGTTTTCAGATGTAATGGACTGAATTCGGTCATAAAAATGGCAAACACCAAATGACGCTACTGTGTGGATCGTTTCTAATGATTTTGTAGCTAAAAACGTGGTAGTCAAAATTTGCTCAAAAAACAAAGACTATAACCATAGAAAATCTCCAAATTTTGACAAAAATATTTTCCGTCTGTTTTCAGATGTAATTAACTGAATTCAGTCATAAAAAGAGCAAATACAAAATGATGTTACTGTGTGGATCGTTTCTAATGGTTTTGTAGCTTAAAACGTGGTAGTCAAAATTTGCTCAGAAAACAAAGAATATAACCTTTGGAAATCTGCAAATTTGGACAGAAATATTTTCCGTCTTTTTTCAGATGTAATGGACTGAATTCAGTCATCAAAATACCAAACACAAAATGATGCTACTGTGAATCGTTACTAATGATTTTATAGCATAAAACCTGGCGGTAAAAATTTGCTCAGAAAACAAAGAATATAACCTTTGGAAATCTGCAAATTTGGACAGAAATATTTTCCGTCTTTTTTCAGATGTAATGGACTGCATTTAGTCATCAAAATACCAAACACAAAATGATGCTACTGTGAATCGTTTCTAATGATTTTATAGCATAAAACCTGGCGGTACAAATTTGCTCAGAAAACAAAGAATATAACCTTTGGAAATCTGCAATTTTGGACAAAAATATTTTCCGTCTTTTTTCAGATATAATGGACTGAATTCAGTCATAAAAAGAGCAAACACAAAATGACGCTACTATGGAGATCGCTTCTCATGATTCTACAGCGAAAACGTGGCAGTGAAAGTTCGCTCAAAAAACAAGGGCCCCAACCTCAGTAAAATTGCAATTTTGGACAAAAATATATTCGTCTGTTTTCAGATGTGACGGACTGAATTCGGTTATAAAAAGAGAAAACACAAAATGATGCAACTGTGTGGATCGTTTCTAATAATTTTGTAGCTTAAAACGTCGTAGTCAAAATTTGCTCAGAAAAAAAGACTATAACCATAGTAAATCTGCAAAATTTGGACTAAAATATTTTCCGTCTTTTTTCAGATGTAATGGACTGAATCTGGTCATAAAAAGAGCAAACACCAAATGACGCTACTATGGAGATCGCTTCTCATGATTCTACAGCGAAAACGTGGCAGTGAAAGTTCTCTAAAAAAACAAGGGCCCCAACCTCAGTAAAATTGCAATTTTGGACAAATATATATTCGTCTGTTTTCAGATGTAACGGACTGAATTCGGTCATAAAAAGAGAAAACACAAAATGATGCAACTGTGTGTATCGTTTCTAATAATTTTGTAGCTTAAAACGTGGTAGTCAAAATTTGCTCAGAAAAAAAAGACTATAACCATAGGAAATCTGCAAAATTTGGACTAAAATATTTTCCGTCTTTTTTCAGATGTAATGGACTGAATCTGGTCATAAAAAGAGCAAACACAAACTGATGCTACTGTGTGGATCGTTTCTAATGATTTCGTAGCTTAAAACGTGGTAGTCAAAATTTGCTCAGAAAACAAAGATTATAACCCTAGGAAATCTGCAAATTTGGACAAAAATATTTTCCGTCTTTTTTCAGATGTAATGGACTGAATTCAGTCATAAAAAGAGCAAACACCAAATGACGCTACTATGGAGATCGCTTCTCATGATTCTACAGCGAAAACGTGGCAGTCAAAGTTCGCTCAAAAAACAAGGGCCCCAACCTCAGTAAAATTGCAATTTTGGAAAAAATCATATTCGTCTGTTTTCAGATGTAATGGACTGAATTCGGTCATAAGAAGAGCAAACACCAAATGACGCTACTGTGGAGATCGCTTCTCACCATTTTACAGCAAAAACGTGGCAGTCAAAGTTCGCTCAAAAAACAAGGGCCTCAACCTTAGTAAAATTGCAATTTTGGACAAAAATATATTCGTCTGTTTTCAGATGTAATTGACTGAATTTGGTCATAAAAAGAGCAAACACCAAATGATGCAACTGTGTGGATCGTTTCTAATAATTTTGTAGCTTAAAACGTCGTAGTCAAAATTTGCTCAGAAAAAAAGACTATAACCATAGTAAATCTGCAAAATTTGGACTAAAATATTTTCCGTCTTTTTTCAGATGTAATGGACTGAATCTGGTCATAAAAAGAGCAAACACAAACTGATGCAACTGTGTGGATCGTTTCTAATGATTTCGTAGCTTAATACGTGGTAGTCAAAATTTGCTCACAAAATGAAGACCATAACCTTAGGAAATCTGCAAACTTGGACAAAAATATTTTCCGTCTTTTTTCAGATGTAATGGACTGAATTCAGTCATAAAAAGAGCAAACACCAAATGACGCTACTATGGAGATCGCTTCTCATGATTCTACAGCGAAAACGTGGCAGTGAAAGTTCGCTCAAAAAACAAGGGTCCCAACCTCAGTAAAATTGCAATTTTGGACAAATATATATTCGTCTGTTTTCAGATGTAACGGACTGAATTCGGTCATAAAAAGAGAAAACACAAAATGACTCAACTGTGTGTATCGTTTCTAATAATTTTGTAGCTTAAAACGTGGTAGTCAAAATTTGCTCAGAAAAAAAAGACTATAACCATAGGAAATCTGCAAAATTTGGACTAAAATATTTTCCGTCTTTTTTCAGATGTAATGGACTGAATCTGGTCATAAAAAGAGCAAACACAAACTGATGCTACTGTGTGGATCGTTTCTAATGATTTCGTAGCTTAAAACGTGGTAGTCAAAATTTGCTCAGAAAAGAAAGACTATAACCCTAGGAAATCTGCAATTTTGGACAAAAATATTTTCCGTCTTTTTTCAGATATAATGGACTGAATTCAGTCATAAAAAGAGCAAACACAAAATGACGCTACTATGGAGATCGCTTCTCATGATTCTACAGCGAAAACGTGGCAGTGAAAGTTCGCTCAAAAAACAAGGGCCCCAACCTCAGTAAAATTGCAATTTTGGACAAAAATATATTCGTCTGTTTTCAGATGTACGGACTGAATTCGGTTATAAAAAGAGAAAACACAAAATGATGCAACTGTGTGGATCGTTTCTAATAATTTGTAGCTTAAAACGTCGTAGTCAAAATTTGCTCAGAAAAAAAGACTATAACCATAGTAAATCTGCAAAATTTGGACTAAAATATTTTCCGTCTTTTTTCAGATGTAATGGACTGAATCTGGTCATAAAAAAGAGCAAACACAAACTGATGGTACTGTGTGGATCGTTTCTAATGATTTCGTAGCTTAAAACGTGGTAGTCAAAATTTGCTCACAAAATAAAGACTATAACCTTAGGAAATCTGCAAATTTGGACAAAAATATTTTCCGTCTTTTTTCAGATGTAATGGACTGAATCTGGTCATAAAAAGAGCAAACACAAACTGATGCAACTGTGTGGATCGTTTCTAATGATTTCGTAGCTTAATACGTGGTAGTCAAAATTTGCTCACAAAATAAAGACTATAACCTTAGGAAATCTGCAAACTTGGACAAAAATATTTTCCGTCTTTTTTCAGATGTAAAAAGAGCAAACACCAAATGACGCTACTATGGAGATCGCTTCTCATGATTCTACAGCGAAAACGTGGCAGTGAAAGTTCGCTCAAAAAACAAGGGCCCCAACCTCAGTAAAATTGCAATTTGGACAAAAATATATTCGTCTGTTTTCAAATGTAATGGACTGAATTCGGTCATAAAAAGAGCAAACACCAAATGACGCTACTATGGAGATCGCTTCTCATGATTCTACAGCGAAAACGTGGCAGTGAAAGTTCGCTCAAAAAACAAGGGCCCCAACCTCAGTAAAATTGCAATTTTGGACAAAAATATATTCGTCTGTTTTCAGATGTAATGGACTGAATTCGGTCATAAAAAGAGCAAACACCAAATGATGCAACTGTGTGGATCGTTTCTAATAATTTTGTAGCTTAAAACGTCGTAGTCAAAATTTGCTCAGAAAAAAAGACTATAACCATAGTAAATCTGCAAAATTTGGACTAAAATATTTTCCGTCTTTTTTCAGATGTAATGGACTGAATCTGGTCATAAAAAGAGCAAACACAAACTGATGCTACTGTGTGGATCGTTTCTAATGATTTCGTCGCTTAAAACGTGGCAGTCAAAATTTGCTCACAAATAAAGACTATAACCTTAGGAAATCTGCAAACTTGGACAAAAATATTTTCCGTCTTTTTTCAGATGTAATGGACTGAATTCAGTCATAAAAAGAGCAAACACCAAATGACGCTACTATGGAGATCGCTTCTCATGATTCTACAGCGAAAACGTGGCAGTGAAAGTTCTCTAAAAAAACAAGGGCCCCAACCTCAGTAAAATTGCAATTTTGGACAAATATATATTCGTCTGTTTTCAGATGTAACGGACTGAATTCGGTCATAAAAAGAGCAAACACAAATGATGCAACTGTGTGTATCGTTTCTAATAATTTTGTAGCTTAAAACGTGGTAGTCAAAATTTGCTCAGAAAAAAAAGACTATAACCATAGGAAATCTGCAAAATTTGGACTAAAATATTTTCCGTCTTTTTTCAGATGTAATGGACTGAATCTGGTCATAAAAGAGCAAACACAAACTGATGCTACTGTGTGGATCGTTTCTAATGATTTCGTAGCTTAAAACGTGGTAGTCAAAATTTGCTCAGAAAACAAAGATATAACCTAGGAAATCTGCAAATTTGGACAAAAATATTTTCCGTCTTTTTTCAGATGTAATGGACTGAATTCAGTCATAAAAAGAGCAAACACCAAATGACGCTACTATGAAGATCGCTTCTCATGATTCTACAGCAAAACGTGGCAGTGAAAGTTCGCTCAAAAACAAGGGCCCCAACCTCAGTAAAATTGCAATTTTGGACAAAAATATATTCGTCTGTTTTCAGATATAATGGACTGAATTCGGTCATAAAAAGAGCAAACACCAAATGATGGTACTGTGTGGATCGTTTCTAATGATTTCGTAGCTTAAAACGTGGTAGTCAAAATTTGCTCACAAAATAAAGACTATAACTTTAGGAAATCTGCAAATATGGACAAAAATATTTCCGTCTTTTTCAGATGTAATGGACTGAATCTGGTCATAAAAGAGCAAACACAAACTGATGCAACTGTGTGGATCGTTTCTAATGATTTCGTAGCTTAATACGTGGTAGTCAAAATTTGCTCACAAAAAAAGACTATAACCTTAGGAAATCTGCAAACTTGGACAAAAATATTTCCGTCTTTTTTCAGATGTAATGGACTGAATTCAGTCATAAAAAGAGCAAACACCAAATGACGCTACTATGGAGATCGCTTCTCATGATTCTACAGCGAAAACGTGCAGTGAAAGTTCGCTCAAAAAACAAGGGCCCAACCTCAGTAAAATTGCAATTTTGGACAAAAATATATTCGTCTGTTTCAAATGTAATGACTGAATTCGGTCATAAAAAGAGCAAACACAAATGACGCTACTATGAGATCGCTTCTCATGATTCTACAGCGAAACGTGGCAGTGAAAGTTCGCTCAAAAACAAGGCCCCAACCTCAGTAAAATTGCAATTTTGGACAAAAATATATTCGTCTGTTTTCAGATGTAATGGACTGAATTCGTCATAAAAAGAGCAAACACCAAATAATGCAACTGTGTGGATCGTTTCTAATAATTTTGTAGCTTAAAACGTCGTAGTCAAAATTTGCTCAGAAAAAAAGACCATAACCATAGTAAATCTGCAAAATTTGGACTAAAATATTTTCCGTCTTTTTTCAGATGTAATGGACTGAATCTGGTCATAAAAAGAGCAAACACCAAACTGATGCTACTGTGTGGATCGTTTCTAATGATTTCGTAGCTTAAAACGTGGCAGTCAAAATTTGCTCACAAAATAAAGACTATAACCTTAGGAAATCTGCAAATTTGGACAAAAATATTTTCCGTCTTTTTTCAGATGTAATGGACTGAATCTGGTCATAAAAAGAGCAAACACAAACTGATGCAACTGTGTGGATCGTTTCTAATGATTTCGTAGCTTAATACGTGGTAGTCAAAATTTGCTCACAAAATAAAGACTATAACCTTAGGAAATCTGCAAACTTGGACAAAAATATTTTCCGTCTTTTTTCAGATGTATTGGACTGAATTCAGTCATAAAAAGGGCAAACACCAAATGACGCTACTATGGAGATCGCTTCTCATGATTCTACAGCGAAAACGTGGCAGTGAAAGTTCTCTAAAAAAACAAGGGCCCCAAGCTCAGTAAAATTGCAATTTTGGACAAATATATATTCGTCTGTTTTCAGATGTAACGGACTGAATTCGGTCATAAAAAGAGAAAACACAAAATGATGCAACTGTGTGTATCGTTTCTAATAATTTTGTAGCTTAAAACGTGGTAGTCAAAATTTGCTCAGAAAAAAAGTCTATAACCATAGGAAATCTGCAAAATTTGGACTAAAATATTTTCCGTTTTTTTTCAGATGTAATGGACTGAATCTGGTCATAAAAAGAGCAAACACAAACTGATGCTACTGTGTGGATCGTTTCTAATGATTTCGTAGCTTAAAACGTGGTAGTCAAAATTTGCTCAGAAAACAAAGATTATAACCCTAGGAAATCTGCAAATTTGGACACAAATATTTTCCGTCTTTTTTCAGATGTAATGGACTGAATTCAGTCATAAAAAGAGCAAACACCAAATGACGCTACTATGGAGATCGCTTCTAATGATTTTACAGCAAAAACGTGGCAGTGAAAGTTCGCTCAAAAAACAAGGGCCCCAACCTCAGTAGAATTGCAATTTTGGAAAAAAATTTATTCGTCTGTTTTCAGATGTAATGGACTGAATTCGGTCATAAAAAGAGCAAACACCAAATAATGCTACTGTGTGGATCGTTTCTAATGATTTTGTAGCTTAAAACGTGGTAGTCAAAATTTGCTCAAAAAACAAAGACTATAACCTTAGGAAACCTGAAAAATTTGAACTAAAATATTTTCCGTCTGTTTTCAGATGTAATGGACTGAATCTGGTCATAGAAAGAGCAAACACAAACTGATGCTACTGTGTGGATCGTTTCTAATGATTTCGTAGCTTAAAACGTGGTAGTCAAAATTTGCTCACAAAATAAAGACTATAACCTTAGGAAATCTGCAAACTTGGACAAAAATATTTTCCGTCTTTTTTCAGATGTAATGGACTGAATTCAGTCATAAAAAGAGCAAACACCAAATGACGCTACTATGGAGATCGCTTCTCATGATTCTACAGCGAAAACGTGGCAGTGAAAGTTCGCTCAAAAAACAAGGGCCCAACCTCAGTAAAATTGCAATTTTGGACAAAAATATATTCGTCTGTTTTCAAATGTAATGGACTGAATTCGGTCATAAAAAGAGCAAACACCAAATGACGCTACTATGGAGATCGCTTCTCATGATTCTACAGCGAAAACGTGCAGTGAAAGTTCGCTCAAAAAACAAGGGCCCCAACCTCAAGTAAATTGCAATTTTGGACAAAAATATATTCGTCTGTTTTCAGATGTAATGGACTGAATTCGGTCATAAAAAGAGCAAACACCAAATGATGCAACTGTGTGATCGTTTCTAATAATTTTGTAGCTTAAAACGTCGTAGTCAAAATTTGCTCAGAAAAAAAGACTATAACCATAGTAAATCTGCAAAATTTGGACTAAAATATTTTCCGTCTTTTTTCAGATGTAATGGACTGAATCTGGTCATAAAAAGAGCAAACACAAACTGATGCTACTGTGTGGATCGTTTCTAATGATTTCGTAGCTTAAAACGTGGCAGTCAAAATTTGCTCACAAAATAAAGACTATAACCTTAGGAAATCTGCAAACTTGGACAAAAATATTTTCCGTCTTTTTTCAGATGTAATGGACTGAATCAGTCATAAAAAAGGAAACAACCAAATGACGCTACTGTGGAGATCGCTTATGATTCTAGCGAAAACGTGGTAGTCAAAATTTCTCAAAAAACAAAGGGCCAAGCTCAGTAAAATTGCAATTTTGGACAAATATATTCCGTCGTTTTTCAGATGTAATGGACTGAATTCGGTCATAAAAAGCAAACACAAATGATGCACTGTGTGTATCGTTTCTAATAATTTTGTAGCTTAAAACGTGGTAGTCAAAATTTGCTCAGAAAACAAGGGCCCCAACCTCAGTAGAATTGCAATTTTGGAAAAAAATATATTCGTCTGTTTTCAGATGTAATGGACTGAATTCGGTCATAAAAAGAGCAAACACCAAATAATGCTACTGTGTGGATCGTTTCTAATGATTTTGTAGCTTAAAACGTGGTAGTCAAAATTTGCTCAAAAAACAAGACTATAACCTTAGGAAACCTGAAAATTTGGACTAAAATATTTTCCGTCTGTTTTCAGATGTAATGGACTGAATTCAGTCATAAAAAGAGCAAACACCAAATGATGCTACTGTGAGGATCGTTTCTTATGATTTCGTAGCTTAAAACGTGGTAGTCAAAATTTGCTCAAAAACAAAGACTATAACCATAGAAAATCTGCAAATTTTGACAAAAATATTTTCCGTCTGTTTTCAGATGTAATTAACTGAATTCAGTCTTAAAAAGAGCAAACACCAAATGACGCTACTTTGGAGATCGCTTTTCATGATTTTACAGATAAAACGTGGCAGTGAAAGTTCGCTCAAAAAACAAGGGCCCCAACCTCAGTAAAATTGCAATTTGGAAAAAAATATATTCGTCTGTTTTCAGATGTAATGGACTGAATTCGTCATAAAAAGAGCAAACACAAATGACGCTACTATGGAGATCGCTTCTCATGATTCTACAGCGAAAACGTGGCAGTGAAAATTGTTCGCTCAAAAACAAGGCCCCAACCTCAGTAAATTACAATTTTGGACAAAAATTATTTCGTCTGTTTTCAGATGTAATGGACTGATTCGTCATAAAAAGGCAAACACCAAATGACGCTACTGTGTGGATCGTTTCTAATGATTTTGTAGCTAAAAACGTGGTAGTCAAAATTTGCTCAAAAAACAAAGACTATAACCATAGAAAATCTCCAAATTTTGACAAAAATATTTTCCGTCTGTTTTCAGATGTAATTAACTGAATTCAGTCATAAAAAGAGCAAACACAAAATGATGTTACTGTGTGGATCGCTTTCTAATGGTTTTGTAGCTTAAAACGTGGTAGTCAAAATTTGCTCAGAAAACAAAGAATCATAACCTTTGGAAATCTGCAAATTTGGACAGAAATATTTTCCGTCTTTTTTCAGATGTAATGGACTGAATTCAGTCATAAAATAGCAAACACAAATGATGCTACTGTGAATCGTTTCTAATGATTTTATAGCTAAAACCTGGCGTAAAAATTTGCTCAGAAAACAAAGATATAACCTTAGGAAATCTGCAAATTTGGACAGAAATATTTTCCGTCTTTTTTCAGATGTAATGGACTGATTCAGTCATCAAAAATAGCAAACACAAAATGATGCTACTGTGATCGTTTCTAATGATTTTAGCATAAAACGTGGCGTACAAATTTGCTCAGAAAACAAAGAATATAACCTTGGAAATTGCAAATTTGGACAAAATATTTTCCGTCTTTTTCAGATGTAATGGACTGAATTCAGTCATCAAAGCAAACACCAAACGACGCTACTATGGAGATTGCTTCTCATGATTCTACAGCGAAAACGTGGCAGTGAAAGTTCGCTCAAAAAACAAGGCCCCAACCTCAGTAAAATTGCAATTTTGGACAAAAATATATTTGTCTGTTTTCAGATGTACGGACTGAATTCGGTCATAAAAGAGAAAACACAAATGATGCAACTGTGTGGATCGTTTCTAATATTTTGTAGCTTAAAACGTCGGTAGTCAAAATTCTCAAAAAACAAGACTATAACCTTAGGAAACCTGAAAAATTGGACTAAAATATTTTCCGTCTGTTTTCAGATGTAATAGACTGAATTCAGTCATAAAAAGAGCAAACACCAAATGATGCTACTGTGTGGATCGTTTCTAATGATTTCGTAGCTTAAAACGTGGTAGTCAAAATTTGCTCAAAAAACAAAGACTATAACCTTAGAAACCTGAAAATTTGGACTAAAATATTTTCCGTCTGTTTTCAGATGTAATTAACTGAATTCAGTCATAAAAAGAGCAAACACCAAATGACGCTACTATGGAGATCGCTTCTCATGATTCTACAGCGGAAAACGTGGCAGTGAAAGTTCGCTCAAAAAACAAGGGCCCCAACCTCAGTAAAATTACAATTTTGGACAAAAATATATTCGTCTGTTTTCAGATGTAATGGACTGAATTCGGTCATAAAAATGGCAAACACCAAATGACGCTACTGTGTGGATCGTTTCTAATGATTTTGTAGCTAAAAACGTGGTAGTCAAAATTTGCTCAAAAAACAAAGACTATAACCATAGAAAATCTCCAAATTTTGACAAAAATATTTTCCGTCTGTTTTCAGATGTAATTAACTGAATTCAGTCATAAAAAGAGCAAATACAAAATGATGTTACTGTGTGGATCGTTTCTAATGGTTTTGTAGCTTAAAACGTGGTAGTCAAAATTTGCTCAGAAAACAAAGAATATAACCTTTGGAAATCTGCAAATTTGGACAGAAATATTTTCCGTCTTTTTCAGATGTAATGGACTGAATTCAGTCATCAAATACCAAACACAAAATGATGCTGTGAATCGTTACTAATGATTTTATAGCATAAAACCTGGCGGTAAAAATTTGCTCAGAAAACAAAGAATATAACCTTTGGAAATCTGCAAATTTGGACAGAAATATTTTCCGTCTTTTTTCAGATGTAATGGACTGCATTTAGTCATCAAAATACCAAACACAAAATGATTCTACTGTGAATCGTTTCTAATGATTTTATAGCATAAAACCTGGCGGTACAAATTTGCTCAGAAAACAAAGAATATAACCTTTGGAAATCTGCAAATTTGGACAGAAATATTTCCGTCTTTTTCAGATGTAATGGACTGAATTCAGTCATCAAAATAGCAAACACCAAAACGACGCTACTATGCGAGATGCTTCTCATGATTCTACAGCGAAAACGTGGCAGTGAAAGTTCGCTCAAAAAACAAGGGCCCCAACCTCAGTAAAATTGCAATTTTGGACAAAAATATATTTGTCTGTTTTCAGATGTGACGGACTGAATTCGGTCATAAAAAGAGAAAACACAAAATGATGCAACTGTGTGGATCGTTTCTAATAATTTTGTAGCTTAAAACGTCGTAGTCAAAATTTGCTAAGAAAAAAAGACTATAACCATAGTAAATCTGCAAAATTTGGACTAAAATATTTTCCGTCTCTTTTCAGATGTAATGGACTGAATCTGGTCATAAAAAGAGCAAACACAAACTGATGGTACTGTGTGGATCGTTTCTAATGATTTCGTAGCTTAAAACGTGGTAGTCAAAATTTGCTCACAAAATAAAGACTATAACCTTAGGAAATCTGCAAATTTGGACTAAAATATTTTCCGTCTTTTTTCAGATGTAATGGACTGAATCTGGTCATAAAAAGAGCAAACACAAACTGATGCAACTGTGTGGATCGTTTTTAATGATTTTGTAGCTTAATACGTGGTAGTCAAAATTTGCTCACAAAATAAAGACTATAACCTTAGGAAATCTGCAAACTTGGACAAAAATATTTTCCGTCTTTTTTCAGATATAATGGACTGAATTCAGTCATAAAAAGAGCAAACACCAAATGACGCTACTATGGAGATTGCTTCTCATGATTCTACAGCGAAAACGTGGCAGTGAAAGTTCGCTCAAAAAACAAGGGCCCCAACCCCAGTAGAATTGCAATTTTGGAAAAAAATATATTCGTCTGTTTTCAGATGTAATGGACTGAATTCGGTCATAAAAAGAGCAAACACCAAATAATGCTACTGTGTGGATCGTTTCTAATGATTTTGTAGCTTAAAACGTGGTAGTCAAAATTTGCTATAAAAACAAAGACTATAACCTTAGGAAACCTGAAAAATTTGGACTAAAATATTCTCCGTCTTTTTTCAGATGTAATGGACTGAATCTGGTCATAAAAAGAGCAAACACAAACTGATGCTACTGTGTGGATCGTTTCTAATGATTTCGTAGCTTAAAACGTGGTAGTCAAAATTTGCTCAGAAAACAAAGATTATAACCATAGGAAATCTGCAAATTTGGAAAAATTCAGTCATAAAAAAAGCAAACATCAAATGACGCTACTATGGAGATCGCTTCTCATGATTCTACAGCGAAAACGTGGCAGTGAAAGTTCGCTCAAAAAACAAGGGCCCCAACCTCAGTAGAATTGCAATTTTGGACAAAAATATATTCGTCTGTTTTCAGATGTAATGGACTGAATTCGTCATAAAAAGAGCAAACACCAAATAATGCTACTGTGTGGATCGTTTCTAATGATTTTGTAGCTTAAAACTGGTAGTCAAAATTTGCTCAAAAACAAAGACTTAACCTTAGGAAACCTGAAAAATTTGAACTAAAATATTTTCCGTCTGTTTTCAGATGTAATGGACTGAATCTGGTCATAAAAAGAACAAACACAAACTGAAGCTACTGTGTGGATCGTTTCTAACGATTTCGTAGCTCAAAACGTGGTAGTCAAAATTTGCTCAGAAAAAAAGACTATAACCATAGTAAATCTGCAAAATTTGGACTAAAATATTTTCCGTCTGTTTTCAGATGTAATAGACTGAATTCAGTCATAAAAAGAGCAAACACCAAATGATGCTACTGTGTGGATCGTTTCTAATGATTTCGTAGCTTAAAACGTGGTAGTCAAAATTTGCTCAAAAAACAAGACTATAACCTTAGGAAACCTGAAAATTTGGACTAAAATATTTCCGTCTGTTTTCAGATGTAATAACTGAATTCAGTCATAAAAAGAGCAAACACCAAATGACGCTACTATGGAGATCGCTTCTCATGATTCTACAGCGAAAACGTGGCAGGAAAGTTCGCTCAAAAACAAGCCCCAACCTCAGTAAAATTACAATTTTGGACAAAATATATTCGTCTGTTTTCAGATGTAATGGACTGAATTCGGTCATAAAAATGGCAAACACCAAATGACGCTACTGTGTGGATCGTTTCTAATGATTTGTAGCTAAAACGTGGTAGTCAAAATTTGCTCAAAAAACAAAGACTATAACCATAGAAATCTCAAATTTTGGACAAAAATATTTCCGTCTGTTTTCAGATGTAATTAACTGAATTCAGTCATAAAAGAGCAAAACAAAATGATGTTACTGTGTGGATCGTTTCTAATGGTTTTGTAGCTTAAAACGTGGTAGTCAAAATTTGCTCAGAAAACAAAGAATATAACCTTTGGAAATCTGCAAATTTGGACAGAAATATTTTCCGTCTTTTTTCAGATGTAATGGACTGAATTCAGTCATCAAAAAAACAAACACAAATGATGCTACTGTGAATCGTTACTAATGATTTTATAGCATAAAACCTGGCGGTAAAAATTTGCTCAGAAACAAAGAATATAACCTTTGGAAATCTGCAATTTGGACAGAAATATTTTCCGTCTTTTTCAGATGTAATGGACTGCATTTAGTCATAAAATACCAAACACAAAATGATCTACTGTGAATCGTTTCTAATGATTTTATAGCAAAACTGGCGGTACAAATTTGCTCAGAAAACAAAGAATATAACCTTTGGAAATCTGCAAATTTGGACAGAAATATTTTCCGTCTTTTTTCAGATGTAATGGACTGAATTCAGTCATCAAAATAGCAAACACCAAACGACGCTACTATGGAGATTGCTTCTCATGATTCTACAGCGAAAACGTGGCAGTGAAAGTTCGCTCAAAAAACAAGGGCCCAACCTCAGAAATTGCAATTTGGACAAAAATATTTGTCTGTTTTCAGATGTGACGGACTGAATTCGGTCATAAAAAGAGAAAACACCAAAATGATGCAACTGTGTGGATCGTTTCTAATATTTGTAGCTTAAAACGTCGTAGTCAAAATTTGCTAAAAAAAAGACTATAACCATAGTAAATCTGCAATTTGGACTAAAATATTTTCCGTCTCTTTTCAGATGTAATGGACTGAATCTGGTCATAAAAAGAGCAAACACAAACTGATGGTACTGTGTGGATCGTTTCTAATGATTTCGTAGCTTAAAACGTGGTAGTCAAAATTTGCTCACAAAATAAAGACTATAACCTTAGGAAATCTGCAAATTTGGACTAAAATATTTTCCGTCTTTTTTCAGATGTAATGGACTGAATCTGGTCATAAAAAGAGCAAACACAAACTGATGCAACTGTGTGGATCGTTTTAATGATTTGTAGCTTAAACGTGGTAGTCAAAATTTGCTCACAAAATAAGACTATAACCTTAGGAAATCTGCAAATTTGGACAAAAATATTTTCCGTCTTTTTTCAGAATAATGGACTGAATTCAGTCATAAAAAGAGCAAACACCAAATGACGCTACTATGGAGATTGCTTCTCATGATTCTACAGCGAAAACGTGGCAGTGAAAGTTCGCTCAAAAAACAAGGGCCCCAACCCCAGTAGAAATTGCAATTTTGGAAAAAAATATATTCGTCTGTTTTCAGATGTAATGGACTGAATTCGGTCATAAAAAGAGCAAACACCAAATAATGCTACTGTGTGGATCGTTTCTAATGATTTTGTAGCTTAAAACGTGGTAGTCAAAATTTGCTATAAAAACAAAGACTATAACCTTAGGAAACCTGAAAAATTTGGACTAAAATATTCTCCGTCTTTTTTCAGATGTAATGGACTGAATCTGGTCATAAAAAGAGCAAACACAAACTGATGCTACTGTGTGGATCGTTTCTAATGATTTCGTAGCTTAAAACGTGGTAGTCAAAATTTGCTCAGAAAACAAAGATTATAACCATAGGAAATCTGCAAATTTGGAAAAATTCAGTCATAAAAAAAGCAAACATCAAATGACGCTACTATGGAGATCGCTTCTCATGATTCTACAGCGAAAACGTGGCAGTGAAAGTTCGCTCAAAAAACAAGGGCCCCAACCTCAGTAGAATTGCAATTTTGGACAAAAATATATTCGTCTGTTTTCAGATGTAATGGACTGAATTCGGTCATAAAAAGAGCAAACACCAAATAATGCTACTGTGTGGATCGTTTCTAATGATTTTGTAGCTTAAAACGTGGTAGTCAAAATTTGCTCAAAAAACAAAGACTTTAACCTTAGGAAACCTGAAAAATTTGAACTAAAATATTTTCCGTCTGTTTTCAGATGTAATGGACTGAATCTGGTCATAAAAAGACAAACACAAACTGAGCTACTGTGTGGATCGTTTCTAACGATTTCGTAGCTCAAAACGTGGTAGTCAAAATTTGCTCAGAAAAAAAGACTTTAACCATAGTAAATCTGCAAAATTTGGACTAAAATATTTTCCGTCTTTTTTCAGATGTAATGGATTGAATCTGGTCATAAAAAGAGCAAACACAAACTGATGCTACTGTGTGGATCGTTTCTAATGATTTCGTAGCTTAAAACGTGGTAGTCAAAATTGCTCACAAAAAAAGACTATAACCCTAGGAAATCTGCAAATTTGGACAAAAATATTTTCCGTCTTTTTTCAGATGTAATGGACTGGATCTGGTCATAAAAAGAGCAAACACAAACTGATGCAACTGTGTGGATCGTTTCTAATGATTTCGTAGCTTAATACGTGGTAGTCAAAATTTGCTCAAAATAAAGACTATAACCTTAGGAAATCTGCAAACTTGGACAAAAATATTTTCCGTCTTTTTTCAGATGTAATGGACTGAATTCAGTCATAAAAAGAGCAAACACCAAATGACGCTACTGTGGAGATCGCTTCTCATGATTCTACAGCGAAAACGTGGCAGTGAAAGTTCGCTCAAAAAACAAGGGTCCCAACCTCAGTAAAATTGCAATTTTGGACAAATATATATTCGTCTGTTTTCAGATGTAATGGACTGAATTCGGTCATAAAAAGAGCAAACACAAATGATGCAACTGTGTGATCGTTTCTATAATTTTGTAGCTTAAAACGTGGTAGTCAAAATTTGCTCAAAAAAAGACTAACCAGGAAATCTGCAAAATTTGGACTAAAATATTTTCCGTCTTTTTTCAGATGTAATGGACTGAATCTGGTCATAAAAGAGCAAACACAAACTGATGTTACTGTGTGGATCGTTTCTAATGATTTCGTAGCTTAAAACGTGGTAGTCAAAATTTGCTCAGAAAACAAAGACTATAACCTAGGAAATCTGCAAATTTGGACAAAAATATTTTCCGTCTTTTTTCAGATGTAATGGACTGAATTCAGTCATAAAAAGAGCAAACACCAAATGACGCTACTATGGGATCGCTTCTCATGATTCTACAGCGAAAACGTGGCAGTCAAAGTTCGCTCAAAAACAAGGGCCCCAACCTCAGTAAAATTGCAATTTTGGAAAAAATCATATTCGTCTCTTTTTCAGATGTAATGGACTGAATTCGGTCATGAGAAGAGCAAACACCAAATGACAACTATGTGGAGATCGCTTCTCGCCATTTACAGCAAAACGTGGCAGTCAAAGTTCGCTCAAAAAACAAGGGCCTCAACCTTAGTAAAATTGCAATTTTGGACAAAAATATATTCGTCTGTTTTCAGATGTAATTGACTGAATTTGGTAATAAAAGAGCAAACACCAAATGATGCAACTGTGTGGATCGTTTCTAATAATTTTGTAGCTTAAACGTCGTAGTCAAAATTTGCTCAGAAAAAAAGACTATAACCATAGTAAATCTGCAAAATTTGGACTAAAATATTTTCCGTCTTTTTTCAGATGTAATGGACTGAATCTGTTCATAAAAAGAGCAAACACAAACTGATGCAACTGTGTGGATCGTTTCTAATGATTTCGTAGCTTAATACGTGGTAGTCAAAATTTGCTCACAAAATGAAGACCATAACCTTAGGAAATCTGCAAACTTGGACAAAATATTTTCCGTCTTTTTTCAGATGTAATGGACTGAATTCAGTCATAAAAAGAGCAAACACCAAATGACGCTACTATGGAGATCGCTTCTCATGATTCTACAGCGAAAACGTGGCAGTGAAAGTTCGCTCAAAAACAAGGGTCCCAACCTCAGTAAATTGCAATTTTGGACAAATATATATTCGTCTGTTTTCAGATGTAACGGACTGAATTCGGTCATAAAAAGAGAAAACACAAAATGACTCAACTGTGTGTATCGTTTCTAATAATTTTGTAGCTTAAAACGTGGTAGTCAAAATTTGCTCAGAAAAAAAAGACTATAACCATAGGAAATCTGCAAAATTTGGACTAAAATATTTTCCGTCTTTTTTCAGATGTAATGGACTGAATCTGGTCATAAAAAGAGCAAACACAAACTGATGCTACTGTGTGGATCGTTTCTAATGATTTCGTAGCTTAAAACGTGGTAGTCAAAATTTGCTCAGAAAACAAAGACTATAACCCTAGGAAATCTGCAATTTTGGACAAAATATTTTCC
Organism: Nemopilema nomurai; assembly: GCA_003864495.1. Lineage (NCBI taxonomy): Eukaryota > Metazoa > Cnidaria > Scyphozoa > Rhizostomeae > Rhizostomatidae > Nemopilema > Nemopilema nomurai. The sequence goes on from ML133427.1 coordinate 2,863,296, forward strand.
GTCTTTTTTCAGATATAATGGACTGAATTCAGTCATAAAAAGAGCAAACACAAATGACGCTACTATGGAGATCGCTTCTCATGATTCTACAGCGAAAACGTGGCAGTGAAAGTTCGCTCAAAAAACAAGGGCCCCAACCTCAGTAAAATTGCAATTTTGGACAAAAATATATTCGTCTGTTTTCAGATGTGACGGACTGAATTCGGTTATAAAAAGAGAAAACACAAAATGATGCAACTGTGTGGATCGTTTCTAATAATTTTGTAGCTTAAAACGTCGTAGTCAAAATTTGCTCAGAAAAAAAAGACTATAACCATAGTAAATCTGCAAATTTGGACTAAAATATTTTCCGTCTTTTTTCAGATGTAATGGACTGAATCTGGTCATAAAAAGAGCAAACACAAACTGATGGTACTGTGTGGATCGTTTCTAATGATTTCGTAGCTTAAAACGTGGTAGTCAAAATTTGCTCACAAAATAAGACTATAACCTTAGGAAATCTGCAAATTTGGACAAAAATATTTTCCGTCTTTTTTCAGATGTAATGGACTGAATCTGGTCATAAAAAGAGCAAACACAACTGATGCAACTGTGTGGATCGTTTCTAATGATTTCGTAGCTTAATACGTGGTAGTCAAAATTTGCTCACAAAATAAAGACTATAACCTTAGGAAATCTGCAAACTTGGACAAAAATATTTTCCGTCTTTTTTCAGATGTAAAAAGAGCAAACACCAAATGACGCTACTATGGAGATCGCTTCTCATGATTCTACAGCGAAAACGTGGCAGTGAAAGTTCGCTCAAAAAACAAGGGCCCCAACCTCAGTAAAATTGCAATTTGGACAAAAATATATTCGTCTGTTTTCAGATGTAATGGACTGAATTCGGTCATAAAAAGAGCAAACACCAAATGACGCTACTATGGAGATCGCTTCTCATGATTCTACAGCGAAAACGTGGCAGTGAAAGTTCGCTCAAAAAACAAGTGGCCCCAACCTCAGTAAAATTGCAATTTTGGACAAAAATATATTCGTCTGTTTTCAGATGTTATGGACTGAATTCGGTCATAAAAAGAGCAAACACCAAATGATGCTACTGTGTGGATCGTTTCTAATGATTTGTAGCTTAAAACGTGGTAGTCAAAATTTGCTCAGAAAAAAAGACTATAACCTAGTAAATCTGCAAAATTTGGACAAAATATTTTCCGTCTTTTTTCAGATGTAATGGACTGAATTCGGTCATAAAAAGAGCAAACACAAATGATGCTACTGTGTGGATCGTTTCTAATGATTTCGTAGCTTAAAACGTGGCAGTCAAAATTTGCTCAAAAAAAGACTATAACCTAGAAATCTGCAAATTTGGACAAAAATATTTTCCGTCTTTTTCAGATGTAATGGACTGAATTCAGTCATAAAAAGAGCAAACACCAAATGACGCTACTATGGAGATCGCTTCTCATGATTCTACAGCGAAAACGTGGCAGTGAAAGTTGCTCAAAAAACAAGGGCCCCAACCTCAGTAAAATGCAATTTTGGACAAATATATATTCGTCTGTTTTCAGATGTAATGGACTGAATTCGGTCATAAAAAGAGCAAACACAAATGATGCTACTGTGTATCGTTTCTAATAATTTTGTAGCTTAAAACGTGGTAGTCAAAATTTGCTCAAAAAAAAGACTATAACCATAGAAATCTGCAAATTTGGACTAAAATATTTTCGTCTGTTTTCAGATGTAATGGACTGAATTGGTCATAAAAAGAGCAAACACAAATGATGCTACTGTGTGGATCGTTTCTAATGATTTCGTAGCTTAAAACGTGGTAGTCAAAATTTGCTCACAAAATAAAGACTATAACTTAGGAAATCTGCAAATTTGGACAAAAATATTTTCCGTCTTTTTCAGATGTAATGGACTGAATTCTGGTCATAAAAAGAGCAAACACAAATGATGCTACTGTGTGGATCGTTTCTAATGATTTCGTAGCTTAAACGTGGTAGTCAAAATTTGCTCACAAAAAAAGACTATAACCTTAGGAAATCTGCAAATTTGGACAAAAATATTTTCCGTCTTTTTTCAGATGTAATGGACTGAATTCAGTCATAAAAAGAGCAAACACCAAATGACGCTACTATGGAGATCGCTTCTCATGATTCTACAGCGAAAACGTGGCAGTGAAAGTTCGCTCAAAAAACAAGGGCCCCAACCTCAGTAAAATTGCAATTTTGGACAAAAATATTTCGTCTGTTTTCAATGTAATGGACTGAATTCGGTCATAAAAAGAGCAAACACCAAATGACGCTACTATGGAGATCGCTTCTCATGATTCTACAGCGAAAACGTGGCAGTGAAAGTTCGCTCAAAAAACAAGGGCCCCAACCTCAGTAAAATTGCAATTTTGGACAAAAATATATTCGTCTGTTTTCAGATGTAATGGACTGAATTCGGTCATAAAAAGAGCAAACACCAAATGATGCAACTGTGTGGATCGTTTCTAATAATTTTGTAGCTTAAAACGTGGTAGTCAAAATTTGCTCAAAAAAAAGACATAACCATAGTAAATCTGCAAAATTTGGACTAAAATATTTTCCGTCTTTTTCAGATGTAATGGACTGAATCTGGTCATAAAAAGAGCAAACACAAACTGATGCTACTGTGTGGATCGTTTCTAATGATTTCGTAGCTTAAAACGTGGCAGTCAAAATTTGCTCACAAAATAAAGACTATAACCTTAGGAAATCTGCAAATTTGGACAAAAATATTTTCCGTCTTTTTCAGATGTAATGGACTGAATCTGGTCATAAAAAGAGCAAACACAAACTGATGCTACTGTGTGGATCGTTTCTAATGATTTCGTAGCTTAAACGTGGTAGTCAAAATTTGCTCACAAAATAAAGACTATAACCTTAGGAAATCTGCAAACTTGGACAAAAATATTTTCCGTCTTTTTTCAGATGTAATGGACTGAATTCAGTCATAAAAAGAGCAAACACCAAATGACGCTACTATGGAGATCGCTTCTCATGATTCTACAGCGAAAACGTGGCAGTGAAAGTTCTCTAAAAAAACAAGGGCCCCAACCTCAGTAAAATTGCAATTTTGGACAAATATATATTCGTCTGTTTTCAGATGTAACGGACTGAATTCGGTCATAAAAAGAGAAAACACAAAATGATGCAACTGTGTGATCGTTTCTAATGATTTTGTAGCTTAAAACGTGGTAGTCAAAATTTGCTCAGAAAAAAAGTCTATAACCATAGGAAATCTGCAAAATTTGGACTAAAATATTTTCCGTTTTTTTCAGATGTAATGGACTGAATTGGTCATAAAAAGAGCAAACACAAACTGATGCTACTGTGTGGATCGTTTCTAATGATTTCGTAGCTTAAAACGTGGTAGTCAAAATTTGCTCAGAAAACAAAGATTATAACCCTAGGAAATCTGCAAATTTGGACAAAAATATTTTCCGTCTTTTTTCAGATGTAATGGACTGAATTCAGTCATAAAAAGAGCAAACACCAAATGACGCTACTATGGAGATCGCTTCTAATGATTTTACAGCAAAACGTGGCAGTGAAAGTTCGCTCAAAAAACAAGGGCCCCAACCTCAGTAAATTGCAATTTTGGAAAAAATTTATTCGTCTGTTTTCAGATGTAATGGACTGAATTCGGTCATAAAAAGAGCAAACACCAAATAATGCTACTGTGTGGATCGTTTCTAATGATTTTGTAGCTTAAAACGTGGTAGTCAAAATTTGCTCAAAAAACAAAGACTATAACCTTAGGAAACCTGAAAAATTTGAACTAAAATATTTTCCGTCTGTTTTCAGATGTAATGGACTGAATCGGTCATAAAAGAGCAAACACAAACTGATGCTACTGTGTGGATCGTTTCTAATGATTTCGTAGCTTAAAACGTGGTAGTCAAAATTTGCTCACAAAAAAAGACTATAACCTTAGGAAATCTGCAAATTTGGAAAAATATTTTCCGTCTTTTTCAGATGTAATGGACTGAATTCAGTCATAAAAAGAGCAAACACCAAATGACGCTACTATGGAGATCGCTTCTCATGATTCTACAGCGAAAACGTGGCAGTGAAAGTTCGCTCAAAAAACAAGGGCCCCAACCTCAGTAAAATTGCAATTTTGGACAAAAATATATTCGTCTGTTTTCAGATGTAATGGACTGAATTCGGTCATAAAAAAGAGCAAACACCAAATGACGCTACTATGGAGAGATCGCTTCTCATGATTCTACAGCGAAAAACTGGCTGGCAGTGAAAGTTCGCTTCAAAAAACAAGGGCCCCAACCTCAGTAAAATTGCAATTTTGGACAAAAATATATTCGTCCTGTTTTCATGTAATGGACTGAATTCGGTCATAAAAAGAGCAAACACCAAATGATGCAACTGTGTGGATCGTTTCTAATAATTTTGTAGCTTACACATCAACCGTAGTCAAAATTTGCTCAGAAAAAAAAAAAGACTATAACCATAGTAAATCTGCAAATTTGGACTAAAATATTTTCCGTCTTTTTTCATATGTAATGGACTGAATCTGGTCATAAAAAAGAGCAAAGACAAAAATGATGTTACTGTGTGGATCGTTTCTAATGATTTCGTAGCTTAAAACGTGGCAGTCAAAATTTGCTCACAAAATAAAGACTATAACCTTAGGAAATCTGCAAACTTGGACAAAAATATTTTCCGTCTTTTTTCAGATGTAATGGACTGAATTCAGTCATAAAAAGGGCAAACACCAAATGACGCTACTATGGAGATCGCTTCTCATGATTCTACAGCGAAAACGTGGCAGTGAAAGTTCTCTAAAAAAACAAGGGCCCCAAGCTCAGTAAAATTGCAATTTTGGACAAATATATATTCGTCTGTTTTCAGATGTAACGGACTGAATTCGGTCATAAAAAGAGAAAACACAAAATGATGCAACTGTGTGTATCGTTTCTAATAATTTTGTAGCTTAAAACGTGGTAGTCAAAATTTGCTCAGAAAACAAGGGCCCCAACCTCAGTAGAATTGCAATTTTGGAAAAAAATATATTCGTCTGTTTTCAGATGTAATGGACTGAATTCGGTCATAAAAAGAGCAAACACCAAATAATGCTACTGTGTGGATCGTTTCTAATGATTTTGTAGCTTAAAACGTGGTAGTCAAAATTTGCTCAAAAAACAAAGACTATAACCTTAGGAAACCTGAAAAATTTGGACTAAAATATTTTCCGTCTGTTTTCAGATGTAATGGACTGAATTCAGTCATAAAAAGAGCAAACACCAAATGATGCTACTGTGAGGATCGTTTCTTATGATTTCGTAGCTTAAAACGTGGTAGTCAAAATTTGCTCAAAAAACAAAGACTATAACCATAGAAAATCTGCAAATTTTGACAAAAATATTTTCCGTCTGTTTTCAGATGTAATTAACTGAATTCAGTCATAAAAAGAGCAAACACCAAATGACGCTACTTTGGAGATCGCTTTTCATGATTTTACAGATAAAACGTGGCAGTGAAAGTTCGTTCAAAAAACAAGGGCCCTAACCTCAGTAAAATTGCAATTTTGGAAAAAAATATATTCGTCTGTTTTCAGATGTAATGGACTGAATTCGGTCATAAAAAGAGCAAACACCAAATGACGCTACTATGGAGATCGCTTCTCATGATTCTACAGCGAAAACGTGGCAGTGAAAGTTCGCTCAAAAAACCCCCAACCTCAGTAAAATTACAATTTTGGACAAAAATATATTCGTCTGTTTTCAGATGTAATGGACTCAATTCGGTCATAAAAAGAGCAAACACCAAATGACGCTACTGTGTGGATCGTTTCTAATGATTTTGTAGCTTAAAACGTGGTAGTCAAAATTTGCTCAGAAAACAAAGAATATAACCTTAGGAAATCTGCAAATTTTGACAAAAATATATTCGTCTGATTTCAGATGTAATGGACTGAATTCAGTCATAAAAAGAGCAAACACCAAATGACGCTACTTTGGATATTGCTTTTCATGATTTTACAGCGAAAACGTGGCAGTCAAAGATCGCTCATAAAAGAAGGGCCCCAACCTCAGCAAAATTGCACTTTTGTCTGTTTTCAGGTGTAATGGACTGAATTCGGTCATAAAAAGAGCAAACACAAAATGACGCTACTGTGGTAATCGTTTCTCATGCTTTTATAGCATTAAACGTGGCAGTCAAAATTCACCCATAAAATAGGCTATAGTCTTAGTAAAGATGCAATATATGACAAACATTTTTCGTCTATTTTCAGATGAAATGGGTTGAATTCGGTCTTATATAAAGCATGCACTTACACAAGATACTGTAGAAATATGTTTCATGAGTTTTAAGGCGAAGAGCTGCAGTCAAATTTCGTTCAAAGAACCAATGCTATAATTTTAGAGAAGTTGCAATGTTGTGACAAATAGCTTTCGCCTGTCTTCAGATGATATCGGTCAAGAAATACACCAACATGTTAATATAGAGAAGACTTTTTCACGAGAATGGAGAAAATATGTGGCAGTCAAAATTCGCTAATAAAACAAAGGCGATAACCTTAGAAAAATTGCAATTTTGGACAAAATTCTTTTCGTCTGTTTTCAAATGTAATGGGCTAAATTCACTGAAAAAGAGCAAACACCAAAAGACGCTATTGTGGAGATCGTTTCTCGTGATTTTACAGCAAAAATATGGCACCAAAATTTCGCTCAAATAATTCAAGGTAATATTCTTACGAAGATGGGACTTTCAAACAAAATTATTTTCGTCTATTGTTCGAGAATATAGATTAAATTCAGCTATTTCGAAAGCAAGTGCCAGCCAACGCTACCGTAGCGATCATTTTGTATACATTTAGAGAAATAACGTGGCAGGCAAAAAACTTATTACAATTACAAATTACAAAAGCAATAACCTTACGATAATGGGAACTTTTGTGAAAATTGTTTCGGTTAGTTTTAAGAGGAAATGCCTAAATGTTGGACTGATAAAAAAATTAATCGACAAACGCTACCGTAGAGATCATTTCTATAAGATTGAAGCAAAACATTGCAGCAAAAATTTGCTCAAACTATAATAATCTAACTGCAAGGCTATAATCTTACCAAATCGAATATTTTTGACAAAATATCTTACGCCTGTTTTCAGATAAAATGGATTGAATTCAGTAACATACAGAAGACATATGCAAGAAAGTATTACTTTTGATACCATATTACACGGGTTTGGAGCAAAACGTGACAGTCAAAATTCATTCAAAAATCCAAGGCTATAAACTTCATGTCTGTTGAGTATTATGATTGTGATAATCAAAATTCGTTTCAATTAGACGATCAAAGGATGTGAATAATCGTTTCAAGTGAATCATTGTTAAGGCACGTCAGTCCTTTTTTCTAGTGCAGTAGATATTTAAAAAAATCAGTGTATATTAAATCAGTTGTATTGACGTTAATAATTATAATTGCAATGATCAAAAGTGAATGAATGTTAATAATTCATTTTATAGTGAAAAACTGTAAAGGCCTAATTAGTGCCTCTTTACAAATGTACTAGATGTAAAAAACCAATGTATATTCAGTCGGTAGCATGGCTGTTGAGTATTTTGATTGTAGTAATCGATAGTCATTGACTGTAAATAATTCGTTTTGAAGTTAATCATTTTAAGGCACGTCAGTGCCTTTTTTTCTAGTGCGTAGATATTTAAAAAAATCAGTGTATATTAAATCAGTTGTATTGACGTTAATAATATAATTGCAATGATCAAAAGTGAATGAATGTTAATAATTCGTTTTATAGTGAAAAACTGTAAAGGCCTAATTAGTGCCTCTTTACAAATGTACTAGATGTAAAAAACCAATGTATATTCAGTCGGTAGCATGGCTGTTGAGTATTTTGATTGTAGTAATCGATAGTCATTGACTGTAAATAATTCGTTTCAAAGTGAATCATTGTTAAGGCACGTCAGTGCCTTTTTTCTAGTGCAGTAGATATTTAAAAAAATCAGTGTATATTAAATCAGTTGTATTGACGTTAATAATTATAATTGCAATGATCAAAAGTGAATGAATGTTAATAATTCGTTTTATAGTGAAAAACTGTAAAGGCCTAATTAGTGCCTCTTTACAAATGTACTAGATGTAAAAAACCAATGTATATTCAGTCGGTAGCATGGCTGTTGAGTGTTTTGATTGTAGTAATCAATAGTCATTGAATGTAAATAATTCGTTTTCAAGTAAATCATTGTAAATGCCCGTTAGTGCCTTTTTCCAATTGTAGTTGATGCAAAAAACCAATGTATATTAAATCGGTAGCATGTCTGTTGAGTATTTTGATTGTAGTAATCGATAGTCATTGAATGTAAATAATTCGTTTTCAAGTAAATCATTGTAAATGCCCGTTAGTGCCTTTTTCCAATTGCAGTTGATGTAAAAAACCAATGTATATTCAATCGATAGCATGTCTGTTGAGTATTTTGATTGTAGTAATCGATAGTCATTGACTGTAAATAATTCGTTTTCAAGTGAATCATTGTAAATGCCCGTTAGTGCCTTTTTCCAATTGTAGTTGATGCAAAAACCAATGTATATTAAATCGGTAGCATGTCTGTTGAGTATTATGATCGTAGTAATCGATAGTCATTGAATGTAAATATTACAACAACAATAACAACAAAATCAAGGTATATTCAATCGATAGCATGTCTGTTGAGTAATTTGATTGTAGCAATCGATAGTCATTGAATGTAAATATTACAACAACAATAACAACAAAATCAACAACTACAACAACTTGCCGTAAAGGATAGCAGCCTGTCTTCCTTTGTGACGTCAAATTGATTGACCTTCTCGGACATATAAATTTTGTAGATAGGACAGTTGAGAAATCAGTTTAATCATTGGAGCAGCAGCAGCAGAGATCCCTCAAGGGCAGATCTCTGCTAATGGAAGATATTATTCATGGGGAATTGTCGAAATAGTATTATACAAAGCTTTATCAGAAAGGAAAACCACAATCTTGTTCTTGGGAAAAGACATTGAGGAAAAATTCAAGTCTTTCTTGCGGACAACGAAAATCAACCTCGGTAAGTAAAATTTGCGATACAGTATCTGACATAAAAATGATACAAAGTAATTGTTTCAAGCAGTAATAGTTTTATAAAACCGCCAGTGTAAATTTATTAACTAGATTGAAGATAGAGTATTATATTTTTCCATTATTTTGTGCTCTCTGACGGTAAATTTGAAGTCAAAATACAACTTTGGAAGAATTGTGAATGCCGAATTGGAAGAACAAAATATGTATCGAACAACCAATGAGATCAAAGCACTATTGAGTATATTGATTGCAGTAATCGATAGACATTTAATGTAAATAATTCGTTTTGAAGTAAATCATTGTAAATGCCCGTTAGTGCCTTTTTCCAATTGTAGTTGATGTAAAAAACCAATGTATATTCACTCGATAGCATGTCTGTTGAGTATGTTGATTGTAGCAATCGATAGTCATTGAATGTAAATAATTCGTTTTTAAATTAATCATTGTAAATGCCCGTTAGTGCCTTTTTCCAATTGTAGTTGATGTAAAAAACCAATGTATATTCAATCGATAGCATGTCTGTTGTATTTTGATTGTAGTATCGATATTCTTTGAATGTAAATTTTACAACAACAATAACAAAAAACCAATGTATATTCAATCGATAGCATGTCTGTTGAGTATTTGATTGTAGCAATCGATAGTCATTGAATGTAAAAATTCGTTTTGAAGTTATCATTGTAAATGCCCGTTAGTGCCTTTTCCAATTGTAGTTGATGTAAAAAACCAATGTATATTCAATCGATAGCATGTCTGTTGAGTATTTTGATTGTAGCAATCGATAGTTATTGAATGTAAATAATTCGTTTTGAAGTTAATCATTGTAAATGCCCGTTAGTGCCTTTTTCCAATTGTAGTTGATGTAAAAAACCAATGTATATTCAATCGATAGCATGTCTGTTGAGTATTTGATTGTAGTAATCGATAGTCATTGAATGTAAATAATTCGTTTTGAATTAATCATTGTAAATGCCCGTTAGTGCCTTTTTCAATTGTAGTTGATAAAAAACCAATGTATATTCAATCGATAGCATGTCTGTTGAGTATTTTGATTGTAGATCGAATCATTGAATGTAAATATTCGTTTTGAAGTTAATCATTGTAAATGCCCGTTAGTGCCTTTTTCCAATTGTAGTTGATGTAAAAAACCAATGTATATTCAATCGATAGCATGTCTGTTGAGTATTTGATTGTAGCAATCGATAGTCATTGAATGTAAATAATTCGTTTTGAAGAATCATTGTAAATGCCCGTTAGTGCCTTTTTCCAATTGTAGTTGATGAAAAACCAATGTATATTCAATCGATAGCATGTCTGTTGAGTATTTTGATTGTAGTAATCGATAGTCATTGAATGTAAAAATTCGTTTTGAAGTTAATCATTGTAAATGCCCGTTAGTGCCTTTTTCCAATTGTAGTTGATGTAAAAAACCAATGTATATTCAATCGATAGCATGTCTGTTGAGTATTTGATTGTAGTAATCGATAGTCATTGAATGTAAATATTCGTTTTGAAGTTAATCATTGTAAATGCCCGTTAGTGCCTTTTTCCAATTGTAGTTGATGTAAAAAACCAATGTATATTCAATCGATAGCATGTCTGTTGAGTATTTGATTGTAGCAATCGATAGTCATTGAATGTAAATAATTCGTTTTGAAGTAATCATTGTAAATGCCCGTTAGTCTTTTTCCAATTGTAGTTGATGTAAAAACCAATGTATATTCAATCGATAGCATGTCTGTTGAGTATTTGATTGTAGCAATCGATAGTCATTGAATGTAAAAATTCGTTTTGAAGTAATCATTGTAAATGCCCGTTAGTGCCTTTTTCCAATTGTAGTTGATGTAAAAAACCAATGTATATTCAATCGATAGCATGTCTGTTGAGTATTTTGATTGTAATCGATAGTCATTGAATGTAAAAATTCGTTTTGAAGTAATCATTGTAAATGCCCGTTAGTGCCTTTTTCCAATTGTAGTTGATGTAAAAAACCAATGTATATTCAATCGTAGCATGTCTGTTGAGTATTTGATTGTAGCAATCGATAGTATTGAATGTAAATATTCGTTTTGAAGTTAATCATTGTAAATGCCCGTTAGTGCCTTTTTCCAATTGTAGTTGATGTAAAAAACCAATGTATATTCAATCGATAGCATGTTGTATTTTGATTGTAGCAATCGATAGTCATTGAATGTAAATAATTCGTTTTGAAGTTGTCATTGTAAATGCCCGTTAGTGCCTTTTTCCAATTAAAGTTGATGTAAAAACCAATGTATATTCAATCGATAGCATGTCTGTTGAGTAATTTGATTGTAGCAATCGATAGTTATTGAATGTAAATAATTCGTTTTAAAGTGAATCATTGTAAATGCCCGTTAGTGCCTTTTTCCAATTAAAGTTGATGTAAAAAACCAATGTATATTCAATCGATAGCATGTCTGTTGAGTAATTTGATTGTAGCAATCGATAGTCAATGAATGTAAATAATTCGTTTTGAAGTTAGTCATTGTAAATGCCCGTTAGTGCCTTTTTCCAATTAAAGTTGATGTAAAAAACCAATGTATGTTCAATCGATAGCATGTCTGTTGAGTAATTTGATTGTAGCAATCGATAGTCATTGAATGTAAATAATTCGTTTTGAAGTTTCATTGTAAATGCCCGTTAGTGCCTTTTTCCAATTAAAGTTGATGTAAAAAACCAATGTATATTCAATCGATAGCATGTCTGTTGAGTAATTTGATTGTAGCAATCGATAGTTATTGAATGTAAATAATTCGTTTTAAAGTGAATCATTGTAAATGCCCGTTAGTGCCCTTTCCAATTGTAGTTGATGTAAAAAACCAATTTATATTCAATTGATAGCATGTCTGTTGAGTATTTTGATTGTAGCAATCGATAGTCATTGAATGTAAATAATTCGTTTTGAAGTGAATCATTGTAAATGCCCGTTAGTGCCTTTTTCCAATTAAAGTTGATGTAAAAACCAATGTATATTCAATCGATAGCATGTCTGTTGAGTAATTTGATTGTAGCAATCGATAGTCAATGAATGTAAATAATTCGTTTTGAAGTTAGTCATTGTAAATGCCCGTTAGTGCCTTTTTCCAATTAAAGTTGATGTAAAAAACCAATGTATATTCAATCGATAGCATGTCTGTTGAGTAATTTGATTGTAGCAATTGATAGTCATTGAATGTAAATAGTTCGTTTTAAAGTGAATCATTGTAAATGCCCGTTAGTGCCTTTTTCCAATTAAAGTTGATGTAAAAAACCAATGTATATTCAATCGATAGCATGTCTGTTGAGTAATTGATGTAGCAATCGATAGTCATTGAATGTAAATAGTTCGTTTTGAAGTGATTTATTGTAAATGCCCATTAGTGCCTTTTTCCAATTGTAGTTGATGTAAAAAACCAATGTATATTCAATCGATAGCATGTCTGTTGAGTATTTTGATTGTAGCAATCGATAGTCATTGAATGTAAATATTCGTTTTGAAGTGAATCATTGTAAATGCCGTTAGTGCCTTTTTCCAATTAAAGTTGATGTAAAAAACCAATGTATATTCAATCGATAGCATGTCTGTTGAGTAATTTGATTGTAGCAATCGATAGTCATTGAATGTAAATAATTCGTTTTGAAGTTAGTCATTGTAAATGCCCGTTAGTGCCTTTTTCCAATTAAAGTTGATGTAAAAAACCAATGTATATTCAATCGATAGCATGTCTGTTGAGTAATTTGATTGTAGCAATCGATAGTTATTGAATGTAAATAATTCGTTTTAAAGTGAATCATTGTAAATGCCCGTTAGTGCCTTTTTCCAATTAAAGTTGATGTAAAAAACCAATGTATATTCAATCGATAGCATGTCTGTTGAGTATTTGATTGTAGCAATCGATAGTCAATGAATGTAAATAATTCGTTTTGAAGTTATCATTGTAAATGCCCGTTAGTGCCTTTTTCCAATTAAAGTTGATGTAAAAACCAATGTATGTTCAATCGATAGCATGTCTGTTGAGTAATTTGATTGTAGCAATCGATAGTCATTGAATGTAAATAATTCGTTTTAAAGTGAATCATTGTAAATGCCCGTTAGTGCCCTTTCCAATTGTAGTTGATGTAAAAAACCAATTTATATTCAATTGATAGCATGTCTGTTGAGTATTTTGATTGTAGCAATCGATAGTCATTGAATGTAAATAATTCGTTTTGAAGTGAATCATTGTAAATGCCCGTTAGTGCCTTTTTCCAATTAAAGTTGATGTAAAAAACCAATGTATATTCAATCGATAGCATGTCTGTTGAGTAATTTGATTGTAGCAATCGATAGTCAATGAATGTAAAATAGTCGTTTTGAAGTTAGTCATTGTAAATGCCCGTTAGTGCCTTTTTCCAATTAAAGTTGATGTAAAAAACCAATGTATATTCAATCGATAGCATGTCTGTTGAGTAATTTGATTGTAGCAATTGATAGTCATTGAATGTAAATAGTTCGTTTTAAAGTGAATCATTGTAAATGCCCGTTAGTGCCTTTTTCCAATTAAAGTTGATGTAAAAAACCAATGTATATTCAATCGATAGCATGTCTGTTGAGTAATATGATTGTAGCAATCGATAGTCATTGAATGTAAATAGTTCGTTTTGAAGTGATTTATTGTAAATGCCCATTAGTGCCTTTTTCCAATTGTAGTTGATGTAAAAAACCAATGTATATTCAATCGATAGCATGTCTGTTGAGTATTTTGATTGTAGCAATCGATAGTCATTGAATGTAAATAATTCGTTTTGAAGTGAATCATTGTAAATGCCCGTTTGTGCCTTTTTCCAATTGCAGTTGATGTAAAAAACCAATGTATATTCAATCGATAGCATGTCTGTTGAGTATTATGATTGTAGTAATCGATAGTTATTGAATGTAAATAGTTCGTTTTGAAGTTAGTCATTGTAAATGCCCGTTAGTGCCTTTGACCAATTGTAGTTGATGTAAAAAACCAATTTATATTCAATCTATCACATGTCTGTTGAGTATTTTGAATGTAGCAATCGATAGTTATTGAATGTAAATAATTCGTTTTGAAGTTAGTCATTGTAAATGCCCGTTTGTGCCTTTTTCCAATTGTAGTTGATGTAAAAAACCAATTTATATTCAATCTATCACATGTCTGTTGAGTATTTTGAATGTAGCAATCGATAGTTATTGAATGTAAATAATTCGTTTTGAAGTGAATCATTGTAAATGCCCGTTAGTGCCTTTGACCAATTGCAGTTGATGTAAAAAACCAATGTATATTCAATCGATAGCATGTCTGTTGAGTATTATGATTGTAGTAATCGATAGTTATTGAATGTAAATAGTTCGTTTTGAAGTTAGTCATTGTAAGTACCCGTTTGTGCCTTTTTCCAATTGTAGTTGATGTAAAAAACCAATTTATATTCAATCTATAACATGTCTGTTGAGTATTTTGAATGTAGCAATCGATAGTTATTGAATGTAAATAATTCGTTTTGAAGTGAATCATTGTAAATGCCCGTTAGTGCCTTTGACCAATTGCAGTTGATGTAAAAAACCAATGTATATGCAATCGGTAGCATGTCTGTTGAGTATTATGATTGTAGTAATCGATAGTCATTGAATATAAATAGTTCGTTTTGAAGTTAATCATTTTAAATGCCCGTTAGTGCCTTTTTCCAATTGTAGTTTATGTAAAAAACCAATGTATATTCAATCGATAGCATGTCTGTTGAGTATTTTGATTGTAGCAATCGATAGTTATTGAATGTAAAAAATTTGTTTTGAAGTGAATCATTGTAAATGCCCGTTAATTCTTTTTTCCAATTGTAGTTGATGTAAAAAACCAATGTATATTCAGTCGATAGCATGTCTGTTGAGTATGTTGATTGTAGCAATCGATAGTCATTGAATGTAAATATCACAGCAACAATAACAACAAAATCAACAACTTGCCTTAAAGTATAGCAGCCCGTTTTCCTTTGTGACGTCAAATTGATTGGCCTTGTTGGACCTATAAATTTTGTAGATAGGACAGTTGAGAAATCAGTTTAATCATTGGAGCAGCAGCAGCAGAGATCCTTGAAGGTCAGATCTCGGCTAATGGAAGATATTATTCATGGGGAATTGTCGAAATAGTATTATACAAAGCTTTATCAGAAAGGAAAACCACAATCTGGTTCTTGGGAAAAGACATTGAGGAAAAATTCAAGTCTTTTTTGCGGACAACAAAAATCAACCTCGGTAAGTAAAATTTGCGATACAGTATCTGACATTAAAATGAAACAAAGTAATTGTTTCAAGCAGTAGCAGTTTTAAAAAACACGCCAGTGTAAATTTATTAACTAGATTAAAGATAGAGTATTATGTTTTTCCATTATTTTGTGCTCTTTGACGGTAAAATGTTGATGTCAAAATACAACTTTGTAAGAATTGTGAATGCCGAATTGGAAGAACAAAATATGTATCGAACAACCAATAAGATGAATGCACTATTGAGTATTTTGATTGCAGTAATCGATAGTCATTTAATGTAAATAATTCGTTTTGAAGTGAATCATTGTAAATGCCCGTTAGTGCCTTTTTCCAATCGTAGTTGATGTAAAAAAACAATGTATATGCAATCGGTAGCATGTCTGTTGCGTATTTTGAATTGTAGTCATCTTTAGTTATTGAATGTAAATAATTCGTTTTAAAGTGAATCATTGTAAATGCCCGTTAGTGCCTTTTTCCAATTGTAGTTGATGTAAACATCCAATATATATTCACTCGATAGCATGTCTGTGATTTGGTTAATGATTCGATAGTTATTGAATGTAAATAATTCGTTTTAAAGTTAATCATTGTAAATGCCTGTTAGTGCCTTTGTCCAATTGCAGTTGATGTAAAAAACCAATGTATATTCAATCGATAGCATGTCTGTTGAGTAATTTGATTGTAGTAATCGATAGTCATTGAATGTAAATAGTTCGTTTTGAAGTTAATCATTGTAAATGCCCGTTAGTGCCTTTTTCCAATTGTAGTTTATGTAAAAAACCAATGTATATTCAATCGATAGCATGTCTGTTGAGTATTTTGATTGTAGCAATCGATAGTTATTGAATGTAAAAAATTTGTTTTGAAGTGAATCATTGTAAATGCCCGTTAATTCTTTTTTCCAATTGTAGTTGATGTAAAAAACCAATGTATATTCAATCGATAGCATGTCTGTTGAGTATTTTGATTGTAGCAATCGATAGTCAATGAATGTAAATATCACAGCAACAATAACAACAAAATCAACAACAACAACAACTTGCCTTAAAGTATAGCAGCCCGTTTTCCTTTGTGACGTCAAATTGATTGGCCTTGTTGGACCTATAAATTTTGTAGATAGGACAGTTGAGAAATCAGTTTAATCATTGGAGCAGCAGCAGCAGAGATCCCTGAAGGGCAGATCTCGGCTAATGGAAGATATTATTTCATAATTGTCGAAATAGTATTATACAATGCTTTATCAGAAAGGAAAACCACAATCTGGTTCTTGGGAAAAGACATTGAGGAAAAATTCAAGTCTTTTTTGCGGACAACAAAAATCAACCTCGGTAAGTAAAATTTGCGATACAGTATCTGACATTAAAATGAAACAAAGTAATTGTTTCAAGCAGTAGCAGTTTTAAAAAACACGCCAGTGTAAATTTATTAACTAGATTAAAGATAGAGTATTATGTTTTTCCATTATTTTGTGCTCTTTGACGGTAAAATGTTGATGTCAAAATACAACTTTGTAAGAATTGTGAATGCCGAATTGGAAGAACAAAATATGTATCGAACAACCAATAAGATCAATGCACTATTGAGTATTTTGATTGCAGTAATCGATAGTCATTTAATGTAAATAATTCGTTTTGAAGTTAGTCATTGTAAATACCCGTTAGTGCCTTTTTCCAATTGTAGTTGATGTAAAAAGCGAATGTATATGCAATCGGTAGCATGTCTGTTGCGTATTTTGATTGTAGTAATCGATAGTCATTGAATGTAAATAATTCGTTTTAAAGTGAATCATTGTAAATGCCCGTTAGTGCCTTTGTCCAATTGCAGTTGATGAAAAAACCAATGTATATGCAATCGGTAGCATGTCTGTTGCGTATTTTGATTGTAGTAATCGATAGTTATTGAATGTAAATAATTCGTTTTGAAGTTAGTCATTGTAAATGCCCGTTAGTGCCTTTCCAATTGTAGTTGATGAAAAAACCAATGTATATGCAATCGTAGCATGTCTGTTGAGTATTTGATTGTAGAATCGATAGTATTGAATGTAATTCGTTTTGAAGTAATCATTGTAAATGCCCGTTAGTGCCTTTTCCAATTGTAGTTGATGTAAAAAACCAATGTATTATCGATAGCATGTCTGTTGAGTATTTTGATTGTAGCAATCGATAGTCATTGAATGTAAATAATTCGTTTTGAAGTTAATCATTGTAAATGCCCGTTAGTGCCTTTTTCCAATTGCAGTTGATGTAAAAAACCAATGTATATTCAATCGATAGCATGTCTGTTGAGTAATTTGATTGTAGTAATCGATAGTCATTGAATGTAAATAGTTCGTTTTGAAGTTAATCATTGTAAATGCCCGTTAGTGCCTTTTTCCAATTGTAGTTGATGTAAAAAACCAATGTATATTCAATCGATAGCATGTCTGTTGAGTATTTGATTGTAGTAATCGATAGTCATTGAATGTAAATATTCGTTTTGAAGTTAATCATTGTAAATGCCCGTTAGTGCCTTTTTCCAATTGTAGTTGATGAAAAAACCAATGTATATTCAATCGATAGCATGTCTGTTGAGTATTTTGATTGTAGCAATCGATAGTCATTGAATGTAAATAATTCGTTTTGAAGTTATCATTGTAAATGCCCGTTAGTGCCTTTTTCCAATTGTAGTTGATGAAAAAACCAATGTATATTCAATCGATAGCATGTCTGTTGAGTATTTTGATTGTAGCAATCGATAGTATTGAATGTAAAAATTCGTTTTGAAGTTAATCATTGTAAATGCCCGTTAGTGCCTTTTTCCAATTGTAGTTGATGAAAAAACCAATGTATATTCAATCGATAGCATGTCTGTTGAGTATTTTGATTGTAGCAATCGATAGTCATTGAATGTAAAAATTCGTTTTGAAGTTAATCATTGTAAATGCCCGTTAGTGCCTTTTTCCAATTGTAGTTGATGTAAAAAACCAATGTATATTCAATCGATAGCATGTCTGTTGAGTATTTGATTGTAGCAATCGATAGTCATTGAATGTAAATATTCGTTTTGAAGTTAATCATTGTAAATGCCCGTTAGTGCCTTTTTCCAATTGTAGTTGATGTAAAAAACCAATGTATATTCAATCGATAGCATGTCTGTTGAGTTTTGATTGTAGCAATCGATAGTCATTGAATGTAAATAGTTCGTTTTGAAGTTAATCATTGTAAATGCCCGTTAGTGCCTTTTTCCAATTGTAGTTGATGTAAAAAACCAATGTATATTCAATCGATAGCATGTCTGTTGAGTTTTGATTGTAGCAATCGATAGTCATTGAATGTAAATAATTCGTTTTGAAGTTATCATTGTAAATGCCCGTTAGTGCCTTTTTCCAATTGTAGTTGATGTAAAAAACCAATGTATATTCAATCGATAGCATGTCTGTTGAGTATTTGATTGTAGCAATCGATAGTCATTGAATGTAAATATTCGTTTTGAAGTTAATCATTGTAAATGCCCGTTAGTGCCTTTTTCCAATTGTAGTTGATGTAAAAAACCAATGTATATTCAATCGATAGCATGTCTGTTGAGTATTTTGATTGTAGCAATCGATAGTCATTGAATGTAAATAATTCGTTTTGAAGTTAATCATTGTAAATGCCCGTTAGTGCCTTTTTCCAATTGTAGTTGATGTAAAAAACCAATGTATATTCAATCGGTAGCATGTCTGTTGAGTATTTTGATTGTAGCAATCGATAGTCATTGAATGTAAATAATTCGTTTTAAAGTGAATCATTGTAAATGTCCGCTAGTGCCTTTTTCCAATTGTAGTTGATGTAAAAAACCAATGTATTCAATCGATAGCATGTCTGTTGAGTATTTGATTGTAGTAATCGATAGTCATTGAATGTAAATATTCGTTTTGAAGTTAATCATTGTAAATGCCCGTTAGTGCCTTTTTCCAATTGTAGTTGATGTAAAAAACCAATGTATATTCACTCGATAGCATGTCTGTTGAGTAATTTGATTGTAGTAATCGATAGTCATTGAATGTAAATATTCGTTTTGAAGTTAATCATTGTAAATGCCCGTTAGTGCCTTTTTCCAATTGTAGTTGATGTAAAAAACCAATGTATATTCAATCGATAGCATGTCTGTTGAGTATTTGATTGTAGCAATCGATAGTCATTGAATGTAAATAATTCGTTTTGAAGTTAATCATTGTAAATGCCCGTTAGTGCCTTTTTCCAATTGTAGTTGATGTAAAAAACCAATGTATATTCAATCGATAGCATGTCTGTTGAGTATTTGATTGTAGCAATCGATAGTCATTGAATGTAAATAATTCGTTTTGAAGTTATCATTGTAAATGCCCGTTAGTGCCTTTTTCCAATTGTAGTTGATGAAAAAACCAATGTATATTCAATCGATAGCATGTCTGTTGAGTATTTTGATTGTAGCAATCGATAGTATTGAATGTAAATAAATTCGTTTTGAAGTAATCATTGTAAATGCCCGTTAGTGCCTTTTTCCAATAGTTGATGTAAAAAACCAATGTTATTCAATCGATAGCATGTCTGTTGAGTATTTGATTGTAGTAATCGATAGTCATTGAATGTAAATATTCGTTTTGAAGTTAATCATTGTAAATGCCCGTTAGTGCCTTTTTCCAATTGTAGTTGATGTAAAAAACCAATGTATATTCAATCGATAGCATGTCTGTTGAGTATTTGATTGTAGCAATCGATAGTCATTGAATGTAAATATTCGTTTTGAAGTTAATCATTGTAAATGCCCGTTAGTGCCTTTTTCCAATTGTAGTTGATGTAAAAAACCAATGTATATTCAATCGATAGCATGTCTGTTGAGTATTTGATTGTAGCAATCGATAGTCATTGAATGTAAATAATTCGTTTTGAAGTTAATCATTGTAAATGCCCGTTAGTGCCTTTTTCCAATTGTAGTTGATGAAAAAACCAATGTATATTCAATCGATAGCATGTCTGTTGAGTTTTGATTGTAGCAATCGATAGTCATTGAATGTAAAAATTCGTTTTGAAGTTATCATTGTAAATGCCCGTTAGTGCCTTTTTCCAATTGTAGTTGATGTAAAAAACCAATGTATATTCAATCGATAGCATGTCTGTTGAGTATTTTGATTGTAGCAATCGATAGTCATTGAATGTAAATAATTCGTTTTGAAGAAGTCATTGTAAATGCCCGTTAGTGCCTTTTTCCAATTGTAGTTGATGAAAAAACCAATGTATATTCAATCGATAGCATGTCTGTTGAGTATTTGATTGTAGCAATCGATAGTCATTGAATGTAAAAATTCGTTTTGAATTAATCATTGTAAATGCCCGTTAGTGCCTTTTTCCAATTGTAGTTGATGTAAAAAACCAATGTATATTCAATCAGCATGTCTGTTGAGTATTTGATTGTAGTAATCGATAGTCATTGAATGTAAAAATTTTTTTGAAGTGTTCATTGTAAATGCCCGTTAGTGCCTTTTTCCAATTGTAGTTGATGTAAAAAACCAATGTATATTCAATCGATAGCATGTCTGTTGAGTATTTTGATTGTAGCAATCGATAGTCATTGAATGTAAATAATTCGTTTTGAAGTTATCATTGTAAATGCCCGTTAGTGCCTTTTTCCAATTGTAGTTGATGTAAAAAACCAATGTATATTCAATCGATAGCATGTCTGTTGAGTATTTTGATTGTAGCAATCGATAGTATTGAATGTAAAAATTCGTTTTGAAGTTATCATTGTAAATGCCCGTTAGTGCCTTTTTCCAATTGTAGTTGATGTAAAAAACCAATGTATATTCAATCGATAGCATGTCTGTTGAGTATTTGATTGTAGTAATCGATAGTCATTGAATGTAAATTCGTTTTGAAGTTAATCATTGTAAATGCCCGTTAGTGCCTTTTTCCAATTGTAGTTGATGTAAAAAACCAATGTATATTCAATCGATAGCATGTCTGTTGAGTATTTGTTGTAGTAATCGATAGTCATTGAATGTAAATAGTTCGTTTTGAAGTTTAATCATTGTAAATGCCCGTTAGTGCCTTTTTTCCAATTGTAGTTGATGTAAAAAACCAATGTATATTCAATCGATAGCATGTCTGTTGAGTATTTGATTGTAGTAATCGATAGTCATTGAATGTAAATATTCGTTTTGAAAGTTAATCATTGTAAATGCCCGTTAGTGCCTTTTTCCAATTGTAGTTGATGTAAAAACCAATGTATATTCAATCGATAGCATGTCTGTTGACTATTATGATTGTAGTAATCGATAGTCATTAAATGTAAATAATTCGTTTTGAAGCAAATCATTGTAAATGCCCGTTAGTGCCTTTTTGTAATTGTAGTTGATGTAAAAAACCAATGTATATTCAATCGATAGCATGTCTGTTGAGTAATTTGATTGTAGTAATCGATAGTCATTGAATGTAAATAGTTCGTTTGAAGTTAATCATTGTAAATGCCCGTTAGTGCCTTTTTCCAATTGCAGTTGATGTAAAAAACCAATGTATATTCAATCGATATCATGTCTGTTGAGTAATTTGATTGTAGTAATCGATAGTCATTGAATGTAAAATTCGTTTTGAAGTTAATCATTGTAAATGCCGTTAGTGCCTTTTTCCAATTGTAGTTGATGTAAAAAAACCAATGTATATTCAATCGTAGCATGTCTGTTGAGTATTATGATTGTAGTAATCGATAGTCATTAAATGTAAATAATTCGTTTTTGAAGAAATCATTGTAAATGCCGTTAGTGCCTTTGTAATTGTAGTTGATGTAAAAAAACCAATGTATATTCAATCGATAGCATGTCTGTTGAGTAATTTGATTGTAGTAATCGATAGTCATTGAATGTAAATAGTTCGTTTTGAAGTTAATCATTGTAAATGCCCGTTAGTGCCTTTTTCCAATTGCAGTTGATGTAAAAAACCAATGTATATTCAATCGATAGCATGTCTGTTGAGTAATTGATTGTAGTAATCGATAGTCATTGAATGTAAATAGTTCGTTTTGAAGTTAATCATTGTAAATGCCCGTTAGTGCCTTTTTCCAATTGTAGTTGATGTAAAAAACCAATGTATATTCAATCGATAGCATGTCTGTTGACTATTATGATTGTAGTAATCGATAGTCATTAAATGTAAATAATTCGTTTTGAAGCAAATCATTGTAAATGCCCGTTAGTGCCTTTTTCCAATTGTAGTTGATGTAAAAAACCAATGTATATTCAATGGATAGCATGTCTGTTGAGTAATTTGATTGTAGCAATCGATAGTCATTGAATGTAAAAGATTCGTTTTGAAGTTAGTCATTGTAAATGCCCGTTAGTGCCTTTTCCAATTGTAGTTGATTTAAAAAACCAATGTATATTCAATCGATAGCATGTCTGTTGAGTATTTTGATTGTAGCAATCGATAGTCATTGAATGTAAATAATTCGTTTTGAAGTTAGTCATTGTAAATGCCCGTTAGTGCCTTTTTCCAATTGTAGTTGATGAAAAAACCAATGTTTATTCAATCGATAGCATGTCTGTTGAGTAATTTGATTGTAGTAATCGATAGTCATTGAATGTAAATAGTTCGTTTTAAAGTTAATCATTGTAAATGCCCATTAGTGCCTTTTTCCAATTGTAGTTGATGTAAAAAACCAATTTATATTCAATCGATAGCATGTCTGTTGAGTATTTTGATTGTAGCAATCGATAGTCATTGAATGTAAATAATTCGTTTTGAAGTTAATCATTGTAAATGCCCGTTAGTGCCTTTTTCCAATTGCAGTTGATGTAAAAAACCAATGTATATTCAATCGATAGCATGTCTGTTGAGTAATTTGATTGTAGTAATCGATAGTCATTGAATGTAAATAGTTCGTTTTGAAGTTAATCATTGTAAATGCCCGTTAGTGCCTTTTTCCAATGGTAGTTGATGAAAAAACCAATGTATATTCAATCGATAGCATGTCTGTTGAGTATTTTGATTGTAGCCATCGATAGTTATTGAATGTAAAAAATTCGTTTTGAAGTTAGTCATTGTAAATGCCCGTTAGTCCCTTTTTCCAATTGTAGTTGATGTAAAAAACCAATGTATATTCAATCTATAACATGTCTGTTGAGTAATTTGATTGTAGTAATCGATAGTCATGAATGTAAAAAATTTTTTGAAGTGAATCATTGTAAATGCCCGTTAAGTCTTTTTTCCAATTGTAGTTGATATAAAAAACCAATGTATATTCAATCAATAACATGTCTGTTGAGTATTTTGATTGTAGCAATCGATAGTCATTGAATGTAAATAATTCGTTTTGAAGTTAGTCATTGTAAATGCTCGTTAGTGCCTTTTTCCAATTGTAGTTGATGTAAAAAACCAATGTATATTCAATCGATAGCATGTCTGTTGAGTATTTTGATTGTAGTAATCGATAGTCATTGAATGTAAATAATTTGTTTTGAAGTGAATCATTGTAAATGCCCGTTAGTGCCTTTTTTCCAATTGTAGTTGATGAAAAAACCAATGTATATTCAATCGATAGCATTTCTGTTGAGTATTTTGATTGTAGCAATCGATAGTTATTGAATGTAAATAATTTGTTTTGAAGTGAATTATTGTAAATGCCCGTTAGTGCCTTTTTCTAATTGTAGTTGATGTAAAAAGCCAATGTATATTCACTCGATAGCATGTCTGTTGACTATTATGATTGTAGCAATCGATAGTCATTGAATGTAAATAATTCGTTTTGAAGTTAGTCATTGTAAATGCTCGTTAGTGCCTTTTTCCAATTGTAGTTGATGTAAAAACCAATGTATATTCAATCGATAGCATGTCTGTTGAGTATTTTGATTGTAGTAATCGATAGTCATTGAAAGTAAATAATTTGTTTTGAAGTGAATCATTGTAAATGCCCGTTAGTGCCTTTTTTCCAATTGTAGTTGATGTAAAAAACCAATGTATATTCAATCGATAGCATGTCTGTTGAGTATTTTGATTGTAGCAATCGATAGTTATTGAATGTAAAAAATTTGTTTTGAAGTGAATCATTGTAAATGCCCGTTAATTCTTTTTTCCAATTGTAGTTGATGTAAAAAACCAATGTATATTCAATCGATAGCATGTCTGTTGAGTATTTTGATTGTAGCAATCGATAGTCAATGAATGTAGATATCACAGCAACAATAACAACAAAATCAACAACAACAACAACTTGCCTTAAAGTATAGAAGCCCGTTTT
The DNA here is from genome assembly GCA_003864495.1 of Nemopilema nomurai. Classification (NCBI taxonomy): domain Eukaryota; kingdom Metazoa; phylum Cnidaria; class Scyphozoa; order Rhizostomeae; family Rhizostomatidae; genus Nemopilema; species Nemopilema nomurai. The sequence continues at coordinate 2,887,890 of ML133427.1, forward strand.
CCTTTGTGACGTCAAATTGATTGGCCTTCTCGGACCTATAAATTTTGTAGATAAGACAGTTGAGAAATCAGTTTAATCATTGGAGCAGCAGCAGCAGAGATCCCTGAAGGGCAGATCTCGGCTAATGGAAGATATTATTCATGGGGGATTGTCGAAATAGTATTATACAAAGCTTTATCAGAAAGGAAAACCACAATCTTGTTCTTGGGAAAAGACATTAAGGAAAAATTCAAGTCTTTTTTGCGGACAACAAAAATCACCTTCGGTAAGTGAAATTTGCGATACAGTATCTGACATTAAAATGAAACAAAGTAATTGTTTCAAGAAGTAGCAGTTTTAAAAAACCGCCAGTGTAAATTTATTAACTAGATTGAAGATAGAGTATTATGTTTTTCCATTATTTTGTGCTGTTTGACGGTAAAATGTTGATGTCAAAATACAACTTTGTAAGAATTGTGAATGCCGAATTGGAAGAACAAAATATGTATCGAACAACCAATAAGATGAATGCACTATTGAGTATTTTGATTGCAGTAATCGATAGTCATTTAATGTAAATAATTCGTTTTGAAGTGAATCATTGTAAATGCCCGTTAGTGCCTTTTTCCAATCGTAGTTGATGTAAAAAAACAATGTATATGCAATCGGTAGCATGTCTGTTGCGTATTTTGAATTGTAGTCATCTTTAGTTATTGAATGTAAATAATTCGTTTTAAAGTGAATCATTGTAAATGCCCGTTAGTGCCTTTTTCCAATGGTAGTTGATGAAAAAACCAATGTATATTCAATCGATAGCATGTCTGTTGAGTATTTTGAGTGTAGCCATCGATAGTTATTGAATGTAAAAAATTCGTTTTGAAGTTAGTCATTGTAAATGCCCGTTAGTCCCTTTTTCCAATTGTAGTTGATGTAAAAAACCAATGTATATTCAATCTATAACATGTCTGTTGAGTAATTTGATTGTAGTAATCGATAGTCATTGAATGTAAAAAATTTGTTTTGAAGTGAATCATTTTAAATGCCCGTTAATTCTTTTTTCCAATTGTAGTTGATATAAAAAACCAATGTATATTCAATCAATAACATGTCTGTTGAGTATTTTGATTGTAGCAATCGATAGTCATTGAATGTAAATAATTCGTTTTGAAGTTAGTCATTGTAAATGCTCGTTAGTGTCTTTTTCCAATTGTAGTTGATGTAAAAAACCAATGTGTATTCAATCGATAGCATGTCTGTTGAGTATTTTGATTGTAGTAATCGATAGTCATTGAAAGTAAATAATTTGTTTTGAAGTGAATCATTGTAAATGCCCGTTAGTGCCTTTTTTCCAATTGTAGTTGATGTAAAAAACCAATGTATATTCAATCGATAGCATGTCTGTTGAGTAATTTGATGGTAGTAATCGATAGTTATTGAATGTAAATAATTCGTTTTAAAGTTAATCATTGTAAATGCCTGTTAGTGCCTTTGTCCAATTGCAGTTGATGTAAAAAACCAATGTATATTCAATAGATAGCATGTCTGTTGAGTAATTTGATTGTAGTAATCGATAGTCATTAAATGTAAATAATTCGTTTTGAAGTTAGTCATTGTAAATGCCCGTTAGTGCCTTTTTCCAATTGTAGTTGATGTAAAAAACCAATGTATATTCAATCGATAGCATGTCTGTTGAGTATTTTGATTGTAGCAATCGATAGTCAATGAATGTAGATATCACAGCAACAATAACAACAAAATCAACAACAACAACAACTTGCCTTAAAGTATAGAAGCCCGTTTTCCTTTGTGACGTCAAATTGATTGGCCTTCTCGGACCTATAAATTTTGTAGATAAGACAGTTGAGAAATCAGTTTAATCATTGGAGCAGCAGCAGCAGAGATCCCTGAAGGGCAGATCTCGGCTAATGGAAGATATTATTCATGGGGGATTGTCGAAATAGTATTATACAAAGCTTTATCAGAAAGGAAAACCACAATCTTGTTCTTGGGAAAAGACATTGAGGAAAAATTCAAGTCTTTTTTGCGGACAACAAAAATCAACCTCGGTAAGTGAAATTTGCGATACAGTATCTGACATTAAAATGAAACAAAGTAATTGTTTCAAGAAGTAGCAGTTTTAAAAAACCGCCAGTGTAAATTTATTAACTAGATTGAAGATAGAGTATTATTTTTTCCATTATTTTGTGCTGTTTGACGGTAAAATGTTGATGTCAAAATACAACTTTGTAAGAATTGTGAATGCCGAAATGGAAGAACAAAATATGTATCGAACAACCAATAAGATGAATGCACTATTGAGTATTTTGATTGCAGTAATCGATAGTCATTTAATGTAAATAATTCGTTTTGAAGTGAATCATTGTAAATGCCCGTTAGTGACTTTTTCCAATCGTAGTTGATGAAAAACAATGTATAGCATCGGTAGCATGTCTGTTGCGTATTTTGATTGTAGCATCTAGTATTGAATGTAAATAATTCGTTTTGAAGTTAATCATTGTAAATGCCCGTTAGTGCCTTTTTCCAATTGTAGTTGATGTAAAAAACCAATGTATATTCAATCGATAGCATGTCTGTTGAGATTTTGATTGTAGTAATCGATAGTCATTGAATGTAAATAATTCGTTTTGAAGTTAATCATTGTAAATGCCCGTTAGTGCCTTTTTCCAATTGTAGTTGATGTAAAAAACCAATGTATATTCAATCGATAGCATGTCTGTTGAGTATTTGATTGTAGCAATCGATAGTCATTGAATGTAAATAATTCGTTTTGAAGTTAATCATTGTAAATGCCCGTTAGTGCCTTTTTCCAATTGTAGTTGATGTAAAAACCAATGTATATTCAATCGATAGCATGTCTGTTGAGTATTTGATTGTAGTAATCGATAGTCATTGAATGTAAATATTCGTTTTGAAGTTAATCATTGTAAATGCCCGTTAGTGCCTTTTTCCAATTGTAGTTGATGTAAAAACCAATGTATATTCAATCGATAGCATGTCTGTTGAGTATTTGATTGTAGCAATCGATAGTCATTGAATGTAAAAATTCGTTTTGAAGTTAATCATTGTAAATGCCCGTTAGTGCCTTTTTCCAATTGTAGTTGATGTAAAAAACCAATGTATATTCAATCGATAGCATGTCTGTTGAGTATTTGATTGTAGCAATCGATAGTCATTGAATGTAAATAATTCGTTTTGAAGTTAATCATTGTAAATGCCCGTTAGTGCCTTTTTCCAATTGTAGTTGATGTAAAAAACCAATGTATATTCAATCGATAGCATGTCTGTTGAGTATTTGATTGTAGCAATCGATAGTCATTGAATGTAAATAATTCGTTTTGAAGTTAATCATTGTAAATGCCCGTTAGTGCCTTTTTCCAATTGTAGTTGATGTAAAAAACCAATGTATATTCAATCGATAGCATGTCTGTTGAGTATTTTGATTGTAGCAATCGATAGTCATTGAATGTAAATAATTCGTTTTGAAGTTAATCATTGTAAATGCCCGTTAGTGCCTTTTTCCAATTGTAGTTGATGTAAAAAACCAATGTATATTCAATCGATAGCATGTCTGTTGAGTATTTGATTGTAGCAATCGATAGTCATTGAATGTAAATAATTCGTTTTGAAGTTAATCATTGTAAATGCCCGTTAGTGCCTTTTTCCAATTGTAGTTGATGTAAAAAACCAATGTATATTCAATCGATAGCATGTCTGTTGAGTATTTGATTGTAGCAATCGATAGTCATTGAATGTAAATAATTCGTTTTGAAGTTAATCATTGTAAATGCCCGTTAGTGCCTTTTTCCAATTGTAGTTGATGTAAAAAACCAATGTATATTCAATCGATAGCATGTCTGTTGAGTATTTGATTGTAGCAATCGATAGTCATTGAATGTAAAAATTCGTTTTGAAGTTAATCATTGTAAATGCCCGTTAGTGCCTTTTTCCAATTGTAGTTGATGTAAAAAACCAATGTATATTCAATCGATAGCATGTCTGTTGAGTTTTGATTGTAGCAATCGATAGTCATTGAATGTAAAAATTCGTTTTGAAGTTAATCATTGTAAATGCCCGTTAGTGCCTTTTTCCAATTGTAGTTGATGTAAAAAACCAATGTATATTCAATCGATAGCATGTCTGTTGAGTATTTGATTGTAGCAATCGATAGTCATTGAATGTAAAAATTCGTTTTGAAGTTAATCATTGTAAATGCCCGTTAGTGCCTTTTTCCAATTGTAGTTGATGTAAAAAACCAATGTATATTCAATCGATAGCATGTCTGTTGAGTATTTGATTGTAGCAATCGATAGTCATTGAATGTAAATAATTCGTTTTGAAGTTAATCATTGTAAATGCCCGTTAGTGCCTTTTTCCAATTGTAGTTGATGTAAAAAACCAATGTATATTCAATCGATAGCATGTCTGTTGAGTATTTGATTGTAGCAATCGATAGTCATTGAATGTAAATAATTCGTTTTGAAGTTAATCATTGTAAATGCCCGTTAGTGCCTTTTTCCAATTGTAGTTGATGTAAAAAACCAATGTATATTCAATCGATAGCATGTCTGTTGAGTATTTGATTGTAGCAATCGATAGTCATTGAATGTAAAAATTCGTTTTGAAGTTAATCATTGTAAATGCCCGTTAGTGCCTTTTTCCAATTGTAGTTGATGTAAAAAACCAATGTATATTCAATCGATAGCATGTCTGTTGAGTATTTGATTGTAGCAATCGATAGTCATTGAATGTAAAAATTCGTTTTGAAGTTAATCATTGTAAATGCCCGTTAGTGCCTTTTTCCAATTGTAGTTGATGTAAAAAACCAATGTATATTCAATCGATAGCATGTCTGTTGAGTATTTGATTGTAGCAATCGATAGTATTGAATGTAAAAATTCGTTTTGAAGTTAATCATTGTAAATGCCCGTTAGTGCCTTTTTCCAATTGTAGTTGATGTAAAAAACCAATGTATATTCAATCGATAGCATGTCTGTTGAGTATTTGATTGTAGCAATCGATAGTCATTGAATGTAAAAATTCGTTTTGAAGTTAATCATTGTAAATGCCCGTTAGTGCCTTTTTCCAATTGTAGTTGATGTAAAAAACCAATGTATATTCAATCGATAGCATGTCTGTTGAGTATTTGATTGTAGCAATCGATAGTCATTGAATGTAAAAATTCGTTTTGAAGTTAATCATTGTAAATGCCCGTTAGTGCCTTTTTCCAATTGTAGTTGATGTAAAAAACCAATGTATATTCAATCGATAGCATGTCTGTTGAGTATTTGATTGTAGCAATCGATAGTATTGAATGTAAAAATTCGTTTTGAAGTTAATCATTGTAAATGCCCGTTAGTGCCTTTTTCCAATTGTAGTTGATGTAAAAAACCAATGTATATTCAATCGATAGCATGTCTGTTGAGTATTTGATTGTAGCAATCGATAGTCATTGAATGTAAATAATTCGTTTTGAAGTTAATCATTGTAAATGCCCGTTAGTGCCTTTTTCCAATTGTAGTTGATGTAAAAAACCAATGTATATTCAATCGATAGCATGTCTGTTGAGTATTTGATTGTAGCAATCGATAGTCATTGAATGTAAATAATTCGTTTTGAAGTTAATCATTGTAAATGCCCGTTAGTGCCTTTTTCCAATTGTAGTTGATGTAAAAAACCAATGTATATTCAATCGATAGCATGTCTGTTGAGTATTTGATTGTAGCAATCGATAGTCATTGAATGTAAAAATTCGTTTTGAAGTTAATCATTGTAAATGCCCGTTAGTGCCTTTTTCCAATTGTAGTTGATGTAAAAAACCAATGTATATTCAATCGATAGCATGTCTGTTGAGTATTTTGATTGTAGCAATCGATAGTATTGAATGTAAAAATTCGTTTTGAAGTTAATCATTGTAAATGCCCGTTAGTGCCTTTTTCCAATTGTAGTTGATGTAAAAAACCAATGTATATTCAATCGATAGCATGTCTGTTGAGTATTTGATTGTAGCAATCGATAGTCATTGAATGTAAAAATTCGTTTTGAAGTTAATCATTGTAAATGCCCGTTAGTGCCTTTTTCCAATTGTAGTTGATGTAAAAAACCAATGTATTCAATCGTAGCATGTCTGTTGAGTATTTGATTGTAGCAATCGATAGTATTGAATGTAAATAATTCGTTTTGAAGTTAATCATTGTAAATGCCCGTTAGTGCCTTTTTCCAATTGTAGTTGATGTAAAAAACCAATGTATATCAATCGATAGCATGTCTGTTGAGTATTTTGATTGTAGCAATCGATAGTATTGAATGTAAATAATTCGTTTTGAAGTTAATCATTGTAAATGCCCGTTAGTGCCTTTTTCCAATTGTAGTTGATGTAAAAAACCAATGTATATTCAATCGATAGCATGTCTGTTGAGTATTTGATTGTAGCAATCGATAGTCATTGAATGTAAATAATTCGTTTTGAAGTTAATCATTGTAAATGCCCGTTAGTGCCTTTTTCCAATTGTAGTTGATGTAAAAAACCAATGTATATTCAATCGATAGCATGTCTGTTGAGTATTTGATTGTAGCAATCGATAGTATTGAATGTAAATAATTCGTTTTGAAGTTAATCATTGTAAATGCCCGTTAGTGCCTTTTTCCAATTGTAGTTGATGTAAAAAACCAATGTATATTCAATCGATAGCATGTCTGTTGAGTATTTTGATTGTAGCAATCGATAGTATTGAATGTAAAAATTCGTTTTGAAGTTAATCATTGTAAATGCCCGTTAGTGCCTTTTTCCAATTGTAGTTGATGTAAAAAACCAATGTAATTCAATCGATAGCATGTCTGTTGAGTATTTTGATTGTAGCAATCGATAGTATGAATGTAAATAATTCGTTTTGAAGTTAATCATTGTAAATGCCCGTTAGTGCCTTTTTCCAATTGTAGTTGATGTAAAAAACCAATGTATATTCAATCGATAGCATGTCTGTTGAGTATTTGATTGTAGCAATCGATAGTATGAATGTAAATAATTCGTTTTGAAAGTTAATCATTGTAAATGCCCGTTAGTGCCTTTTTCCAATTGTAGTTGATGTAAAAAACCAATGTATATTCAATCGATAGCATGTCTGTTGAGTATTTGATTGTAGCAATCGATAGTATTGAATGTAAATAATTCGTTTTGAAGTTATCATTGTAAATGCCCGTTAGTGCCTTTTTCCAATTGTAGTTGATGTAAAAAACCAATGTATGTTGAATGGTAGCATGTCTGTTGTATATGATTGTAGTAATCGATAGTAATGAATGTAAATAATCGTTTTGAAGAATCATTGTAAATGCCCGTTAGTGCCTTTTTCCAATTGTAGTTGATGTAAAAAACCAATGTATTTGCAATGGTAGCATGTCTGTTGAGTATTATGATTGTAGCAATCGATAGTAATGAATGTAAATAATTCGTTTTGAAGAATCATTGTAAATGCCCGTTAGTGCCTTTTTCCAATTGTAGTTGATGTAAAAAACCAAATGTTATCAATGGTAGCATTTGTTCGTATAATTGTAGTAATCGATAGTAATGAATGTAAATAATTCGTTTTGAAGAATCATTGTAAATGCCCGTTAGTGCCTTTTTCCAATTGTATGATGTAAAAAACCAATGTATTTGAATGGTAGCATGTTGTTGTATATGATTGTAGTAATCGATAGTAATGAATGTAAATAATTCGTTTTGAAGAATCATTGTAAATGCCCGTTAGTGCCTTTTTCCAATTGTATGATGTAAAAAACCAATGTATGTTGAATGGTAGCATGTTGTTCGTATATGATTGTAGTAATCGATAGTAATGAATGTAAATAATTCGTTTTGAATGAATCATTGTAAATGCCCGTTAGTGCCTTTTTCCAATTGTACTGATGTAAAAAACCAATGTATGTTGAATGGTAGCATTTGTTCGTATAATGATTGTAGTAATCGATAGTAATGAATGTAAATAATTCGTTTTAAATGAATCATTTAAATGCCCGTTAGTGCCTTTTTCCAATTGTAGTTGATGTAAAAAACCAATTTATTGAATGGTAGCATGTTGTTCGTATAATGTAGTAATATAGTAATGAATGTAAATAATACGTTTTAAATGAATCATTGTAAATGCCCGTTAGTGCCTTTTTCCAATTGTACTGATGTAAAAAACCAATTATGTTGAATCGGTAGCATGTTGTTCGTAATGATTGTAGTAATCGATAGTAATGAATGTAAATAATTCGTTTTAAATGAATCATTGTAAATGCCCGTTAGTGCCTTTTTCCAATTGTACTGATGTAAAAAACCAATTTATTGAATGGTAGCATGTCTGTTCGTATAATGATTGTAGTAATCGATAGTAATGAATGTAAATAATTCGTTTTAAATGAATCATTGTAAATGCCCGTTAGTGCCTTTTTCCAAGTGTACTGATGTAAAAAACCAATTATGTTGAATTGGTAGCATGTTGTTTCGTATAATAATTGTAGTAATCGATAGTAATGAATGTAAATAATACGTTTTTGAAAACTTTAAATGCCCGTTAGTGCCTTTTTCCAATTGTACTGATGTAAAAAACCAATTATGTTGAATGGTAGCATTTGTTTCGTATATAATTGTAGTAATCGATAGTAATGAATGTAAATAATTCGTTTTAAAATGAATCTTTAAATGCCCGATCGTGCCTTTTTCCAAGTGTACTGATGTAAAAAACCAATTATGTTGAATGGTAGCATGTTTGTTCGTATAATAATTGTAGTAATCGATAGTTAATGAATGTAAATAATCGTTTTAAATGAATCACTTTAAAGGCCCGTTAGTGCCTTTTTACAAGTGTACTGATGAAAAAACCAATTTATGTTGAATGGTAGCATGTTGTTTCGTATAATAATTGTAGTAATCATAGTTAATGAATGTAAATAATACGTTTTAAAATGAATCACTTTAAATGCCCGTTTGCCTTTTTACAAGTGTACTGATGTAAAAAACCAATGTATATTCAATGTAGCATGTTGTTCGTATAATAATTGTAGTAATCGATAGTCATTGAATGTAAATAATACGTTTTGAAATGAATCATTTAAAGGCGTTAGTGCCTTTTTACAATTGTATTGATGTAAAAAACCAATGTATATTCAATCGGTAGCATGTCTGTTGAGTATAATGATTTTAGTAATCGATAGTAAATGTAAATAATTTGTTTGAAAATTAATCATTGTAAGGGTCCGTTAGTGACTTTTTACAGGTGTAGTATATGTAAAAAACCAATAGATATTCAATTGATAGAATAAATCTTGTGACATAGGATTGTATTAATCGAAAGTCAATGAATTTAAATAAATCGTTTTAAAATGATTTATTGTAAAGGCTGGACAGTTCCTTTTAACAAGTGCAGTAGCTGTATAAAACGTCGAGCCCTTTT
>ML133427.1:2903107-2933321 GCA_003864495.1 Nemopilema nomurai
AACCAATGTATATTCTCGATAGCATGTCTGTTGAGTATTGATTGTAGCAATCGATAGTCATTGAATGTAAATATTCGTTTTGAAGTAATCATTGTAAATGCCCGTTAGTGCCTTTTTCCAATTGTAGTTGATGTAAAAACCAATGTATATTCAATCGATAGCATGTCTGTTGAGTATTTGATTGTAGTAATCGATAGTCATTAAATGTAAATAATTCGTTTTGAAGTAAATCATTGTAAATGCCCGTTAGTGCCTTTTTCCAATTGTAGTTGATGTAAAAAACCAATGTATATTCAATCGAGCATGTCTGTTGAGTATTTGATTGTAGCAATCGATAGTCATGAATGTAAAAATTCGTTTTGATTAGTAATTGTAAATGCCCGTTAGTGCCTTTTTCCAATTGTAGTTGATGTAAAAAACCAATGTATATTCAATCGATAGCATGTCTGTTGAGTATTTGATTGTAGCAATCGATAGTCTTGAATGTAAAAATTCGTTTTGAAGTTAGTCATTGTAAATGCCCGTTAGTGCCTTTTTCCAATTGTAGTTGATGTAAAAAACCAATGTATATTCAATCGATAGCATGTCTGTTGTATTATGATTGTAGCAATCGATAGTCATGAATGTAAAAATTCGTTTTGAAGTTAAATTGTAAATGCCCGTTAGTGCCTTTTTCCAATTGTAGTTGATGAAAAAACCAATGTATATTCAATCGATAGCATGTCTGTTGAGTAATTTGATTGTAGCAATCGATAGTCATTGAATGTAAATAATTCGTTTTGAAGTTAATCATTGTAAATGCCCGTTAGTGCCTTTTTCCAATTGTAGTTGATGTAAAAAACCAATGTATATTCACTCGATAGCATGTCTGTTGAGTATTTGATTGTAGCAATCGATAGTCATTGAATGTAAATAATTCGTTTTGAAGTTAATCATTGTAAATGCCCGTTAGTGCCTTTTTCCAATTGTAGTTGATGTAAAAAACCAATGTATATTCAATCGATAGCATGTCTGTTGAGTATTTTGATTGTAGCAATCGATAGTCATTGAATGTAAATAATTCGTTTTTAAGTTAATCATTGTAAATGCCCGTTAGTGCCTTTTTCCAATTGTAGTTGATGTAAAAAACCAATGTATATTCAATCGATAGCATGTCTGTTGAGTATTTTGATTGTAGCAATCGATAGTCATTGAATGTAAATAATTCGTTTTAAGTTAATCATTGTAAATGCCGTTAGTGCCTTTTTCCAATTGTAGTTGATGTAAAAAACCAATGTATATTCAATCGATAGCATGTCTGTTGAGTATTATGATTGTAGCAATCGATAGTCATTAATGTAAAAAAGTTAGTCATTGTAAATGCCCGTTAGTGCCTTTTTCCATTGTAGTTGAGTAAAAACCAATGTATATTCAATCGAGCATGTCTGTTGAGTATTTGATTGTAGCAATCGATAGTCATTGAATGTAAATAATTCGTTTTGAAGTTAGTCATTGTAAATGCCCGTTAGTGCCTTTTCCAATTGTAGTTGATGTAAAAAACCAATGTATATTCAATCGATAGCATGTCTGTTGTAGATTGGTAGCAATCGATAGTCATGAATGTAAATAATTCGTTTTGAAGTTAATCATTGTAAATGCCCGTTAGTGCCTTTTTCCAATTGTAGTTGATTAAAAAACCAATGTATATTCAATCGATAGCATGTCTGTTGAGTATTTGATTGTAGCAATCGATAGTCATTGAATGTAAATAATTCGTTTTAAAGTTAATCATTGTAAATGCCCGTTAGTGCCTTTTTCCAATTGTAGTTGATGTAAAAAACCAATGTATATTCAATCGATAGCATGTCTGTTGAGTATTTGATTGTAGCAATCGATAGTCATTGAATGTAAATAATTCGTTTTAAGTTAATCATTGTAAATGCCCTTAGTGCCTTTTTCCAATTGTAGTTGATGTAAAAAACCAATGTATATTCAATCGATAGCATGTCTGTTGAGTATTTTGATTGTAGCAATCGATAGTCATTGAATGTAAATAATTCGTTTTAAATTAATCATTGTAAATGCCCGTTAGTGCCTTTTTCCAATTGTAGTTGATGTAAAAAACCAATGTATATTCAATCGATAGCATGTCTGTTGAGTATTTTGATTGTAGCAATCGATAGTCATTGAATGTAAATAATTCGTTTTGAAGTTTCATTGTAAATGCCCGTTAGTGCCTTTTTCCAATTGTAGTTGATGTAAAAAACCAATGTATATTCAATCGATAGCATGTCTGTTGAGTATTTTGATTGTAGCAATCGATAGTCATTGAATGTAAATAATTCGTTTTGAAGTTAATCATTGTAAATGCCCGTTAGTGCCTTTTTCCAATTGTAGTTGATGTAAAAAACCAATGTATATTCAATCGATAGCATGTCTGTTGAGTATTATGATTGTAGAATCGATAGTCATTGAATGTAAATAATTCGTTTTGAAGTTAATCATTGTAAATGCCCGTTAGTGCCTTTTTCCAATTGTAGTTGATGTAAAAAACCAATGTATATTCAATCGATAGCATGTCTGTTGAGTATTATGATTGTAGTAATCGATAGTCATTGAATGTAAATAATTCGTTTTGAAGTGAATCATTGTAAATGCGCCGTTAGTGCCTTTTTCCAATTGTAGTTGATGTAAAAAACCAATGTATATTCAATCGATAGCATGTCTGTTGAGTATTATGATTGTAGTAATCGATAGTCATTGAATGTAAATAATTCGTTTTGAAGTTAATCATTGTAAATGCCCGTTAGTGCCTTTTTCCAATTGTAGTTGATGTAAAAAACCATGTATATTCAATCGATAGCATGTCTGTTGAGTATTATGATTGTAGAATCGATAGTCATTAATGTAAATAATTCGTTTTGAAGTTAATCATTGTAAATGCCCGTTAGTGCCTTTTTCCAATTGTAGTTGATGTAAAAAACCAATGTATATTCAATCGATAGCATGTCTGTTGAGTATTGATTGTAGCAATCGATAGTCATTGAATGTAAATAATTCGTTTTGAAGTTAATCATTGTAAATGCCCGTTAGTGCCTTTTCCAATTGTAGTTGATGTAAAAAACCAATGTATATTCAATCGATAGCATGTCTGTTGAGTATTTGATTGTAGCAATCGATAGTCATGAATGTAAATAATTCGTTTTTAAGTTAATCATTGTAAATGCCCGTTAGTGCCTTTTCCAATTGTAGTTGATGTAAAAAAAATGTATATTCAATCGATAGCATGTCTGTTGAGTATTTGATTGTAGTAATCGATAGTCATTGAATGTAAATAATTCTTTTGAAGTTAAATCATTGTAAATGCCCGTTAGTGCCTTTTTCAATTGTAGTTGAAAAAATGTATATTCAATCGATAGCATGTCTGTTGAGTATTATGATTGTAGTAATCGATAGTCATTAAATGTAAATAATTCGTTTTGAAGTTAATCATTGTAAATGCCCGTTAGTGCCTTTTTCCAATTGTAGTTGATGTAAAAAACCAATGTATATTCAATCGATAGCATGTCTGTTGAGTATTTGATTGTAGCAATCGATAGTCATTGAATGTAAATAATTCGTTTTGAAGTTAATCATTGTAAATGCCCGTTAGTGCCTTTTTCCAATTGTAGTTGATGTAAAAAACCAATGTATATTCAATCGATAGCATGTCTGTTGAGTATTGATTGTAGCAATCGATAGTCATTGAATGTAAATAATTCGTTTTAAGTTAATCATTGTAAATGCCCGTTAGTGCCTTTTTCCAATTGTAGTTGATGTAAAAAACCAATGTATATTCAATCGATAGCATGTCTGTTGAGTATTTGATTGTAGCAATCGATAGTCATTGAATGTAAAAATTCGTTTTGAAGTTAGTCATTGTAAATGCCCGTTAGTGCCTTTTTCCAATTGTAGTTGATGTAAAAAACCAATGTATATTCAATCGATAGCATGTCTGTTGAGTATTTTGATTGTAGCAATCGATAGTCATTGAATGTAAATAATTCGTTTTGAAGTTATCATTGTAAATGCCCGTTAGTGCCTTTTTCCAATTGTAGTTGATGTAAAAAACCAATGTATATTCAATCGATAGCATGTCTGTTGAGTATTTTGATTGTAGCAATCGATAGTCATATGAAAAAATTCGTTTTGAAGTTAGTCATTGTAAATGCCCGTTAGTGCCTTTTTCCAATTGTAGTTGATGTAAAAAACCAATGTATATTCAATCGATAGCATGTCTGTTGAGTATTTGATTGTAGTAATCGATAGTCATTGAATGTAAATAATTCGTTTTGAAGTTAATCATTGTAAATGCCCGTTAGTGCCTTTTCCAATTGTAGTTGATGTAAAAAACCAATGTATATTCAATCGATAGCATGTCTGTTGAGTAATTGATTGTAGTAATCGATAGTCATTGAATGTAAATAATTCGTTTTGAAGTTAATCATTGTAAATGCCCGTTAGTGCCTTTTCCAATTGTAGTTGATAAAAACCAATGTATATTCAATCGATAGCATGTCTGTTGAGTATTATGATTGTAGTAATCGATAGTCATTGAATGTAAATAATTCGTTTTGAAGCAAACATTGTAAATGCCTAGTGCCTTTCAAGCGTTGATGTAAAAAGCCAATGTTATTCAATCGATAGCATGTTGTGAGTATTGATTTAGTAATCGAAAGCATTGAATGTAATATTCAAAGTGACATGTAAATGCCCGTCTTTTTCGATTTTAGTTGATTTAAGCAATGTATATTCAATAGTAGCATGTCTGTTGAGCATTTTGATTGAAGCAATCGATAGTCAATGAATGTAAATATTACAACAACAATAACAACAAAATCAACAACTACAAATACTTGCCGTAAAGGATAGCAGCCCGTTTTCCTTTGTGACGTCAAATTGATTGGCCTTCTCGGACCTATAAATTTTGTAGATAGGACAGTTGAGAAATCAGTTTAATCATTGGAGCAGCAGCAGCAGAGATCCCTGAAGGGCAGATCTCGGCTAATGGAAGATATTATTCATGGGGAATTGTCGAAATAGTATTATACAAAGCTTTATCAGAAAGGAAAACCACAATCTGGTTCTTGGGAAAAGACATTGAGGAAAAATTCAAGTCTTTTTTGCGGACCACGAAAATCAACCTCGGTAAGTAAAATTTGCGATACAGTATCTGACATTAAAATGATACAAAGTAATTGTTTCAAGCAGTAGCAGTTTTAAAAAACCGCCAGTGTAAATTTATCAACTAGATTGAAGATAGAGTATTATATTTTTCCATTATTTTGTGCTCACTGACGGTAAAATGTTGATGTCAAAGTACAACTTTGTAAGAATTGTGAATGCCGATTCGGAAGAACAAAATATGTATCGAACAACCAATGAGATCAATGCACTATTGAGTATTTTGATTGCAGTAATCGATAGTAATTTAATATAAATAATTCGTTTTGAAGTAAATCATTGTAAATGCCCGTTAGTGCCTTTTTCCAATTGTAGTTGATGTAAAAAACCAATGTATATTCAATCGATAGCATGTCTGTTGAGTATTTTGATTGTAGCAATCGATAGTCATTGAATGTAAATAATTCGTTTTGAAGTTAGTCATTGTAAATGCCCGTTAGTGCCTTTTTCCAATTGTAGTTGATGTAAAAAACCAATGTATATTCAATCGATAGCATGTCTGTTGAGTATTTGATTGTAGCAATCGATAGTCATGAATGTAAATAATCGTTTTGAAAATCATTGTAAATGCCCGTTAGTGCCTTTTTCCAATTGTAGTTGATGTAAAAAGCCAATGTATATTCACTCGATAGCATATCTGTTGACTATTATGATTGTAGTAATCGATAGTCAACGAATTTAAATAATTCGATTTAAAGTGATACATTGTAAATGCCCGTTAGTGCCTTTTTCCAATTGTAGTTGATGTAAAAAACCAATGTATATTCAATATAGGTAGCATGTCTGTTGAGTATTTGATTGTAGCAATCGATAGTCATTGAATGTAAATAATTCGTTTTGAAGTTATCATTGTAAATGCCCGTTAGTGCCTTTTTCCAATTGTAGTTGATGTAAAAAACCAATGTATATTCAATCGATAGCATGTCTGTTGAGTATTTGATTGTAGCAATCGATAGTCATTGAATGTAAATAATTCGTTTTGAAGTTAATCATTGTAAATGCCCGTTAGTGCCTTTTTAATTGTAGTTGATGTAAAAAACCAATGTATATTCAATCGATAGCATGTCTGTTGAGTATTTGATTGTAGCAATCGATAGTCATTGAATGTAAATAATTCGTTTTGAAGTTAATCATTGTAAATGCCCGTTAGTGCCTTTTTCCAATTGTAGTTGATGTAAAAAACCAATGTATATTCAATCGATAGCATGTCTGTTGAGTATTTGATTGTAGCAATCGATAGTCATTGAATGTAAATAATTCGTTTTGAAGTTAATCATTGTAAATGCCCGTTAGTGCCTTTTTCCAATTGTAGTTGATGTAAAAAACCAATGTATATTCAATCGGTAGCATGTCTGTTGAGTATTATGATTGTAGTAATCGATAGTCAATGAATGTAAATAATTCGTTTTGAAGTAAATCATTGTAAATGCCCGTTAGTGCCTTTTTCCAATTGTAGTTGATGTAAAAAACCAATGTATATGCAATCGATAGCATGTCTGTTGAGTATTATGATTGTAGTAATCGATAGTCAATGAATGTAAATAATTCGTTTTGAAGTTAATCATTGTAAATGCCCGTTAGTGCCTTTTTCCAATTGTAGTTGATGTAAAAAACCAATGTATATGCAATCGGTAGCATGTCTGTTGAGTATTAGATTGTAGCAATCGATAGTCATGAATGTAAATAATTCGTTTTGAAGTAATCATTGTAAATGCCCGTTAGTGCCTTTTTCCAATTGTAGTTGATGTAAAAAACCAATGTATATGCAATCGATAGCATGTCTGTTGAGTATTATGATTGTAGCAATTGATAGCTATTGAATGTAAATAATTCGTTTTGAAGTAAATCATTGTAAATGCCCGTTAGTGCCTTTTTCCAATTGTAGTTGATGTAAAAAACCAATGTATATTCAATCGATAGCATGTCTGTTGAGTATTTGATTGTAGCAATCGATAGTCATGAATGTAAATAATTCGTTTTGAAGTAATCATTGTAAATGCCCGTTAGTGCCTTTTTCCAATTGTAGTTGATGTAAAAAACCAATGTATATTCAATCGTAGCATGTCTGTTGAGTATTATGATTGTAGCAATCGATAGTCATGAATGTAAATAATTCGTTTTGAAGTAATCATTGTAAATGCCCGTTAGTGCCTTTTTCCAATTGTAGTTGATGTAAAAAACCAATGTATATTCAATCGATAGCATGTCTGTTGAGTATATGATTGTAGCAATCGATAGTCATTGAATGTAAATAATTCGTTTTGAAGTTAATCATTGTAAATGCCCGTTAGTGCCTTTTTCCAATTGTAGTTGATGTAAAAAACCAATGTATATTCAATCGATAGCATGTCTGTTGAGTATTTGATTGTAGCAATCGATAGTCATTGAATGTAAATAATTCGTTTTGAAGTAATATTGTAAATGCCCGTTAGTGCCTTTTTCCAATTGTAGTTGATGTAAAAAACCAATGTATATTCAATCGATAGCATGTCTGTTGAGTATTTGATTGTAGCAATCGATAGTCATTGAATGTAAATAATTCGTTTTGAAGTTAATCATTGTAAATGCCCGTTAGTGCCTTTTTCCAATTGTAGTTGATGTAAAAAACCAATGTATATTCAATCGGTAGCATGTCTGTTGAGTATTATGATTGTAGCAATCGATAGTCAATGAATGTAAATAATTCGTTTTGAAGTTAATCATTGTAAATGCCCGTTAGTGCCTTTTTCCAATTGTAGTTGATGTAAAAAACCAATGTATATTCAATCGATAGCATGTCTGTTGAGTATTTGATTGTAGCAATCGATAGTCATTGAATGTAAATAATTCGTTTTGAAGTTAATCATTGTAAATGCCCGTTAGTGCCTTTTTCCAATTGTAGTTGATGTAAAAAACCAATGTATATTCAATCGATAGCATGTCTGTTGAGTATTTGATTGTAGCAATCGATAGTCATGAATGTAAATAATTCGTTTTGAAGTTAATCATTGTAAATGCCCGTTAGTGCCTTTTTCCAATTGTAGTTGATGTAAAAAACCAATGTATATTCAATCGATAGCATGTCTGTTGAGTATTTGATTGTAGCAATCGATAGTCATGAATGTAAATAATTCGTTTTGAAGTTAATCATTGTAAATGCCCGTTAGTGCCTTTTTCCAATTGTAGTTGATGTAAAAAACCAATGTATATTCAATCGATAGCATGTCTGTTGAGTATTTGATTGTAGCAATCGATAGTCATGAATGTAAATAATTCGTTTTGAAGTTAATCATTGTAAATGCCCGTTAGTGCCTTTTTCCAATTGTAGTTGATGTAAAAAACCAATGTATATTCAATCGATAGCATGTCTGTTGAGTATTTGATTGTAGCAATCGATAGTCATGAATGTAAATAATTCGTTTTGAAGTTAATCATTGTAAATGCCCGTTAGTGCCTTTTTCCAATTGTAGTTGATGTAAAAAACCAATGTATATTCAATCGATAGCATGTCTGTTGAGTATTATGATTGTAGCAATCGATAGTCATGAATGTAAATAATTCGTTTTGAAGTTAATCATTGTAAATGCCCGTTAGTGCCTTTTTCCAATTGTAGTTGATGTAAAAAACCAATGTATATTCAATCGATAGCATGTCTGTTGAGTATTTGATTGTAGCAATCGATAGTCATGAATGTAAATAATTCGTTTTGAAGTTAATCATTGTAAATGCCCGTTAGTGCCTTTTTCCAATTGTAGTTGATGTAAAAAACCAATGTATATTCAATCGTAGCATGTCTGTTGAGTATTTGATTGTAGCAATCGATAGTCATTGAATGTAAATAATTCGTTTTGAAGTTAATCATTGTAAATGCCCGTTAGTGCCTTTTTCCAATTGTAGTTGATGTAAAAAACCAATGTATATTCAATCGATAGCATGTCTGTTGAGTATTTGATTGTAGCAATCGATAGTCATGAATGTAAATAATTCGTTTTGAAGTTAATCATTGTAAATGCCCGTTAGTGCCTTTTTCCAATTGTAGTTGATGTAAAAAACCAATGTATATTCAATCGGTAGCATGTCTGTTGAGTATTATGATTGTAGCAATCGATAGTCATGAATGTAAATAATTCGTTTTGAAGTTAATCATTGTAAATGCCCGTTAGTGCCTTTTTCCAATTGTAGTTGATGTAAAAAACCAATGTATATTCAATCGATAGCATGTCTGTTGAGTATTTGATTGTAGCAATCGATAGTCATGAATGTAAATAATTCGTTTTGAAGTTAATCATTGTAAATGCCCGTTAGTGCCTTTTTCCAATTGTAGTTGATGTAAAAAACCAATGTATATTCAATCGATAGCATGTCTGTTGAGTATTTGATTGTAGCAATCGATAGTCATGAATGTAAATAATTCGTTTTGAAGTTAATCATTGTAAATGCCCGTTAGTGCCTTTTTCCAATTGTAGTTGATGTAAAAAACCAATGTATATTCAATCGATAGCATGTCTGTTGAGTATATGATTGTAGCAATCGATAGTCATTGAATGTAAATAATTCGTTTTGAAGTTAATCATTGTAAATGCCCGTTAGTGCCTTTTTCCAATTGTAGTTGATGTAAAAAACCAATGTATATTCAATCGATAGCATGTCTGTTGAGTATTTGATTGTAGCAATCGATAGTCATTGAATGTAAATAATTCGTTTTGAAGTTAATCATTGTAAATGCCCGTTAGTGCCTTTTTCCAATTGTAGTTGATGTAAAAAACCAATGTATATTCAATCGGTAGCATGTCTGTTGAGTATTTGATTGTAGCAATCGATAGTCATGAATGTAAATAATTCGTTTTGAAGTTAATCATTGTAAATGCCCGTTAGTGCCTTTTTCCAATTGTAGTTGATGTAAAAAACCAATGTATATTCAATCGATAGCATGTCTGTTGAGTATTTGATTGTAGCAATCGATAGTCATTGAATGTAAATAATTCGTTTTGAAGTTAATCATTGTAAATGCCCGTTAGTGCCTTTTTCCAATTGTAGTTGATGTAAAAAACCAATGTATATTCAATCGATAGCATGTCTGTTGAGTATTTGATTGTAGCAATCGATAGTCATTGAATGTAAATAATTCGTTTTGAAGTAATCATTGTAAATGCCCGTTAGTGCCTTTTTCCAATTGTAGTTGATGTAAAAAACCAATGTATATTCAATCGATAGCATGTCTGTTGAGTATTTGATTGTAGCAATCGATAGTCATGAATGTAAATAATTCGTTTTGAAGTTAATCATTGTAAATGCCCGTTAGTGCCTTTTTCCAATTGTAGTTGATGTAAAAAACCAATGTATATTCAATCGATAGCATGTCTGTTGAGTATTTGATTGTAGCAATCGATAGTCATGAATGTAAATAATTCGTTTTGAAGTTAATCATTGTAAATGCCCGTTAGTGCCTTTTTCCAATTGTAGTTGATGTAAAAAACCAATGTATATTCAATCGATAGCATGTCTGTTGAGTATTTGATTGTAGCAATCGATAGTCATGAATGTAAATAATTCGTTTTGAAGTTAATCATTGTAAATGCCCGTTAGTGCCTTTTTCCAATTGTAGTTGATGTAAAAAACCAATGTATATTCAATCGTAGCATGTCTGTTGAGTATTTGATTGTAGCAATCGATAGTCATTGAATGTAAATAATTCGTTTTGAAGTTAATCATTGTAAATGCCCGTTAGTGCCTTTTTCCAATTGTAGTTGATGTAAAAAACCAATGTATATTCAATCGATAGCATGTCTGTTGAGTATTTGATTGTAGCAATCGATAGTCATTGAATGTAAATAATTCGTTTTGAAGTTAATCATTGTAAATGCCCGTTAGTGCCTTTTTCCAATTGTAGTTGATGTAAAAAACCAATGTATATTCAATCGATAGCATGTCTGTTGAGTATTTGATTGTAGCAATCGATAGTCATTGAATGTAAATAATTCGTTTTGAAGTAATCATTGTAAATGCCCGTTAGTGCCTTTTTCCAATTGTAGTTGAT
Source organism: Nemopilema nomurai (assembly GCA_003864495.1). Classification (NCBI taxonomy): domain Eukaryota; kingdom Metazoa; phylum Cnidaria; class Scyphozoa; order Rhizostomeae; family Rhizostomatidae; genus Nemopilema; species Nemopilema nomurai. Next base: position 2,914,326 of record ML133427.1, read on the forward strand.
GTAAAAAACCAATGTATATTCAATCGATAGCATGTCTGTTGAGTATTTGATTGTAGCAATCGATAGTCATTGAATGTAAATAATTCGTTTTGAAGTTAATCATTGTAAATGCCCGTTAGTGCCTTTTTCCAATTGTAGTTGATGTAAAAAACCAATGTATATTCAATCGATAGCATGTCTGTTGAGTATTTGATTGTAGCAATCGATAGTCATGAATGTAAATAATTCGTTTTGAAGTTAATCATTGTAAATGCCCGTTAGTGCCTTTTTCCAATTGTAGTTGATGTAAAAAACCAATGTATATTCAATCGATAGCATGTCTGTTGAGTATTTGATTGTAGCAATCGATAGTCATTGAATGTAAATAATTCGTTTTGAAGTTAATCATTGTAAATGCCCGTTAGTGCCTTTTTCCAATTGTAGTTGATGTAAAAAACCAATGTATATTCAATCGATAGCATGTCTGTTGAGTATTTGATTGTAGCAATCGATAGTCATTGAATGTAAATAATTCGTTTTGAAGTTAATCATTGTAAATGCCCGTTAGTGCCTTTTTCCAATTGTAGTTGATGTAAAAAACCAATGTATATTCAATCGATAGCATGTCTGTTGAGTATTTGATTGTAGCAATCGATAGTCATTGAATGTAAATAATTCGTTTTGAAGTTAATCATTGTAAATGCCCGTTAGTGCCTTTTTCCAATTGTAGTTGATGTAAAAAACCAATGTATATTCAATCGATAGCATGTCTGTTGAGTATTTGATTGTAGCAATCGATAGTCATTGAATGTAAATAATTCGTTTTGAAGTTAATCATTGTAAATGCCCGTTAGTGCCTTTTTCCAATTGTAGTTGATGTAAAAAACCAATGTATATTCAATCGATAGCATGTCGGTTGAGTATTTTGATTTTAGTAATCGATAGTCATGGAATGCAAATAATTCGTTTTGAAGTCAAACATTGTAAATGCCCGTTAGTGCCTTTTTCCAAGCGTAGTTGATGTAAAAAACCAATTTATGTTGAATTAGTAGCATGTTTGTTGAGTATTATAATGGTAGGAATAGATAGTCATTGAATGTAAATAATTCGTTTTGAAGTTAGTCATTGTAAATGCCCGTTATCGCCTTTTTCCAATTGTAGTTGATGTAAAAAGCCAATGTATATTCACTCGATAGCATGTCTGTTGAGTATTTTGATTGTAGCAATCGATAGTCATGAATGTAAATAATTCTTTGAAGTAATCATTGTAAATGCCCGTTAGTGCCTTTTTCCAATTTTAGTTGATGTAAAAAGCCAATGTATATTCACTCGATAGCATGTCTGTTGAGTAATTTGATTGTAGCAATCGATAGGGATTGAATGTAAAAAATTCGTTTTGAAGTTAGTTATTGTAAATGCCCGTTAGTGCCTTTTTCCAATTGTAGTTGATGTAAAAAACCAATGTATATTCAATCGATAGCATGTCTGTTGAGTATTAGGATTGTAGCAATCGATAGTCATTGAATGTAAATAATTCGTTTTGAAGTTAGTCATTGTAAATGCCCGTTAGTGCCTTTTTCCAATTGTAGTTGATGTAAAAAGCCAATGTATATTCACTCGATAGCATGTCTGTTGAGTATTTGATTGTAGCAATCGATAGTCATTGAATGTAAAAATTCGTTTTGAAGTGAATCATTGTAAATGCCGTTAGTGCCTTTTTCCAATTGTAGTTGATGTAAAAAACCAATGTATATTCAATCGATAGCATGTCTGTTGAGTATTTTGATTGTAGCAACCGATAACCATTGAATGTAAATAATTCGTTTTGAAGTGAATCATTGTAAATGCCCGTTAGTGCCTTTTTCAATTGTAGTTGATGTAAAAAACCAATGTATTCAATCGATAGCATGTCTGTTGAGTATTTTGATTGTAGCAATCGATAGTCATTGAATGTAAATAATTCGTTTTGAAATTAATCATTGTAAATGCCCGTTAGTGCCTTTTTCCAATTGTAGTTGATGTAAAAAACCAATGTATATTCATTCGATAGCATGTCTGTTGAGTATTTGATTTAGTAATCGATAGTCATTGAATGTAAATAGTTCGTTTTGAAGTTAATCATTGTAAATGCCCGTTAGTGCCTTTTTCCAATTGTAGTTGATGTAAAAAACCAATGTATATTCAATCGATAGCATGTCTGTTGAGTATTTGATTGTAGTAATCGATAGTCATGAATGAAATAATTCGTTTTGAAGTAATCATTGTAAATGCCCGTTAGTGCCTTTTTCAAGTAGTTGATGTAAAAACCAATTATGTTCAAGTAGCATGTCTGTTGAGTATTATTGTAGAATCGATAGTCATTGAATGTAAATAATTCGTTTTGAAGTTATCATTGTAAATGCCCGTTAGTGCCTTTTTCCAATTGTAGTTGATGTAAAAAACCAATGTATATTCAATCGATAGCATGTCTGTTGAGTATTTGATTGTAGCAATCGATAGTCATTGAATGTAATAATTCGTTTTGAAGTTAGTCATTGTAAATGCCCGTTAGTGCCTTTTTCCAATTGTAGTTGATGTAAAAAACCAATGTATATTCAATCGATAGCATGTCTGTTGAGTAATTTGATTGTAGCAATCGATAGTCATTGAATGTAAAAATTCGTTTTGAAGTTAATCATTGTAAATGCCCGTTAGTGCCTTTTTCCAATTGTAGTTGATGTAAAAACCAATGTATATTCAATCGATAGCATGTCTGTTGAGTATTGATTGTAGCAATCGATAGTCATTGAATGTAAATAATTCGTTTTGAAGTTATCATTGTAAATGCCCGTTAGTGCCTTTTTCCAATTGTAGTTGATGTAAAAAACCAATGTATATTCATCGATAGCATGTCTGTTGAGTATTTGATTGTAGCAATCGATAGTCATTGAATGTAAAAATTCGTTTTGAAGTAATCATTGTAAATGCCCGTTAGTGCTTTTTCCAATTGTAGTTGATGTAAAAAACCAATGTATATTCAATCGATAGCATGTCTGTTGAGTATTTGATTGTAGCAATCGATAGTCATTGAATGTAAATAATTCGTTTTGAAGTTAATCATTGTAAATGCCCGTTTGTGCCCTTTCCAATTGTAGTTGATGTAAAAAACCAATTTATATTCAATCGATAGCATGTCTGTTGAGTATTTGATTGTAGCAATCGATAGTCATTGAATGTAAATAATTCGTTTTGAAGAATCATTGTAAATGCCCGTTAGTGCCTTTTTCAATTGTAGTTGATGTAAAAAACCAATGTATATTCAATCGATAGCATGTCTGTTGAGTATTTGATTGTAGTAATCGATAGTCATTGAATGTAAATAATTCGTTTTGAAGTGAATCATTGTAAATGCCCGTTAGTGCCTTTTTCCAATTGTAGTTGATGTAAAAAACCAATGTAATTCAATCGATAGCATGTCTGTTGAGTATTTGATTGTAGCAATCGATAGTCATTGAATGTAAATAATTCGTTTTGAAGAATCATTGTAAATGCCCGTTAGTGCCTTTTTCCAATTGTAGTTGATGTAAAAAACCAATGTATATTCAATCGATAGCATGTCTGTTGAGTATTTTGTTGTAGCAATCGATAGTCATTGAATGTAAATATTCGTTTTGAAGATTTCATTGTAAATGCCCGTTAGTGCCTTTTTCCAATTGTAGTTGATGTAAAAAACCAATGTATATTCATCGATAGCATGTCTGTTGAGTATTTGATTGTAGTAATCGATAGTCATTGAATGTAAAATTCGTTTTGAAGTTAATCATTGTAAATGCCCGTTAGTGCCTTTTTCCAATTGTAGTTGATGTAAAAAACCAATGTATATTCAATCGCATGTCTGTTGAATTTGATTGTAGCAATCGATAGTCATTGAATGTAAATAATTCGTTTTGAAGTTAGTCATTGTAAATGCCCGTTAGTGCCTTTTTCCAATTGTAGTTGATGTAAAAAACCAATGTATATTCAATCGATAGCATGTCTGTTGAGTAATTTGATTGTAGCAATCGATAGTCATTGAATGTAAATAATTCGTTTTGAAGAAATCATTGTAAATGCCCGTTAGTGCCTTTTTCCAATTGTAGTTGATGTAAAAAACCAATGTATATTCATCGATAGCATGTCTGTTGAGTATTTGATTGTAGAATCGATAGCCGTTGAATGTAAATAATTCGTTTTAAGTGAATCATTGTAAATGCCCGTTAGTGCCTTTTTCCAATTGTAGTTGATGTAAAAAACCAATGTATATTCAATCAATAGCATGTCTGTGGAGTAATTTGATTGTAGCAATCGATAGTCATTGAATGTAAATAATTCGTTTTGAAGCAAATCATTGTAAATGTCCGCTAGTGCCTCTTTTGAAGCGTAGTTGATGTAAAAAACCAATGTATATTCAATCGATAGGATGTCTGTTGAGTATTAGGATTGTAGCAATCGATAGTCATTGAATGTAAATATATCGTTTTAAAGTGATTTATTGTAAATGCCCATTAGTGCCTTTTTCCAATTGTAGTTCATGTAAAAAACCAATGTATATTCACTCGATAGCATGTCTGTTGACTATTATGATTGTAGTAATCGATAGTCATTAAATGTGAAAATATTCGTTTTGAAGTTAATCATTGTAAATGCCCGTTAGTGCCTTTTTCCAATTGTAGTTGATGTAAAAAACCAATGTATATTCACTCGATAGCATGTCTGTTGACTATTATGATTGTAGCAATTGATAGTCATTGAATGTAAATAATTCGTTTTGAAGTTAGTCATTGTAAATGCCCGTTAGTGCCTTTTTCCAATTGTAGTTGATGTAAAAACCAATGTATATTCATCGATAGCATGTCTGTTGATATTTTGATTGTAGCAATCGATAGTCATTGAATGTAAATAATTCGTTTTGAAGTTATCATTGTAATTGTCCGTTAGTGCCTTTTTCCAATTGTAGTTGATGTAAAAACCAATGTATATTCACTCGATAGCATGTCTGTTGATTATTTGATTGTAGCAATCGATAGTCATTGAATGTAAAAATTCGTTTAAGTTAATCATTGTAAATGCCCGTTAGTGCCTTTTTCCAATTGTAGTTGATGTAAAAAACCAATGTATATTCAATCGATAGCATGTCTGTTGAGTATTTTGATTGTAGCAACCGATAGTCATTGAATGTAAACAATTCATTTTGAAGTTAATCATTTGTAAATGCCCGTTAGTGCCTTTTTTCCAATTGTAGTTGATGTAAAAAACCAATGTATATTCAATCGATAGCATGTCTGTTGAGTATTTTGATTGTAGCAACCGATAGTCATTGAATGTAAAAATTCGTTTTGAAGTTATCATTGTAATGCCCGTTAGTGCCTTTTTCCAATTGTAGTTGATGTAAAAAACCAATGTATATTCAATCGATAGCATGTCTGTTGAGTATTTTGATTGTAGCCATCGATAGTTTGAATGTAAAAAATTCGTTTTGAAGTTAATCATTGTAAATGCCCATTAGTGCCTTTTTCCAATTGTAGTTGATGTAAAAAACCAATGTATATTCAATCGATAGCATGTCTGTTGAGTATTTTGATTGTAGCAATCGATAGTCATTGAATGTAAATAATTCGTTTTGAAGTTATCATTGTAATTGCCCGTTAGTGCCTTTTTCCAATTGTAGTTGATGTAAAAAACCAATGTATATTCAATCGATAGCATGTCTGTTGAGTATTTTGATTGTAGCCATCGATAGTTATTGAATGTAAAAAATTCGTTTTGAAGTTAATCATTGTAAATGCCCATTAGTGCCTTTTTCCAATTGTAGTTGATGTAAAAAACCAATGTATATTCAATCGATAGCATGTCTGTTGAGTATTTTGATTGTAGCAATCGATAGTCATTGAATGTAAATAATTCGTTTTGAAGTTATCATTGTAATTGCCCGTTAGTGCCTTTTTCCAATTGTAGTTGATGTAAAAAACCAATGTATATTCACTCGATAGCATGTCTGTTGACTATTATGATTGTAGCAATTGATAGTCATTGAATGTAAAAAATTCGTTTTGAAGTTAGTCATTGTAAATGCCCGTTAGTGCCTTTTTCTAATTGTAGTTGACGTAAAAAACCAATGTATATCCAATAGATAGCATGTCTGTTGAGTATTTGATTGTAGCAATCGATAGTCATTGAATGTAAATAATTCGTTTCGAAATTAATCATTGTAAATGCCCGTTAGTGCCTTTTTCCAATTGTAGTTGATGTAAAAAACCAATGTATATTCAATCGATAGCATGTCTGTTGAGTATTTTGATTGTAGCAATCGATAGTCATTGAATGTAAATAATTCGTTTTGAAGTGATTTAATTGTAAATGCCCATTAGTGCCTTTTTCCAATTGTAGTTCATGTAAAAACCAATGTATATTCACTCGATAGCATGTCTGTTGACTATTATGATTGTAGTAATCGATAGTCATTAAATGTGAAAAATTCGTTTTGAAGTTAATCATTGTAAATGCCCGTTAGTGCCTTTTTCCAATTGTAGTTGATGTAAAAAACCAATGTATATTCACTCGATAGCATGTCTGTTGACTATTATGATTGTAGCAATTGATAGTCATTGAATGTAAATAATTCGTTTTGAAGTTAGTCATTGTAAATGCCCGTTAGTGCCTTTTTCCAATTGTAGTTGATGTAAAAAACCAATGTATATTCAATCGATAGCATGTCTGTTGATTATTTTGATTGTAGCAATCGATAGTCATTGAATGTAAATAATTCGTTTTGAAGTTATTCATTGTAATTGCCCGTTAGTGCCTTTTTCCAATTGTAGTTGATGTAAAAAACCAATGTATATTCAATCGATAGCATGTCTGTTGAGTATTTTGATTGTAGCAATCGATAGTCATTGAATGTAAAAAATTCGTTTTGAAGTTAATCATTGTAAATGCCCGTTAGTGCCTTTTTCCAATTGTAGTTGATGTAAAAAACCAATGTATATTCAATCGATAGCATGTCTGTTGAGTATTTTGATTGTAGCAACCGATAGTCATTGAATGTAAAAATTCGTTTTGAAGTTAATCATTGTAAATGCCCGTTAGTGCCTTTTTCCAATTGTAGTTGATGTAAAAAACCAATGTATATTCAATCGATAGCATGTCTTTTGAGTATTTTGATTGTAGCAACCGATAGTCATTGAATGTAAAAAATTCGTTTTTAAGTTAATCATTGTAAATGCCCGTTAGTGCCTTTTTCCAATTGTAGTTGATGTAAAAAACCAATGTATATTCACTCGATAGCATGTCTGTTGAGTATTAGGATTGTAGCAATCGATAGTCATTGAATGTAAATAATTCGTTTTGAAGTTAGTCATTGTAACAGGGCCTCTTTTAACATTGCAACTAGTGGGGTTTCTGCCCAGTAGGCCCTTCATCTGGCCCTTTAGTGAAGCAAAAAAATCTAATTTTGCCCCAGTAGTTAGGGGCCCTTTTCACATTATGTACCATGATTTGTTTTGTTGTTTTCATTTCCATTGTTCTTTCAACTTTGTGCAAGGGTCTGCGACTGGGACAAGTTTCTCCCGTCTCTTCTCTCGAAGCTTTGACTGCCCTCAGGAGCCTCAGTTTCGCCTTTTGACCTCGATTACCAGGAATTGGTCAATTCAATTCAATCTGCGAGCCTGGTACACATGCCACTCAAGCACGTGCTTTTAATATTTTTATTTTCGATCTACCTATCTCAAATGACCTATATATAATCTCGTAATTTCAAAATGAAGAAAAAAGAGAAGAGTGGACACCAAAAGCGACTCGAAAGCAAGAAAAGAGCTTTGAAGAATGTGCCTCAGCTGTGGGTCAGAAGTCGATTTTCTCAATGTTTGGAAAGAAGGATAGCGACACTGTTGAGGTTGAAAATACAGCAGAAGTACTAGAGGAAGGCCTACTACATGATGAATCCTCGCCACCCCCAGCAAAGTGGCAAAGAGTGACACTACAAATGTTACAACTGAAAATGCAAAACAACAAGATGAATTTGGAACTCACTGGTACAAAGGAAAAAAATTAGACTTAAACTGGCTTATTATGTCTGAGAGCTGTCTTGAAGTTAGATATGAAAGAAAAGACAAAAGGCAAAGGCCTATCATGAAATGCCTTGTTTGTAACCAGCTTGAAATGCATGTTAAAAGGTTCACCGTCAATGGTCGAATACCTGTGGCTCAAGGAATTCGTGTTGATGGTAAGGACAGGCTTCGTTTGATAGTTGACCATTTATGTTCTGCTGCCCATGAAGAGGCATTACGACTCAAAAAGCTTGATGATGCTTGGAAGGATATGTCAGATGCCCATCCCTGGGTACGAATAGTGAAGAAATGTAAAGCTGACCCTATGACATATGCTGAAATGAGAGAAATTATCAGTGAACATGAAATGAAAAAAGTAGCAGATTTGTTAAAAGAATGTGTCTGCTATTCAGTACAAATTGATGGCAGTTCAGACAAACAGCAAGTGGATTCCAAATTCATCACTGCAAGATTTCTCCCACAAAATGAAGTTTCTGTGAAAACTGTATTTCTGGTTATTTCAAGTAGTGACCTTGGGGGTGCAGATGGTTTGCTTGATGCACTTACCACTTGTTTAAAGAGTGTGGGAGTTGATACAGAGAAACTTGTTGGAATAACTTCAGACGGTGAAAATGCCAACACTGGTAAGAATGGTGGACTCTGGAAACTTCTAAAGGATTACACTGGAAAAGAATTGCTCACTGCATGGTGCATATGCCATCGCTCTGATTTGGCTTTGGAGTCTGTACAGTCTGAAGTTCCTGAATTGTCATTGTGGATGACCAATGTACTTGCTGTTTCCAAATTTTTCAGACAATCACCTCGCAGAGTAAGTACCTTCACAAAGAAGATCCCAAATGTCTGACATTTCCTAAGCACTTTGAAGTGCGATTTGCTGAGCACACTTTGAATGTGCTGAAGGCAGTGCTAAATAATCTTGAAGCAGCAAAGCAAGTGTGGACAAAGATGTGTTCTGGTGAAATTCACGCTGAAAAAATTGAAAAAACAATGGCTCAAGGCTTTTTAGATAAATGGAAACATGATGGTCAACAGTTTTGGTTAACAACTTTGATGTTTGATTTGTGCAAAATATTTAAGAATCTCCAGAAAATTTTTCAAAAGTCACACCTAATTTTGTTGGATAATATAACTGCAAGAGATGCTGCAGTTGAGAATCTCAAAGTAATGAATGAAATACCAATACCAGGTGGGAGAGAGGAGAAATGTCGTGGAAACTTTGAAGAAGTTTCTTCTCCAACTAATTCAAGACAGAAAAGAAACATAATGAACAAATATGTGACAACAACACACAGGAATGACATGGCAGTGAGAACAGAGATTGTCCAATCAGCAATAAATTTTTTAGATGAGAGAATGAACCTTGAAAATGATGGAACTTTAAGAAATTTGATGAAAATTTTAGATGCCAAATCATCTACAGAGCTCATCACAGCAAGCAGAGATTTAGCCAGTCAACTATTTGGCCAAGAAAAGATTGAAGATTTTGTCTCTGACACATGTATGTCATGGAGGAAGATAGTTGCCATTGAAGATCCTGCTATTGAAGACAATGGCACATTTTACGCATTGAAATTAAGAAAAATGGTGCAAGCAAGCTGTGGTCTTTTGAAAACATTTCTAGCATCGTTTTTAACCTTAACCCCACATAGCATGGGGACTGAAAGAACAGTCTCTCATTACAACAATATCAAGACCTCAAACAGAGCTTCACTTAGCCAACAGTCAATAAACAGCATTATGCACATCTCCTTAAATGGTAAAGAACAGCCTTTTATGATCCAAGAAATGCAGTTGCTGAATTTTTGAAGCAAAAAGAGAGGCGTGACAGACAGCCTGACCAAGAAATATATCAGACTAGAAGTTTTATTAAAAAGTTTTATCAAAAAGACAATGGTTGTTTATAATTGCTATTAGTAACTTTTTCAAAAGTGTGGACCTCAATTTGAACACTTAAAATGGTTTTGCATGTTAAAATTTCTGTTATATCACATACATTTTATTCAAAGTTATTATAACAATGGCGCTATTTTTTCTGTGTACTAGCTTGGGCCCCAAACTAAGATTTTCCCCAGTAATTGGTTTTGCTTAAAAGAGGCTCTGATTGTAAATGCCCGTTATTGCCTTTTTCCAATTGTAGTTGATGTAAAAAACCAATGTATATTGAATCGATAGCATGTCTGTTGAGTATTTTGATTGTAGCAATCGATAGTCAATGAATGTAAATATCACAGCAACAATAACAACAAAATCAACAACAACAACAACTTGCCTTAAAGTATAGAAGCCCGTTTTCTTTTGTGACGTCAAATTGATTGACCTTCTCGGACCTATAAATTTTGTAGATAGGACAGTTGAGAAATCAGTTTAATCATTGGAGCAGCAGCAGCAGAGATCCCTGAAGGGCAGATCTCGGCTAATGGAAGATATTATTCATGGGGAATTGTCGAAATAGTATTATACAAAGCTTTATCAGAAAGGAAAACCACAATCTTGTTCTTGGGAAAAGACATTGAGGAAAAAATTCAAGTCTTTCTTGCGGACAACGAAAATCAACATCGGTAAGTAAAATTTGCGATACAGTATCTGACATAAAATGATACAAAGTAATAGTTTCAAGCAGTAGCTGTTTTAAAAAACCGCCAGTGTAAATTTATTAACTAGATTGAAGAAAGAGTATTATGTTTTTCCATTATTTTGTGCTCTCTGGCGGTAAAATGTTGATGTCAAAATACAACTTTGTAAGAATTGTGAATGCCGAATTGGAAGAACAAAAAATGTATCGAAAAACCAATAAGATCAATGCACTATTGAGTATTTTGATTGCAGTAATCGATAGTCATTGAATGTAAATAGTTCGTTTTGAAGTTAATCATTGTAAATGCCCGTTAGTGCCTTTTTCCAATTGTAGTTGATGTAAAAAACCAATGTATATTCAATCGATAGCATGTCTGTTGAGTATTTTGATTGTAGCAATCGATAGTCATTGAATGTAAATAATTCGTTTTGAAGTTAATCATTGTAAATGCCCGTTAGTGCCTTTTTCCAATTGTAGTTGATGTAAAAAACCAATGTATATTCAATCGATAGCATGTCTGTTGAGTATTTTGATTGTAGTAATCGATAGTCATGAATGTAAATAATTCGTTTTGAAGTTAATCATTGTAAATGCCCGTTAGTGCCTTTTTCCAATTGTAGTTGATGTAAAAAACCAATGTATATTCAATCGATAGCATGTCTGTTGAGTATTTGATTGTAGTAATCGATAGTCATTGAATGTAAATAATTCGTTTTGAAGTTAATCATTGTAAATGCCCGTTAGTGCCTTTTTCCAATTAGTTGATGTAAAAAACCAATGTATATTCAATCGATAGCATGTCTGTTGAGTATTTTGATTGTAGTAATCGATAGTCATTGAATGTAAATAATTCGTTTTGAAATTAATCATTGTAAATGCCCGTTAGTGCCTTTTTCCAATTGTAGTTGATGTAAAAACCAATGTATATTCAATCGATAGCATGTCTGTTGAGTATTTTGATTGTAGTAATCGATAGTCATTGAATGTAAATAGTTCGTTTTGAAGTTAATCATTGTAAATGCCCGTTAGTGCCTTTTTCCAATTGTAGTTGATGTAAAAAACCAATGTATATTCAATCGATAGCATGTCTGTTGAGTATTTTGATTGTAGTAATCGATAGTCATTGAATGTAAATAATTCGTTTTGAAGTTAATCATTGTAAATGCCCGTTAGTGCCTTTTTCCAATTGTAGTTGATGTAAAAAACCAATGTATATTCAATCATAGCATGTCTGTTGAGTATTTGATTGTAGCAATCGATAGTCATTAATGTAAATAATTCGTTTTGAAGTTAATCATTGTAAATGCCCGTTAGTGCCTTTTTCCAATTGTAGTTGATGTAAAAAACCAATGTATATTCAATCGATAGCATGTCTGTTGAGTATTTGATTGTAGCAATCGATAGTCATGAATGTAAATAATTCGTTTTGAAGTTAATCATTGTAAATGCCCGTTAGTGCCTTTTTCCAATTGTAGTTGATGTAAAAAACCAATGTATATTCAATCGATAGCATGTCTGTTGAGTAATTTGATTGTAGTAATCGATAGTCATTGAATGTAAATAATTCGTTTTGAAGTTAATCATTGTAAATGCCCGTTAGTGCCTTTTTCCAATTGTAGTTGATGTAAAAACCAATGTATATTCAATCGATAGCATGTCTGTTGAGTATATTTGATTGTAGCAATCGATAGTCATGAATGTAAATAATTCGTTTTGAAGTTAATCATTGTAAATGCCCGTTAGTGCCTTTTTCCAATTGTAGTTGATGTAAAAAACCAATGTATATTCAATCGATAGCATGTCTGTTGAGTATTTGATTGTAGCAATCGATAGTCATTGAATGTAAATATTCGTTTTGAAGTTAATCATTGTAAATGCCCGTTAGTGCCTTTTTCCAATTGTAGTTGATGTAAAAAACCAATGTATATTCAATCGATAGCATGTCTGTTGAGTATTTTGATTGTAGCAATCGATAGTCATTGAATGTAAATAATTCGTTTTGAAGTTAATCATTGTAAATGCCCGTTAGTGCCTTTTTCCAATTGTAGTTGATGTAAAAAACCAATGTATATTCAATCGATAGCATGTCTGTTGAGTATTTGATTGTAGCAATCGATAGTCATTGAATGTAAATAATTCGTTTTGAAGTTAATCATTGTAAATGCCCGTTAGTGCCTTTTTCCAATTGTAGTTGATGTAAAAAACCAATGTATATTCAATCGATAGCATGTCTGTTGAGTATTTGATTGTAGCAATCGATAGTCATTGAATGTAAATAATTCGTTTTGAAGTTAATCATTGTAAATGCCCGTTAGTGCCTTTTTCCAATTGTAGTTGATGTAAAAAACCAATGTATATTCAATCGATAGCATGTCTGTTGAGTATTTGATTGTAGTAATCGATAGTCATTGAATGTAAATAATTCGTTTTGAAGTTAATCATTGTAAATGCCCGTTAGTGCCTTTTTCCAATTGTAGTTGATGTAAAAAACCAATGTATATTCAATCGATAGCATGTCTGTTGAGTATTTTGATTGTAGCAATCGATAGTCATTGAATGTAAATAATTCGTTTTGAAGTTAATCATTGTAAATGCCCGTTAGTGCCTTTTTCCAATTGTAGTTGATGTAAAAAACCAATGTATATTCAATCGATAGCATGTCTGTTGAGTATTTGATTGTAGCAATCGATAGTCATTGAATGTAAAAATTTCGTTTTGAAGTTAATCATTGTAAATGCCCGTTAGTGCCTTTTTCCAATTGTAGTTGATGTAAAAAACCAATGTATATTCAATCGATAGCATGTCTGTTGAGTATTTGATTGTAGCAATCGATAGTCATTGAATGTAAATAATTCGTTTTGAAGTTAATCATTGTAAATGCCCGTTAGTGCCTTTTTCCAATTGTAGTTGATGTAAAAAACCAATGTATATTCAATCGATAGCATGTCTGTTGAGTATTTTGATTGTAGCAATCGATAGTCATTGAATGTAAATAATTCGTTTTGAAGTTAATCATTGTAAATGCCCGTTAGTGCCTTTTTCCAATTGTAGTTGATGTAAAAAACCAATGTATATTCTCGATAGCATGTCTGTTGAGTATTGATTGTAGCAATCGATAGTCATTGAATGTAAATATTCGTTTTGAAGTAATCATTGTAAATGCCCGTTAGTGCCTTTTTCCAATTGTAGTTGATGAAAAAACCAATGTATATTCAATCGATAGCATGTCTGTTGAGTATTATGATTGTAGTAATCGATAGTCATTAAATGTAAATAATTCGTTTTGAAGCAAATCATTGTAAATGCCCGTTAGTGCCTTTTTCCAATTGTAGTTGATGTAAAAAACCAATGTATATTCAATCGAGCATGTCTGTTGAGTATTTGATTGTAGCAATCGATAGTCATGAATGTAAAAATTCGTTTTGATTAGTAATTGTAAATGCCCGTTAGTGCCTTTTTCCAATTGTAGTTGATGTAAAAAACCAATGTATATTCAATCGATAGCATGTCTGTTGAGTATTTGATTGTAGCAATCGATAGTCTTGAATGTAAAAATTCGTTTTGAAGTTAGTCATTGTAAATGCCCGTTAGTGCCTTTTTCCAATTGTAGTTGATGTAAAAAACCAATGTATATTCAATCGATAGCATGTCTGTTGTATTATGATTGTAGCAATCGATAGTCATGAATGTAAAAATTCGTTTTGAAGTTAAATTGTAAATGCCCGTTAGTGCCTTTTTCCAATTGTAGTTGATGAAAAAACCAATGTATATTCAATCGATAGCATGTCTGTTGAGTAATTTGATTGTAGCAATCGATAGTCATTGAATGTAAATAATTCGTTTTGAAGTTAATCATTGTAAATGCCCGTTAGTGCCTTTTTCCAATTGTAGTTGATGTAAAAAACCAATGTATATTCACTCGATAGCATGTCTGTTGAGTATTTGATTGTAGCAATCGATAGTCATTGAATGTAAATAATTCGTTTTGAAGTTAATCATTGTAAATGCCCGTTAGTGCCTTTTTCCAATTGTAGTTGATGTAAAAAACCAATGTATATTCAATCGATAGCATGTCTGTTGAGTATTTTGATTGTAGCAATCGATAGTCATTGAATGTAAATAATTCGTTTTTAAATTAATCATTGTAAATGCCCGTTAGTGCCTTTTTCCAATTGTAGTTGATGTAAAAAACCAATGTATATTCAATCGATAGCATGTCTGTTGAGTATTTTGATTGTAGCAATCGATAGTCATTGAATGTAAATAATTCGTTTTAAGTTAATCATTGTAAATGCCGTTAGTGCCTTTTTCCAATTGTAGTTGATGTAAAAAACCAATGTATATTCAATCGATAGCATGTCTGTTGAGTATTATGATTGTAGCAATCGATAGTCATTAATGTAAAAAAGTTAGTCATTGTAAATGCCCGTTAGTGCCTTTTTCCATTGTAGTTGAGTAAAAACCAATGTATATTCAATCGAGCATGTCTGTTGAGTATTTGATTGTAGCAATCGATAGTCATTGAATGTAAATAATTCGTTTTGAAGTTAGTCATTGTAAATGCCCGTTAGTGCCTTTTCCAATTGTAGTTGATGTAAAAAACCAATGTATATTCAATCGATAGCATGTCTGTTGTAGATTGGTAGCAATCGATAGTCATGAATGTAAATAATTCGTTTTGAAGTTAATCATTGTAAATGCCCGTTAGTGCCTTTTTCCAATTGTAGTTGATTAAAAAACCAATGTATATTCAATCGATAGCATGTCTGTTGAGTATTTTGATTGTAGCAATCGATAGTCATTGAATGTAAATAATTCGTTTTAAAGTTAATCATTGTAAATGCCCGTTAGTGCCTTTTTCCAATTGTAGTTGATGTAAAAAACCAATGTATATTCAATCGATAGCATGTCTGTTGAGTATTTGATTGTAGCAATCGATAGTCATTGAATGTAAATAATTCGTTTTAAGTTAATCATTGTAAATGCCCTTAGTGCCTTTTTCCAATTGTAGTTGATGTAAAAAACCAATGTATATTCAATCGATAGCATGTCTGTTGAGTATTTTGATTGTAGCAATCGATAGTCATTGAATGTAAATAATTCGTTTTAAATTAATCATTGTAAATGCCCGTTAGTGCCTTTTTCCAATTGTAGTTGATGTAAAAAACCAATGTATATTCAATCGATAGCATGTCTGTTGAGTATTTTGATTGTAGCAATCGATAGTCATTGAATGTAAATAATTCGTTTTGAAGTTTCATTGTAAATGCCCGTTAGTGCCTTTTTCCAATTGTAGTTGATGTAAAAAACCAATGTATATTCAATCGATAGCATGTCTGTTGAGTATTTTGATTGTAGCAATCGATAGTCATTGAATGTAAATAATTCGTTTTGAAGTTAATCATTGTAAATGCCCGTTAGTGCCTTTTTCCAATTGTAGTTGATGTAAAAAACCAATGTATATTCAATCGATAGCATGTCTGTTGAGTATTATGATTGTAGAATCGATAGTCATTGAATGTAAATAATTCGTTTTGAAGTTAATCATTGTAAATGCCCGTTAGTGCCTTTTTCCAATTGTAGTTGATGTAAAAAACCAATGTATATTCAATCGATAGCATGTCTGTTGAGTATTATGATTGTAGTAATCGATAGTCATTGAATGTAAATAATTCGTTTTGAAGTGAATCATTGTAAATGCGCCGTTAGTGCCTTTTTCCAATTGTAGTTGATGTAAAAAACCAATGTATATTCAATCGATAGCATGTCTGTTGAGTATTATGATTGTAGTAATCGATAGTCATTGAATGTAAATAATTCGTTTTGAAGTTAATCATTGTAAATGCCCGTTAGTGCCTTTTTCCAATTGTAGTTGATGTAAAAAACCATGTATATTCAATCGATAGCATGTCTGTTGAGTATTATGATTGTAGAATCGATAGTCATTAATGTAAATAATTCGTTTTGAAGTTAATCATTGTAAATGCCCGTTAGTGCCTTTTTCCAATTGTAGTTGATGTAAAAAACCAATGTATATTCAATCGATAGCATGTCTGTTGAGTATTGATTGTAGCAATCGATAGTCATTGAATGTAAATAATTCGTTTTGAAGTTAATCATTGTAAATGCCCGTTAGTGCCTTTTCCAATTGTAGTTGATGTAAAAAACCAATGTATATTCAATCGATAGCATGTCTGTTGAGTATTTGATTGTAGCAATCGATAGTCATGAATGTAAATAATTCGTTTTTAAGTTAATCATTGTAAATGCCCGTTAGTGCCTTTTCCAATTGTAGTTGATGTAAAAAAAATGTATATTCAATCGATAGCATGTCTGTTGAGTATTTGATTGTAGTAATCGATAGTCATTGAATGTAAATAATTCTTTTGAAGTTAAATCATTGTAAATGCCCGTTAGTGCCTTTTTCAATTGTAGTTGAAAAAATGTATATTCAATCGATAGCATGTCTGTTGAGTATTATGATTGTAGTAATCGATAGTCATTAAATGTAAATAATTCGTTTTGAAGTTAATCATTGTAAATGCCCGTTAGTGCCTTTTTCCAATTGTAGTTGATGTAAAAAACCAATGTATATTCAATCGATAGCATGTCTGTTGAGTATTTGATTGTAGCAATCGATAGTCATTGAATGTAAATAATTCGTTTTGAAGTTAATCATTGTAAATGCCCGTTAGTGCCTTTTTCCAATTGTAGTTGATGTAAAAAACCAATGTATATTCAATCGATAGCATGTCTGTTGAGTATTGATTGTAGCAATCGATAGTCATTGAATGTAAATAATTCGTTTTAAGTTAATCATTGTAAATGCCCGTTAGTGCCTTTTTCCAATTGTAGTTGATGTAAAAAACCAATGTATATTCAATCGATAGCATGTCTGTTGAGTATTTGATTGTAGCAATCGATAGTCATTGAATGTAAAAATTCGTTTTGAAGTTAGTCATTGTAAATGCCCGTTAGTGCCTTTTTCCAATTGTAGTTGATGTAAAAAACCAATGTATATTCAATCGATAGCATGTCTGTTGAGTATTTTGATTGTAGCAATCGATAGTCATTGAATGTAAATAATTCGTTTTGAAGTTATCATTGTAAATGCCCGTTAGTGCCTTTTTCCAATTGTAGTTGATGTAAAAAACCAATGTATATTCAATCGATAGCATGTCTGTTGAGTATTTTGATTGTAGCAATCGATAGTCATATGAAAAAATTCGTTTTGAAGTTAGTCATTGTAAATGCCCGTTAGTGCCTTTTTCCAATTGTAGTTGATGTAAAAAACCAATGTATATTCAATCGATAGCATGTCTGTTGAGTATTTGATTGTAGTAATCGATAGTCATTGAATGTAAATAATTCGTTTTGAAGTTAATCATTGTAAATGCCCGTTAGTGCCTTTTCCAATTGTAGTTGATGTAAAAAACCAATGTATATTCAATCGATAGCATGTCTGTTGAGTAATTGATTGTAGTAATCGATAGTCATTGAATGTAAATAATTCGTTTTGAAGTTAATCATTGTAAATGCCCGTTAGTGCCTTTTCCAATTGTAGTTGATAAAAACCAATGTATATTCAATCGATAGCATGTCTGTTGAGTATTATGATTGTAGTAATCGATAGTCATTGAATGTAAATAATTCGTTTTGAAGCAAACATTGTAAATGCCTAGTGCCTTTCAAGCGTTGATGTAAAAAGCCAATGTTATTCAATCGATAGCATGTTGTGAGTATTGATTTAGTAATCGAAAGCATTGAATGTAATATTCAAAGTGACATGTAAATGCCCGTCTTTTTCGATTTTAGTTGATTTAAGCAATGTATATTCAATAGTAGCATGTCTGTTAGCATTTTGATCAATCGATAGTCAATGAATGTAAATATTACAACAACAATAACAACAAAATCAACAACTACAAATACTTGCCGTAAAGGATAGCAGCCCGTTTTCCTTTGTGACGTCAAATTGATTGGCCTTCTCGGACCTATAAATTTTGTAGATAGGACAGTTGAGAAATCAGTTTAATCATTGGAGCAGCAGCAGCAGAGATCCCTGAAGGGCAGATCTCGGCTAATGGAAGATATTATTCATGGGGAATTGTCGAAATAGTATTATACAAAGCTTTATCAGAAAGGAAAACCACAATCTGGTTCTTGGGAAAAGACATTGAGGAAAAATTCAAGTCTTTTTGCGGACCGAAAATCAACCTCGGTAAGTAAAATTTGCGATACAGTATCTGACATTAAAATGATACAAAGTAATTGTTTCAAGCAGTAGCAGTTTTAAAAACCGCCAGTGTAAATTTATCAACTAGATTGAAGATAGAGTATATATTTTTCCATTATTTT